>OZ005650.1:370784084-371264084 GCA_963930645.1 Salticus scenicus
ACGGAATCAATCTTATCAAACGGAATCAATTAATCACCGTAAATAAATTATAGGGAATTTTTATACTGTTTAATTGTAGATTCTTTTTCTTACCCGTTTAATGGGCTTTAAATTAAGGTAATGAATTTATAGTTCATTGGACTTTAGTGACTTAATTGTCAGTGTTTAATGCGTTTTTTTGTATAATGAGATTGATTTTGTGAGTTCATAGCTTCTCTTTGTTTATTTTTTAAACCACCTTTTCATTCCACCGATCTATTCGTTTTTTTTTTTTTTTTTTTTTTAAATATTTCTTGTTTTTGGAATGTTTTCACCCGGTATATGGGAGTTTGTTGGCTTATGAAGCCATTATTTAATAGGTTCCGTTTTCTGCCCTTGTTTCTTTCCCGTTTTTTCCTTCCCCCCTCCTCCCCGGTTTAGTATTGCGTCCTTCTTCATCAAGCCGTGTAATGAACAAATATAAAAGTAACGCGTCAAAATTAAAGAAAATCAATAAAAAATGTACCAAAACCAAAGAAAACATTAACTTCCTACAAGATTGTAAAAATTTTAAAACTATTCCAAAAAGTTTTCGAGTACATAACAAAACCCTTAGACAATTATTTTCCCGCGATGTCAAAAAAAAAAAATTTTGAAAATAAAATCCTTTCCAAGATAATAAAGCGTAAAAAATCTGAATTATATAACTATATCAAAATAAAGAATAAATTGGAAGATCTAGCAAAAAGTGAAATGGACAATGACTGCTTTAATGAATTAAAGAAGAAGATTGAAATCTATAATAATATTGAAAGGAACATCGCGATTAAAAAACACAATAAAAAACTTAGGGGGTGGGTTAATCGGGATTTTCTAAATGAGAAAAAGATAAAAGAACAACCATATATTAACATTTCGGATTATAATTTTAACAGCCAAGAAGATGCATTATTGAAACTTGGCCCCAAATTCATACTTGAACAACCTATTAATGTTAAAGATTCAATAGCCAAAATTGAGACCGCTATAAATAAAACCTCGACCGAATGTAAAAATACTGTACGTAACGTTGCCCATGATCTCATTAGCAAAAACATAAAAGACAAGCACCATAATATTAATCAAGCTGACCTAAAAACCCTAAAACAACTTAAGAAAAATAGAAATATAACCTGTACACTTACAGATAAAACACGCAAAATCGCCGTTCTCAATCGTACCGATTACGAAAATAAAATACAAGAAACTATAAAAGAGATTAATGCCACCAAATTATCAATCGACCCCAACGGAAAGCTTATTAATAAAGTCCAACAGCTAATCAAAAAAGGTAATTGGCCTAATAACAAACCTCCCTATATTAATAATTTTGCCCCTAACACCCCCCGTTTATTTGGACGTTACAAAGACCACAAAAATCCTCCCAAATTCAGGCCCATTGTCAATAAGAAAGAAGGACCAACATATCCGCTAGAAAAATACATGACCAAAATATATAGCGAACTCCTACCCCCCTCCCATACTAGTTTACACTCAACTGAAGATTTTATTAAACAATTAAAGGAAGTTTCCTTACACCAAAATGATTATCTTATTAGCTTCGACGTTGTAAATTTGTACCCCTCCATTGACATAAACGAAATATCCGAAATCATTAATAATGCAATTAAAGAAAAATATGAAACACCCATTGCAAACACACTAATTTCAACAAGTAATCTAATTTTAAAAGAAAGCTTTTTTCAATTTAATAACACTATCTACAAACAAAATATGGGCGTCCCTATGGGGTCCCCCATATCAGGCATAGTTGCAGAATATAAATTAAGACTTATGGAAAATCAAATCACCAAACAACTAGGAAATAAAATTAAATTTTGGGTCCGTTACATTGACGACGTGTTTGCCGTTATTAAAGATAATTACAATAGCGACGAAATCCTAAACCAATTAAACAAATTAGATAACAATATCAAATTCACTTCTGAACACGAAAATAACGGGGAAATCAACTACTTAGACGTCAAAATCATTAAAGATAATAACAAATTCAAAACCACAGTATACAGAAAACCTACCGCAAGTAACGAAATCATTAGTAATAAAAGCAAAACCCCCTACAGATACAAAATTAATACCATACGCAGCTATATTAATCGTGCCATTCTTATTTGCTCAGATGAAAAAGAATTAAGAAAAGAATTAAAATTTATCAATAAATTAACAATCGATGCAGGATACCCCAAAACATTAGTCAACCACTTGTACAGAAAACGATTAAAACAATTAAACAATATTCCAGATGCCCAAAAAACCTCCACAAAATACACCTTTTCTATTCCCTACAATCAAGGCACCTCAAACAAAATAAAACACACCGCTAATAAATTTAACGTTAATATTCCCATTAAACCCAATCCCAACATATATCAATTAATAAGAAGCGATAAAGATTCGATCCCCCCCACCAAAACTGCAGGTATCTATAAAATTCCCGTAAAAAATAAAGAAAATAAAGAATTTAAATATATAGGAGTCACCAAAAGGAAGATTGAGACAAGGGTAAAAGAACATAAAAACGATATTAAATTTAATCGCCGTACCACCGCGCTAGCTAGAAAATATTTTGAAGATGACATAGAAATTGACTTTGAAAATGTAGAAAAAATAGCAAACTATAACAACTCCACCTACGCGTACATCCGTGAAAGTATAGAGATCGCGCATCATAGTGACGCAATTAATGACCACGAGTCGGCAGAGATGGGAGAAATATGGCGGCACCTACTTAAGGAAAAACATCAGACCTACGACTGCCAGCCGCGAAGTGCGGACGACACTGAAGACGGAAGGGGCCCCCCGTCCGAAAAGAGCTCTTCTGCAACGCACGAAGTCGAATAATAAGGTATTTTGTTTAATATTTATATATGTTGAAATATAACATTCCTGTTCTCGGGAAAAACTACACTATAGCAGCGCAACCTATTAGTAGATATACATCCAAATTGAATCGGCATAATTTCTCATAATGGCTTTCTCACATATCAGGTGTTTTTTGATAATGCACATTCTGAAATAGTCTTCTTTTAAACTGAGGAAATCTTTGTATAGCAGCACCACCTGTTGAGCAATTAGTACCAAAAGTTGATTCGCAGTAACTTATGTCAAAGTGTAGCAACACATAAATTTTTATGAAATTTTGCACAGTAATTCCTGAAATATAACCCTTCTTTAAATTATGAAAATCATTGTACAGCAGCGCCACCTGTTTAGCAGATGACCCCAAAAATTGATAGGCACTAACGTATATTAAGATGCATCTACATATAAATTTATATGCTTTTATGCAGTAATTTTTAAGATACAGCTTTTTCTTAAATTTTGGAAATCGCTGCATAGCAGCACCACCTGTTGAGCAGTTGACATCAAAATTTATATGCATTTTTGTGCAGTCGTCAATGAGATATAGCCTTCCCTTAAATTGTGAAAAATCGCTGCATAGCAGCGTCACCTGTTGAGCAGTTGACACTAAAAGTTGATATGCACTAATTTAGGTCAAGGTGCATCTACATATAAAATTATATGCAATTGGTGCAGTAGTTCCTGAGATACAGACGGCACAAAATTTTTGTCTCTCTCTCTCTCTCACACACACACACAGAGAGAGAGACAGATATTTTCTAAAAATGGTCAAATCGTGTTCTGGATCTCTCAAAACGTGTCAATCCACCGAAAACCGGAAGTCGAAAATTTTTATGAATCCAATACTTTCTTCTATTGAATACAGAATAAAGTAATAATAAGTGTTATGGACGCCAACTAAACGCCCGCTAAACGCATCTAAATATACATTCCTATCTTATATATTAAAAAAATTTATGAAAACTAAAGTCAGTCCGTCTGGCCGTTCTATCCGGCCGATTTCCTTCATTTTTTTTTTAAATGAAAGGTATTTAGACACAGATATGTCATCAATCATTGAAATTTACTCAACTCCCACCTTACTCAAGTTATACTCAAATGCGATTCTTCCCTGTACATTTCTTATGGGACACATTCACTCAAGCAATTCGAATTCTCATAGCTCTTCTTCTAATGAATGGATCTTGATCGTTTCACTCTCAGAACACTCAGTGGATCAAGCTCTTTCTTTTGAGCTATTAACTGCTTAAATTCGTTGAGTTTGAGGAAAGTTATGCGTGCACAATCAAATTTACATTCAATTTTTTCAAGATAGAGTTCTAATTAACGTAGGCTGTTGACACAAGTCTAAGAACACTCAATGGATCAAGCTCTTTCTTTTGAGCTATTAACTGCTTAAATTCGTTGAGTTTGAGTAAAGTTATGCGTGCACAATCAACTTTACATTCAATTTTTTCAAGAATTTTTCAAGATATTCCTGCGTTTGGTGTAAATCAATTATTTGAAAAAAAAATCTATATATTAATTTGAAACATGTTTTTGTCTGTCTCCACTATATTGAGAGAACTACTTGGTGTAAAAATTTGGTTGAGATGTCTAAAGAAAGGTTTTGGTCTGTAGATGTGCTATGAAAAGAGAAAAATATAAAAAAGTCGAAGGGTTTCCCCCGGGGGGGAAACGGGTTAAAAACATGTTTACGAGGTTAACTAAGCTCCAAATTACTTCACGGTGAAGAAATTTTACATATGGGGACTAGAGTCGAATACTAAAAAATCATTTTCTGCGAATTTGGAATTTTCGATTTTAAAGGGGTAAAGTAGATTTGGAGGGGGGGGGGGGGGGGGGGGGAATTAGTTTGAGAGGGAAATCCGTTCTAGACCCACACATGTAGCACCTCATTTTAAAGGTCTTGAAATTTCATGTCGATTGGGGATGTTTGTATACAATATAGTGCGACCCCTGGTGGTGAAAAATGGAACTTGGTGATTTTGCTGCAGACCCTATCATGTTACATCTTATTTTAAAGGTATTGGTATTTCCTGACCGTTGGTGATGTTCATTCAGAACACACTGCGCCCCTAGCGGCGGAAAGTGCAACTAAAGGATTTTACAGTTGACACCACCATGTGACACCTTATTTAAAAGGTCTTGAAAATCCAAGCGATTGGTGATAGAGGTCTTGAAATTTCATGTTGATTGGGGATGTTTGTATACAATATAGTGCACCCCCTGGTGGTGAAAAATGGAACTAGGTGATTTTGTATTAGACCCTATCATGTTATATCTTATTTTAAAGGTCTCGGTATTTCCTGACCATTGGTGATGTTCGTACTGAACACACTGTGCCTCCTGGTGGGAGAAAGTGCAACTAAAGGATTTTGCAGTTGACACCACCATGTGACACCTTATTTGAAAGGTCTTGGAAGTTCAAGGTGATTGGTGATTTCGTATACAACATACTGCGCCCCCTGGTGGAGGAATGTGAATTTTGCAGCGCGTGCGTAGCATGCCTGCTATACGGTGCCGAAGCCACAGGCGGCGGAAACACAATTCAGGTTCGTTCGGTTCAAGATTAATTTTTAAGAATTTTTTCATGTTATTAGCGACGCGCATATACGCTGCCGCAAGCACCGGGGTCACGAGCCTGAGTTTCGTTCGGTTTGAGGTAATTTTTTTGTAACATATGATTATTTGTTTCGCAATGCTTTCATTTAAAAATAGAAATTCAAACAAAATAGAGTTAAAGATATTAAATCATACAAATTTAAAGTTCATATAAGGTTATTATCATGGGCCCGGGACACGTCGGTCGGGTTCATTTGGTTCCAGGTTAATTTTTGGGAATTTTTTCATGTTATTAGCGGTCCGTGTATGCGCTGCCGCAGGCACCGGGGTCACAAGGCTGAGTTTCGTTGGGTTCGAGGTAATTTTTTTGTTACAGCTGATTTTTATTTATTTATTTTTTTTAATAAATAAGAATTTTTCAGAATTCCTTTTTTAAAGTGAAATGTCATAAATTATATTAGATGCTTTAACTTGAAATACATTTAAATAATGATGCGACGATTTTTGAAACATTACGGTCAATAAAGTGACCGTCGAATTCGACGGGTTCCAACTAGTAACTTCTTAAAAACATTTGCAAGAGAAAAAATATTTATTATCAGTTTAAATTCACAATCTATTTCAAAAGGATGTGAATCATCAAAATAGATGAATCATACATGTGATTACTCTGGGAGAAGTAGCCTGCTTTCAATAGCTTACATTGTAAATTATAATTGCTTTTTACTTTCTTCTATATGTAATATACGGAAAGTATTGGATTCGTGAAAATTTTTGACTTCTGTTTTTTAATGGATTTACACGTTTTGAGATGTCCTGAACACAAATTGATAGTTTTTAGAAAACGTTTGTCTGTCTGTCTGTGTGCATCACAAATTTTGTGGACGTTGTATCTCACGAACCAATGAATGAAATTTAACCAAACTTGGTATTTAGTTGCACCCTGACATAAACTGGTGCTGATTAGATTTGGTGATCAATCGCTCAACAGGTGGTGCTGTGATCACATTTTTTCTAAATTTTTAACATGGCAGTATTGAGTATAGGACAAAATTTCTTATAAATGTACATAATGAGAGTTATTTTTAACTTGTGATTGTAAAATTAATATGAATTAATGATAATAGTAGTAGTTAATTAGGAAAAAAATTCTGTGCTTCTGTGCATTTGGGGGGTGAATTTTCAAGATGGGTATCTTTCGAAAGGTCTTGTCAACACGTTTAAAACGAATGGTTGAACTATAAATCTGTGATAATTTAAAACGAAGTAATCGATTTTTTTTACTTTTAACAAAAAAAAACTTAGAAAAAAAAATTGTATGTTTTTTTTTTAAATATTGTTACTGCGTGAATATGTATAGGAAAATATAGAAAAAGTCTTGTGGTAGCCACAACATACTAGTTTTTTTTTTAATTCATTGCTTTATTTGAATATGGATGTTTGTTTTACTATGATAATTTGGGTAAGCATATATTCATCTTGGGTGTATCAAGCACACAAATTTCTGATTTATAAAGATGGAAATATTTTGAAAGATGTTCTCAAGTCGACCCGATTCATAGAAAACTAAACCCGACCCGAACCCGACCCACAGTAAAAAAAATCCAGTCAACCCAACCCGCAAGAGAAAAATATGTAATTGACCCAACCCGAACCATGTGTCGGGCCGGGTTCAGGTAAAATCGGGTTACCCGACCCAATACAGGACTCTACTTGGAACTCTTTAGTATGAATTCTAAAGAAAATTTCAGTGCATTAAGTTCTACATTTTGAAAGGGAAACATAATACTGAAATTATAAGCAATGCATTAAAACAAAGAAAATGATAGAAATCACATAAACCAAGACAAATCTAATTTTTATCTAACCCATTGAAGTAGTATATTTTGCATTTTGAAGAAAACTGATCGAAAATTTCTGATTATAACATTCTCCGGTAAGACCCGATTTTGTCTCCAGACTGCCAAAAAGCACTGAAGACGAGAAACGAGGTTTTATAAAACCTAACTGGTTTCCTGGGATACTGGCTGTTTTTTCCCTGAATTAGAGTGTAGAGAGACAAGTCAGAGATATTTAATGCAATTATAAAAATGATACATTTATTCAAGATAAATATATTCATCAGAGAGTTTTCACATGTGTAAAATGAAATGGACAAACTAATAAATTTTAAAAACCATACTTTTTTTTTTAAAGGTCAAATCGTATTTTTGTATTAAAGCTTAATTATCATACTAAATTAATATGATAAAACCATAACTTCTGGTAGGTATGCAATATTCACGACAAATCAACCCAACAATGTAGCACCAGGACAAATTAGCCCTAGGACAAAATAGCTTTAAAACTTCTATAATAAAATAGCAGAGAAGAAATAGGTCCAGGATAAAACAGCCTAAGGACAAATCAACCCTGACATATCATCCAGACAAAATAAACCTGACATATTAGCCCGACAAAACAGCCCAAGGACAAAATAACCCAAATGAAGTCTCAGAACAATAAAAATAATAATAATAACGATAAATTATTTTAAGGACAAAGGAGGCTTCAACAAATTAGTTCTAGGTCAAAATAGTACCAACAAATTAGACTCGAGGACAAAATAGCTTAAGGAGAAAATAGCCAAGACAAAAAAGCCTAAGTAAAAATACTCCAGACAAAATTAGTCCAGCAAAATATACTGATAAAACAGCCTTAGGAAAAAATTGCCCAGGTAAAACAGCTTCAACAAAATAGTTCGACAAATGAGCACTGGCAAAATATATCAAGCAAAATTTGCTCAACAAAACAACTCCAGGTCAAATTAACCTAGGATAAATTTTCTGAAATGAACTTTCAGGGTTGATGAATAAATTTCTAAATTAAATCAGCCAGGGTAGCTCAATGGTTTCATTCCCAGCTCTAATATTTTTCACATAGCTGGTATAAAAAATCAGCCTTCCTCTCCAAAATTTTCTGAAATGTACTTTCAGGGTTGATGAATAAATTTCTAAATTAAAAAAAAAAAATCATGGTCTATTGGAGTTGCGCCATGAATATTTATGTCACTTGACATTGCTGTGTTTACAGACTCGGTGACTTTGCCAACGAATGTTATGTGGGAAATGCCTAGCTGTTAATCAGCCAGGGTAGCTCAATGGTTTGAGCATCCACACGTAAAGCGGAAGGCTCGGGTTTGATTCCCGGCTCTGGTATTTTTCACATAGCTGGTATAAAAAATCAGCCATCCACTCCAAAATTTTCTGAAATGAACTTTCAGGGTTTAAGAGTAAATTTCTAAATTAAATTAAAAAAAAAAAATCGTGGTCTATTGGAGTTGTGCCATGAATATTTATGTCACTTGATATAGCTGTGTTTACAGACTCAGTGACTTTGCCAACGAATGCTATGTGGGAAATGCCTAGCTGTTAATCAGCCAGGGTAGCTCAATGGTTTCAGCATCCTCATGTAAAGCGGAAGACCCGGGTTCGATTCACAGCTCTGGTATTTTTTACATAGCTGGTATAAAAAATCAGCCTTCCACTCTAAAATTTTGTGAAATGAACTTTCAGGGTTGATGAATAAATTTCTAAATTAAATTAAAGTCAGTATGCTGAACTGTGAACTCTGCAGTTGCAAAGTTAATAAATTTTATAATAAACCTGATTATTTTGTAGTCAAACTGAAAGTTCTAAATCTGATTTGTTTAGAATTTTCCAGGGGCTCTTAAAAGTATTTTCCAGGCTGAATTTTTATACAAGACCTTGCCGCAAATAATTGCAAATCATGCTTAGATTGAAGAAGTGGACATTTAATTTCTGTAATTTTCCAACTTCTGCGTAATGAAGTCTTCTGTTGCGAAACAAAGCTTAAAGAGGCAATTACGATTATTAGTAATTCACAATTTTTAGTAGCAATTTACACTTTTAATAGGTTTTTCGTTAATTAATTTTAACTATTTTTATCCTTTCATATGTATATATAAATTAAATCAGAATTTCTTTTGCTTATAAAACCACACACATTAAAAAAAAAAAAAAAAAAAAATCTTTAAATGTAAATAACTATGGAAAATTTGAAAAATCATTTATTTAAAAATTTTATAAAATATTTATTCTAAATTAACCCTTTCAGGACTATAAGATTTCCAAGACTAAATATGCCAAAACAACACAATATTTTAGCTATTGTGGGTGTAAAGTAAGAGAATATCACCAGAAAAACATAGCAGGGTGTATAGGTTTCCTATAATTTCATAGGAAATATTTTCCCTATGGACCATAAAAGTAAATAAACGAAGAGTTAGGTTTATTATATCGGTATTTTATTTATTGCTTTGTAATACAAATTTATTGCTTTGTAATATAAAAATTATCAGAAAAGTAAAATAAATAGCTAGTTATGGTATTCTACAAAACAATTTCGTTTACTTGTGAAGCACAAGTGGACATTGCACATAACACATTTATTATGTGTCCTATTTTCTATACGTTTTTTTAAAATTCATTCAGAAACACATTTGCTGCCTTGGACATACGTTTTATTTTGACATTCAGTAAAAAAAAATATCGATTCCATAATAACTGAACAATCGATAACGATTTTTGTAGAAGGGAAAAATATTTCCCTTGGGCATGAAAGGGTTAATTAAACAAAAATTTTGGAAGGTGATAAGAAGAAATTAACAGCTGTGGTGGGCAGAGGCACAGATATCAAAGCCTACTCTATCAAGTTATCAAAACCCCACGACTGTTTAATGTATATTGAGACTTAAATTTGGTCAAAACTTAATAATATATCAAAAATACATATCTCTTTAACAAAAAAGTACTATATATATATATATATATATATATACAAAAAATTTGCACTTATTTGCAAAAGAGAAAAAAATTATTTAAAATAGGGAAAAAAAAATGCTACATGCACAATCAAAGAATTTATTTACAATATTTAAAAATGAAGGTTACCCTTTCACTTTCTGTGGGTAGTTGATAAGCCTTAGATAAGCATATACATCGTCTATTCTATAAACCTATAGTTAAAAAAATAAAAAATAAAAATAAATATGAATCTCATAACAAATAATTAAATATAACAAAATCTTAAATGTTATTCTGTCAGCAATATTCTTATAAAATGTTCCTGATATCTTAAATTTTGAAAAAAACTTTTTATTTTCTTCTAAGAAATGTCACTATTTAAACTTGAGAGTTTCCTTTGAAACAAAGTGCCATGGCTGCAAAAACAAGAGAATTCAAAAACAAGACTGAGTTTAGAATTTCAGATATAAATGTTTAAGAGGTATTACACACATAACTTTCCATATTCAAACATTATTATTCAATGTTACTTATCCAGACATGGTACAAGCTTACAGAAACCCCCCCCCCCTCCCTCTCAAAAGTGGTATCAGGCAACTGACACAATATAAATTTTTCAATAATAAAAATAATGTTAAATCTCATTGCATACATGTACACACAATAAACAAAATCAGAACAATAAATCTTACATTGCATATCATATTAATAATAATTAAAATAGTTGTAAGTGCTTAAAAAACAGACAAACTTATTACATATACTTGAAAATAAGTTTATTCTATAGAGGCATTGTTTGCTGGGATAACTGATTAGCAAAATAATGTAGTTCAAGTTCATTAGGAAAATGCAGTTGAAGTGCTATTTCTTTTTCATTTTCTCTAAGTTTGAATTTGACATTTCTTGAAAGCCAATCACATAGAAATTGCTAATAATATATTGCACAAATTCAGGTTGACCCCCCCCCCCCCCCACACACACACATGTCCAAAAAGTTTTAATGCGGATTTGCATTGATCCCAAGAATAATAATTTTCAAGCTTAAAAAAGCTGAATTCAGCCTTAAGGCTGAAAAGTAACATGTATGCTTATCAGAAATATTTAGGCAATATTTTTCAATAACTAGCTGGGCTTAATCTGCCTAGGTAGTCGACGAATCTGGGACCGTGCTGCTTTTGGCAGCACCCAAGTAGTGCTATAGCAAGTAGGGTTGGCAGATTTTTGACATGTGACAGTTTTTGATGGTTTAAACAGTAATGTCAAAAACTGTCAAAAAACCTTTATTTATAATTTAATTGTTATATAAAAATTTAACAAAATATAGTTTTAAAATATATTTTGAAAAGTAAATAGATTGACGTTCTTTAACAAACACAATGTTATAACATTTTGATTAATATAAAAAACAAAACTTTAGGCTTTTAAAATTTCCTTATGAATTGTTATGGTCATTCAAAATTTGGTGTGATACTTTCATATATTACTACAAAAATTATTTATAACTATGCTTAATATACTATATACTAGTATATAACCCCGTCAAAAATGACGGAATGTGAACGATAAATCTTGAAAACAATGTTTAGACCACGTGATTATTTAAATGTATTTTCAATTTTTGTTTATAAATCAAATGTGTTTCGATATTTTATAATTTTCGTTCTTTGTGAGGTCTAACTGTAATAGAGACAGTGTCCGGAGATGAGAGAAGTCGTGAAGAGCCACACCAGATTGTAAAAACGTGAGAAAAATTACAACTTTGGCCTTTATCATGGTTTTGTGAGGTCTAACTGGAACGCTTCCGGCTGCAATCTTTAAGAGACAGTGTCCGGAGATGAGAGAAGCAGAGCTGCCAATCTAATCCGGCAAATTGTTAGTACCGCCTCTTTTCCTACACCACTTAATTTTTAGAGAAATTCTCTTCAAATGTATCTACAATGAATTAAGAAGAAAAATAATCTAAAAATTAAGTGGTGAAGAAAAAGGGGCAGTACTAACAATTTGCCGGATTAGGTTGGAAGCTCTGGAGAAGTCGTGTAGAACCGCACCAGATTTTTAAAACGTGAGAAAAATGGCGGCTTTGGTCTTTCTCATGGTTCTGTGAAGTCTAACTGCAACGATTCCGGATGCAATCGTTAAGAGACAGTGTCCGGAGTTAAGTGAAGTCGTGTTGAGCCGCACCAGATTGTATAAACGTGAGAAAAATGGAGGCTTTGGTCTTTCTCACGGTTCTGTGAGGCCTAACTACAACGTTTCCGGCTGCAATCTTTAAGATACAGTGTCCGGAGATGAAAGAAGTCGTGTAGAGCCGCACCAGATTGTAAAAACGTGAGAAAAATGGCAGCTTTGGGCTTTCTCACGGTTTTGTGAGGTCTAACTGCAATAGAGACAGTGCCCGGAGATGAGAGAAGTCGTGTAATGCCGCACCAGATTTTAAAACAATATACATCACATTAGCAAGTTAATTGTGTGATACATTATTTGTATCATACAAGGATGGAAAGCGTTTGCTGACGATGACGCGAATTCAATGATTTTTCTTCACCCAAAAGTTTTCACTTTAAATGGAAAGCGTTAGCTGACGATGACGGGAGTTCAATGATTTTTGTTCACCCAAAAGTGCTCAACGCGCCTAAAGAAGTTTTCACTTCAAAAATTTTACTCGATCAATAAATATGAATGACAATAAAAAAACTGCTGGTTGACAAAAAATATAGCCCCGACAACACAACAGCAACAACACATCCCAGTGTTACATTAAGTGCTCTATATGCAAGCGAAGTGTGACGTCACTGACCGTCCGTGTATGTAAGAAAATGATTTCCTATGTTAATCGCCCATTGGATTTTTTGTAAAAAATTATTAAAAATCGAGGAAAATTATTTCCCGATTTTAATCCCCATATTTGGGTATATATATGTATTAGTTATCATGTGTATATGTTAGATTGAGTTATTTTGCTGTCAAATTGACAAAATTTTAATTTTAAATTTCAAAACTCTGTTGTCCTTGGCGTTTTTGTATTTGGCGATCAAAAACGTACTACGAAAATATACATGCCAGATGTATATTTTCGTAATATGTGTTGTGCGAAATATTGTTTCATATTATTCCTCACTCTCTTAATATAAATTTTTAAAATAACCATGATTTTTGAAAGGAATTAAATTATATTCGCCAGATAATTTGGCGATATATATATATATATATTTTTCTGCCAAGCATGACCGATATCAAATCTATTCCGCTGCAACATATTAGTATCTTATATCAGATTCTTTATTTAGACATTTGAAAACAAATTTCACTTCAAATTATGATAGAATATTTATCATTTTCCTTTTAATTAGTATATTAGTTGGATATTTATTGTGTAATATCATCCTTTGAAATGAAATGTTTATGTTTTCAATGGAATATGGAAGTTTTTTTTTTTTTTATCTAGAATTTTGAAATTTAAAATCAAAAACAACTTAATCTAACACATGCACATGATAACTAATACATATCTAAACCTAAATATGGGGATTAAAATCGGGAAATAATTTCCCTCGATTTTTAATAATTTTTTACGAAAAATCCATTGGGCGTTTAATATAGGAAATATTTTTCTTGTATCCACGAACGGCCAGTGACGTCATCACTTCGCTTGCGTATTTAAAGTCCTTATAATAAGAAAAAACGATTCACTTCCTTTTACCAAAATACTTTTTTTTAAGACTATCGTAGATCCTGTTTTCAAATTTTCTAACTAACTATCCAATAACTACAGACACTCCATGCTAACCCAAATTCACCTCTACTCGATACCTCCAACCAGCTATCTCACCCTCAACATCGCCAAAATATCCAGGATCCAGCTAGGGACTTTCTCATTCTCAACCGAACATTTTACCTTGACTCGACATTATCACATTAGACTACTCTAATTTCAATAGTCATTTCAACTGGTTACTTTTACTTGCCCAACCAAACATTCTATCCCAACTATCATTTTACACTAATTTCAAAACTAAAATCAAATGGCGGCATTTACGTACTAAACTTGGCGCCAAGGCTAAGCTTTACTATACGGCACCCATTGCTTATTGCCGTTGCCGATGTTTTGATCATGTGATATGATGGTGATTCGAGACCCGAATCAGAGTATCGATACTTTTTTCTGTTGTATCGAAACGGTACAAAAGGATCTTCAATTGTTAAAGATCGTTTATATCTTCTCTTCTACTTTTTTTATAGCCGCCGCGGTATATGTAAGTAAGATTAATTCTAGATTTTACTGTTTTTAAATGATTTTACAAAGTTTAAAACAAAAATTTTTCAGTGTATTTTTATATATTTTTTAATAAATTTAAGAAGAAAAAAAAGGGTAGAACATAATAGTCGTTGCTTCAGTACAGATTTTTTTCATGCATCGTGATTTAATTAGGTGCATTCAGTGATTATTTATTTATTTATAATGCTTTCGTACCGATCTAGCATCAGAATACTGACCGCTACATTACTATTTCATTCATTTTCTGATTCATGCACCTCGAAATAGGGGTGTCCAGTGATGTTTATTTTTTGGTTTTAATGCTTGCGAAGCAAGCATACAGCAGCTAGTGTACTGATCACGGCTTATACAAATTTTCATGCATTTACTGATTCATGCATCGCTAATTAGGGATATCCAGTGATGTTTTTTTTGGTTTTAATGCTCGCGAAGCGAGCAAACAGCAGAAAACATAGTGACCGAGGCTCAATGAATTTTCATGCTTTTACAGATTCATGCTCCACGAATTAGGGGCGTCCAGTGATGTTTTTTTGGTTTTAATGCTCGCAAAGCGAGCAAACAGCAGAAAACATAGTGCCCGCGTCTCCATGAATTTTCATGCTTTTACTGATTCATGCTCCACGAATTAGGGGCGTCCAGTGATGTTTTTTTTGGTTTTAATGCTCGCGAAGCGAGAAAACAGCAGAAAACATAGTGAAACATAAAAAAATGTTTCATAATAATGAAAAGTATTGTTTCATGACATTTTGATTCGATTCACGATGTTGTGAAACGATTTGCAGTACCGACTCACAAACCGAATCTAAACACCATCATACCACGTGATCGAAACATCGGCAACAGCAATAAGCAATGGGTGCCGTATAGTAAAGCTGTTCCCGGCGCCAATCATACCTTACATTGTAAACAAACAATAAAGTTTGATAAAAATATTTAAAGGCTTTAATGCGTTTTTACAAATATTTTAAGATTTTTAAGGCTTTAATATGTTTTAGAAATATTTTAAGCGTTTTTTTAATGAAACAGTCAAAGAGTCGTTCATTCGGAATTAAAAAATTGTCCATTTGGAATTTGTATTTTCCGAATGGCAACAGTTTTGGTTTGTTTTTATTTGGTTTTGCTTTGTTTATAATCATGAAGTTACATAATTCTATTTATAGGTTCATGTTTATAATAGCCAGTGATCCGTTGTACTTAATTTAGACATTTAAACATTACAATTGAATAGTTTTTCAAGGTTTTATAGGAAATAAGAATATGTGCGATACAAAAGATGTATGAAAATGATATGTATGTTTCCTAAGTTGAATTAAACAAACGGAAAAAAAAAATGGCTGCCAAAAGTTTCTGTTTTGGAGCGGTACTAACCGGATTCGTTCATGACAGATGAGGATCATCTATATATATAAAAGAACAGAGTCTGTGTGTCTGTGTGTCCGCTATAGAATCCTAGGCCGTTTCACCGAGCGGGACCAAATTTGGCACGGTTAATGTTTACGACCCGAGAGAGACAACGCCGCAAGCGATTTTACGAAATTCGCCCCCCAAGGGGGGGGGAGGGGGGGCAAAACGTAATTTCACAAAATCCTTCATATCTCAAACAAAAAAACAGATATCCGTAAAATTTTTGCTTTAAAATATAGCTAATACAAATTTCTAATAATCGGTTTCTGAAATTTTTGAAATTCAGTCCCCAAGGGGGGCGGGGGGGCAAAACGTGATTTCACATGCGTAAGGGGGGGCTATGGGGCAAAAACGAATAGAAATACAGTTAGGCCGTTCAAAATTGGTACAGACAGGTTTAAGAGGCCTGTGAGTCGAATGGGGATATTTTCGATTGTGTAAAGTTATTAGGAGGGGCGAGAAGGGGGGGGAGGGGAGGGGGGGGGGGGGGCAAAAAAATAAAAATAGTGTCAGATCGTTAAAAATTGGTACATAGAGGTTTTCGATAGTTACAAATCGATTGCGGATGATTTTGAATTTGTAAAATTATTAGGAGGGGCGGGTAGGGGGTGGGACGGTAAGGGGGGGGGGGGGGGCTATGGGGCAAAAACAAATAGAAATACAGTTAGGCCGTTCAAAATTGGTACAGATAGGTTTAAGAGGCCTGCAAGTCGAATGGGGATATTTTCGATTGTGTAAAGTTATTAGGAGGGGCGAGTAGGGGGGGAGGGGAGGGGGGGGCATGTTGGAAATATTTTAATAGCTTCCTTTGTACCATGCAGTTTCAATTTGTGTGTTTGGTAAATTAATAAGTTTTATTATATTTATGGAGGCTACCCACATATGGGGAAAGTGTTAGATAAGTTCATTTTTAAAATATAGTAAAAAACACTTTTTTTTTTAACTCTTTATATATATAATGTTTACTTACATTACTTCTTGGGATACTTGGCCTTTCATCTGTCATTAAAGAACTTTTATTTTATTTATCTTTAATTGGGGAAATTTTCTACTGTTTAATATTTATTTGCCGTGATGATGCTTTGTTTACATTTGAGTACGATGTTTTCAGTCAACCGGAAGTGGGTCAATAGGCCAGGTTGAAACTGTATCAGCTGTCTGCTTAATGACGTCATTTATTTATCGATTATTCGTTTATGATGTCTGGTGACTGATTTGACAGATGTGCATCAGTCATTGGCTGTAATTTGATCCACAGAGTGATTATAAATAGAAAGAAGAAACACCCATCTCTCTCTTATCTTTATATGTTTTTAGCATGATTGTATAATCTGTTGCTTAGCCTTTGGGCTACTTATGTTTTTATCTTTAGTTATTTTTAAGTTATTTATGTATTGGTTTATTGTTTATGAAGCTGTGAAAAGGAGTTTTATTAAGATGGATTGAATTTATTGCAGGCCTGGATGTCAGAGAGGTTTTTTGATAACTTATTTTTTTATCAGTAATTGCTGTTTAAAATACAGCTGTTAAAATTTTTTCTTAATGTTTGTTTATCTTTCTCCGGGTAGTACTCCAAGTTTAAACACATTAATTAGATTGCCTTGTTTTAATCAATTAAAAGTATAAGATAGTTGCCTTTCAATATAGATATTAGTTATGTTTATATTATAATGTTTAATACTTTTTTACAAATATTGTTAAGTTTTTGTTGAATAAATTCATTGTTATTGTTTAAAAAAAAAACGTTGTCAGTCTTTAATTATACAGTTTTCTTAACACATATTTAAGTTTTAAAACTGAATTAAAATACTTTCATTGTGTTATATAAATCTCTGCTAAAATAAATCAAATTAAATTAAAGTAAAATTAAGTTTTTGCTAATAAGGGTTATGGACTTTGTGTTTTACTTGTGGATAGTTATGTAATTAATACATTTAAATCGAAAATTACGATCGTGGTTTTTGGAAATTCTACTCGTTTTTGGGTTTTATGAAATTTACTTGTTTTTGTTATAAACAAGTTTTAGTGAATCTTTTGCATGAAATATGCCTGATAATAAGTATTTTTTTAGATTCAGATGCCCAATTTATGAATTTTTTAATTATTATCCACAGTAAATAACTACCAGTATATAATCAGTTTATTTAAGTGTTTAAGAGCTGTATTAAGTATAGTTTTAAAATGGCTGTTAGTTTAAGCCCTGCTATAGAAAAACTTAACTCAAATAACTATCCTGTTTGGTGCAAAGATGTGAAATTTATTCTAATTGAAAAGAATTGTTGGGATATTGTTAATAAAACGGAGAAACTACCGGAGATAGATGAAAACCTTGGTATTACTATTAAAAATGTTGAGGATTTTAAATCCAGAAGTAGAACGGCTTTAGCAACATTGTATTTAAATGTTGCACCAGAGTTTAGAAATATTATTGATAATTGTACATGTCCTGTTGAGGCATGGGAAAAGTTAAAAAGGAATTTTATCTCTGACTCCAGGGCCAGGCACATGCAGCTTTTTTCTGGCTTTTTTCAGTGTGTAATTAATTCAAATGAAACAATAAACTCGTATGTTAATAGACTGTGTAGAATTACAGATCAACTAAGAGACATCGGAAAGGAAATACCAGAGGAATATATCTGCTTCCAGTTGCTGAGACACCTCCCCAAAAAGTTTGAAAGTACCATACAGTACATCTTGAGGTGGAAGGAACCCGACTTCAAGTTCAACACCATTGTGGCAGAATTAACTGCTGAAGAGACAAGGTTACAAGTACGAGAGGAAGATAGAAAACATGACTTGGCTGTAGAGGTACAAAATACTCAGTATAGAGGTAAAAACTTCCCTACTAAAACTTCATTGTCTTGCTACCGATGTGGAAAAGTTGGTCATATGAAAAAGGACTGTAGAGTTAATCTATCTAAATCTAAAAATAGTAAAATTGTTAAATCTGATAAAAATGTTAATGGCTCAGTCGGCCGCGGTAAAAACAAAGTAACCCCTCCTCCATTTCACTATTTGGCTCAATTAAATTACAGTAATTGTAACGACAGTGACGACTGTTGGCTATTCGATACAGCAGCGTCACATCATTTCAGTAAAGATTTAAATTGCTTTGAAAATTATTGTCCTATTGAGGGGGAAGACTTAATTGTCGCGGTAGATGGAGTCAGTGTTCCTATAGATGGGAAAGGTTCTGTTAGATTAAGTTTTAATAATACTGAATATGTTTTTGATGAAGTTTTGTATTCATCTAAATTAAGAAAGAATCTTATATCCGGTTCTAAATTGGATATAAATGGTGCTACTTTTTCTGGTGGTAGGGGCAAGGTGACGGTGTTCAGTAGAACTGGAAAATTTATGTTCACAGCTAAACTTAAAAATGGTATTTATTATGTCTACCCAAAAGTTTTCAAAGGAAATGGGGGGCAGTCTTTGAAGCCAACTATTTCAATGACTAAGGCTAAAGATATTGAATATTGGCATACTTGTTTTGATCATATAAGTCCTGATATCATTGTAAATACTAGTCGTCATAATGGAGTAAAAGGGCTTCCTAAATTAAAGTTTAAAAAGTTAAGCTGTGAACCATGTAAAATCAGTAAACAACGTAGAATTTCATTTAAATCAATAGAAGATAATAATTTAAAGGAACCACTTGAAAAAATATTTATGGATGTCTGGGGACCCTTAAAAGTTGAGGGTAAAAATGGTGAAAGATTTTTTTTGTCTATTATTGATGGGTATTCAAAACGAACTGCTGTATACCCCATTAAAGAAAAGTCACAGGTGTATGAAGTGTTTGAAAAGCACATTACTAGGGCTGAGCATTTCTTAGGTAAAAAACTAAAGTTTATTAGAACTGATAATGGTTCAGAATTCAATAATGAACTTTTTAAAACATATTGTGATAAAAATGGTGTTATCCACGAATTCACAAATACTTTCACACCCGAACAGAATGGTATTTGTGAAAGATTAAATCAAACCATTTTAAATTGTGTTCGTGCCATGTTGAAAGATAGTAATTTACCTTTTCGTTTTTGGCCCGAGGCATGTCTCCATTTTTGTTATACATGGAATAGGGTTATACATCGTGGACAACAAAAAACACCTTTTGAACTTTATACGGGGCACAAACCTTCTATAAGGCACCTTAAACCTTTTGGTTTAATCTGTTATGTTGGTGTACCCAAACAAAAGAGATTACACAAACTTGAGTCTAAAGCTAAAAAAGGGATCATTATTGGATATGCTTTAAAAACCAAAGGGTATCGTATCTGGATTGAGGAAGAAGATAAAGTTATTGAGTCATTAAATGTGACTTTTTCAGATCAAATGTATAGTCGCAGTGGAGCTGTGATGGGCACTCCATTAGAGAGCCTGGATTTGCTGTCCGATGAAACGGTTGATTGTAGAGCTTCCGATCCCGTGGAAATTGTGATGCATAATCCCAGTGTTTCTGATGATGATGAGCCATTAGTCCCTGCAGGTCCTCCTCAATCTGATATAGTTTGGAATAGGAAAGCTGTCCCGAGGAAAATAGGGGATAGAGTGGATATATACTATTACCCTGAAGGTAAAAATACCCGTTTAAGATCCCTTAATGATGTTGAAAAATATTGTGATAGCAATAACATTAAGTTTGATGCTTCCTTGTTTGATTTTTCAGGGAAAAATTTGTCTCAAGGTGTAATTAATCAGAAGGTCGATTCCCCAGTCTCCAGTTTTGTGAATAAAGATAAAGACGTTCATGCATGACTAGATATAGTTGTTCCTAAAACTTTTAACCAAGCTGTAAAATCAAAACAGTCTTCAGAATGGAAAAGGGCCATGGAAGAGGAGATCAGTAGCATGATAGATAGAAAAGTTTGGCATTTAGTTGTTTTACCTGAAGGAAAAAAATGCATTGGGAAATAGATGGGTTTTTGCTCTTAAGAAAGATGAGCACGGGAAAATTGCCCGTTTTAAAGCAAGACTCGTGGCTCAGGGGTTTCACCAAGTAAAGGGTGAAACGTATGACGAAACCTTTTCCCCTGTTGTCAATTTTTCCGTCGTACGGTTCTTCTTTTCTTTGTTGGTTTCCTGTTACAAATGGCACAATACGCAATGTGACGTAAAAAGTGCTTATTTGTATGCCCCATTGCATGAAGAAATTTATATGGTTCAGCCACAGGGTTTTTCTGTTATTGGAAAGGAGCAACTAGTCTGTAAATTAGATCGTGCTTTATATGGACTCCACCAAAGTGGTAGACTTTGGTATTACGAATTGAACAAAGTTTTATTAGACGTAGGCTTTAAAAAATTCAACTGGTGTAATTGTACTTATTATTTTGAAAATTTTATTGTACTTTTGGTATATGTAGACGACCTTGTTATTTTTGGAAAAACACAAAAACAGATTGATAATATAATTGGTATTTTGGAACAAAAGTTTGACATAAAAGTATTGGGAAAAACCAAGAAGCTATTAGGGGTTGAGTTTACATATGATGAAGAAGGAGTTCAGTTATCTCAAGAACTGTATATTAATGAGGTATACGAAAGGTTTTGTTCCTTTAATATTCCTTTTTCTTCTCTCCCTATAGTGAAAGGTGTTAAATTTTCCAAAACAGATTGTCCTGTGAATCAGCATGAAATTGAGGAGGTAGCTAAATTACCCTATCGGAATGTATTAGGTTGCCTATCTTTTATTGCTAGTAGAACCAGGCCAGATATTACTTATGCTGTTAACATATATAGTCAGTTCCAGAATAATCCAGGTTTAAATCATTGGTATGGACTAATTAAATTATTGGGATATGTTTTATGTACTAAAGTTTTTAAATTAAATCTTTCTTGTAGTGTTCCTGAGTTAATAGCTTATTCTGATTCTGATTTCGCAAACAATCGGGATGATTTTATATCATTAGGAGGACAAATAGTGTTTCTTAATAATAGTCCTATCTCTTGGCGGACCTTCAAGCAAAAGGGTGTTAGTCTCTCAGTTATGGAGAGTGAATTCATATCGATGTGTGAATGTGTCAAAGAGCTCAAATGGATTGACCATATTCTGGAGGATTGTGTTGAGTTTAAATTAATCCCAGGTCACCATAAGAGTCCAATCCTTTTTGCTGATAATCAGGCTGCTATAGACTTTACAAAATCACCAATTGAAAACACGCGTTCTAAGCACATTAATGTGAAATTATTCTTTATTCGTGAATGGTTGTTTGAATCCCTTTTTGATCTTAGACATATTCGTAGTGAGTTTAACCTTTCGGACCCGTTCACCAAGCCCCTTACCAAAGGTGAATTAT
This sequence comes from Salticus scenicus, assembly GCA_963930645.1. Classification (NCBI taxonomy): domain Eukaryota; kingdom Metazoa; phylum Arthropoda; class Arachnida; order Araneae; family Salticidae; genus Salticus; species Salticus scenicus. The sequence goes on from OZ005650.1 coordinate 370,806,332, forward strand.
TTAAGTTTAATCGAAAAGTTTTCATAAATGTAAATGTTTAAAAGTAAATGGTTTTTTTGGAACTTGGTTTCCTGCTAATATGTATTTTTCATTTTCATTACCTATGTGTTGTATATTTTTATTTATGGAAACTTTAGGTTTTTTTTTGGAGTGAATGAAGTCATAGGCCTATGCATGTTTGTATTTGTTTTATGTGAATGTTTTATGGGATTTTCACTTGGTGTTTTTCATCATTGTATGTATTATTTTGAATATGGTTTGTTTTTGTAATGGAAATGGAAAATATGTTCTATTGAATTGTTTCTTTGTATATTAATCTTTGTCGTACAATTTTTTTAGTGGTATCCTTATATGAAATTCTTATGCATCTGTAATTGTCAAGAAAAAATTAGAACTTTGTGTAGTGCCGGTTTTGGAGCTGGAAAGCTGCTGGTGTTTTTGGAGATGTTATGATCTGGATGTCCATGTCTGTTACCTGAATTCAGCTTCAAGTTTTGAAGATTTTTGTTAATCATTTATTTATTTATTTAATTTTTTTTATGTAAATTGTTTGGCAACTTCTTAGTTAAATCGAAACGGCATGGTGGGGGGCATTCTGTTGGAAATATTTTAATAGCTTCCTTTGTACCATGCAGTTTCAATTTGTGTGTTTGGTAAATTAATAAGTTTTATTATATTTATGGAGGCTACCCACATATGGGGAAAGTGTTAGATAAGTTCATTTTTAAAATATAGTAAAAAACACTTTTTTTTTAAACTCTTTATATATATAATGCTTACTTACATTACTTCTTGGGATACTTGGCCTTTCATCTGTCATTAAAGAACTTTTATTTTATTTATCTTTAATTGGGGAAATTTTCTACTGTTTAATATTTATTTGCCGTGATGATGCTTTGTTTACATTTGAGTACGATGTTTTCAGTCAACCGGAAGTGGGTCAATAGGCCAGGTTGAAACTGTATCAGCTGTCTGCTTAATGACGTCATTTATTTATCCATTATTCGTTTATGATGTCTGGTGACTGATTTGACAGATGTGCATCAGTCATTGGCTGTAATTTGATCCACAGAGTGATTATAAATAGAAAGAAGAAACACCCATCTCTCTCTTATCTTTATATGTTTTTAGCATGATTGTATAATCTGTTGCTTAGCCTTTGGGCTACTTATGTTTTTATCTTTAGTTATTTTTAAGTTATTTATGTATTGGTTTATTGTTTATGAAGCTGTGAAAAGGAGTTTTATCAAGATGGATTGAATTTATTGCAGGCCTGGATGTCAGAGAGGTTTTTTGATAACTTATTTTTTTATCAGTAATTGCTGTTTAAAATACAGCTGTTAAAATTTTTTCTTAATGTTTGTTTATCTTTCTCCGGGTAGTACTCCAAGTTTAAACACATTAATTAGATTGCCTTGTTTTAATCAATTAAAAGTATAAGATAGTTGCCTTTCAATATAGATATTAGTTATGTTTATATTATAATGTTTAATACTTTTTTACAAATATTGTTAAGTTTTTGTTGAATAAATTCATTGTTATTGTTTAAAAAAAAAAACGTTGTCAGTCTTTAATTATACAGTTTTCTTAACACATATTTAAGTTTTAAAACTGAATTAAAATACTTTCATTGTGTTATATAAATCTCTGCTAAAATAAATCAAATTAAATTAAAGTAAAATTAAGTTTTTGCTAATAGGGCAAAAAAATAAAAATAGTGTCAGATCGTTAAAAATTGGTACATAGAGGTTTCCGATACTTACAAATCGATTGCGGATGATTTTGAATTTGTAAAATTATTAGGAGGGGCGGGTAGGGGGGTGGGGCGGTAAGGGGGGCTATGGGGCAAAAACAAATAGAAATACAGTTATGCCATTCAAAATTGGTACAGATAGGTTAAAGAGGCCTGCATGTCGAATGGGGATATTTTCGAAAGTGTGAAGTTATTAGGAGGGGCGAGAAGGGGGAAGGGGTGAGGGGGGCAAAAAAATAAAAATACAGTTAGATCGTTCAAAATTGGTATATAGAGGTTTTCGATACTTACAAATCGATTGCGGATATATTCGAATTTGTAAAATTATTAGGGCGCTCATATATATGCATCGCGCACGGGTCTACGCTGCCGAAGGCAGTGGGGACCCGGTGCGACATTTTTCCCGATCAGAGTTTTTTTTTTCTTTTTTTTTTTTTTCACATGATAAAAATTAACGCAATTTTGAGAATTCATTAATTATAATGATTCATTTAAAAATAGTGACCAGCGAAGCGGGCGTAGCCTGCTAGTATATATATAAAAGAGCAGAGTCTGTGTGTCCGCTATAGAATCCTAGGCCGTTTCACCGAGCGGGACCAAATTTGGCACGGTTAATGTTTACGACCCGAGAAAGACAACGCCGCAAGCGATTTTACAAAATTCGCCCCCCAAGGGAGGAGAGGGGGCAAAACGTAATTTCACAAAATCCTTCATATCTCAAACAAAAAAACAGATATCCGTAAAATTTTTGCTTTAAAATATAGCTAATACAAATGTCTAAAAATCGGTTTCTGGAATTTTTGAAATTCGGTCCCCAAGGGGGGCGAGGGGCAAAACGTGATTTCACATGCGTAAAACGTGATTTCACATAATCCTATATATCTCAAACAAAAAAAAATAGATATACGTGAAATTTTTGCTCTAAAATATAGCTAATGCAACTATCTAAAAACCAATTTCTGGAATTTTAGAAATTCAGCCCCCAGGTGGGGCAGCAAGGGGGGGGGCTATGGAGCAAAAACAAATAGAAGTACAGTTAGGCCGTTCAAAATTGGTACAGATAGGTTTTAACCCATTCATGGTCACGCCATTTTTAATTTTTTCGTTTCAAAGCCATTTTAGTGGGATGTGTTTTAAATTTTTTTAAGTCATTAAGTACTAATAATATTACAAATTTATCAGGAATACTGAGAAACTGATTGTTTTCTATTTAACAGATTCGTAGCAATGAATAAATGATTTAGAAGTAAAACACTCTGACCGTGTATTCACGTTCATGACCATGAAAGGGTTAAAGGCCTGCAAGTCGAATGGGGATATTTTCGATTGTGTAAAGTTATTAGGAGGGGCAAGAAGGGGGGCGAGGGGGGCAAAAAAATAAAAATAGTGTCAGATCGTTCAAAATTGGTACGCAGAGGTTTTCGATACTTACAAATCGATTGCGGATATTTTTGAATTTGTAAAATTATTAAGAGGGGCGGTAAGGAGGGGCTATGGGCAAAAAGAAATAGAAATACAGTTAGGCCGTTCAAAATTGGTACAGATAGGTTTTAGAGGCCTGCAAGTCGAATGGGGATATTTTCGATTGTGTAAAGTTATTAGGAGGGGCAAGAAGGGGGGAGGGGAGGGGGGGCAAAAAAATAAAAGTAGTGTCAGATCGTTCAAAATTGGTACGTAGAGGTTTTCGATACTTACAAATCGATTGTGGATATTTTTGAATTTGTAAAATTATTAGGAGGGGCGGGTAGGGGGGTGGGGCAGTAAGAGGGGGCTATGGGGCAAAAACAAATAGAAATACAGTTAGGCCGTTCAAAATTGGTAGAGATAGGTTTTAGAGGCCTGCAAGTCGAATGGGGATATTTTCGAAAGTGTAAAGTTATTAGGAGGGGCGAGAAGGGGGAGGGGAAAGGGGGGGGGGGGCAAAAAATAAAAATAGAGTTAGATCGTTCAAAATTGGTATATAGAGGTTTTCGATACTTACAAATCGATTGTGGATATTTTCGAATTTGTAAAATTATTAGGAGGGGCGAGAAGGGGTGGGGCGGTAAGGGGGGCTATGGGCAAAAACAAATAGAAATACAGTTAGGCCGTTCAAAATTGGTACAGATAGGTTTTAGAGGCCTGCAATTCGAATGGGGATATTTTCGAAAGTGTAAAGTTATTAGAAGGGCCGGGAAGGGAGGGCGGAGGGGCAAAAAAAAAAAAAAAAAAAAAAAAAATAGAGTTAGATCGTTCAAAATTTGTACATCGAGGTTTTCGATACCTACAAATCGATTGCGGATATTTTTGAATTTTTAAAATTATTGGGAGGGGCGGGAAGGGGGGAGGGAGCGGAGGGGCAAAAAAATAAAAATAGAGATAGATCGTTCAAAACTGGTGCATAGAGGTTTATGATACTTACAAATCGATTGCGGATATTTTCGAATTTGTAAAATTATTAGGGTGCTCATATATATGCCATCGCACACGGGTCTACGCTGTCGAAGGCAGTGGGGACCCGGTGCGACATTTTTCCCGATCAGAGTTTTTTTTTCTTTTTTTCTTTCACATGATAAAAATTAATGCAATTTTGAGAATTCGTTAATTATAATGATTCATTTACAAATAGTGACCAGCGAAGCAGGCGTAGCCTGCTAGTTATATATATTATGTTAAACTTAATTATGTGACACTTTAAAAATTTAGTTGTTTTTAATAAGATATTATTTATAAGTATGTTTTAAAAAGTAAACAAATTAAAGTTTTTGGAAAAACATTATTGTAACATTTTCATTAATATAAAAACAAAACTTTAGGCTTTTAAAAATTAATTAAAGTATTAATTTTCATGTGCATTAAAAATTTTTAATATCGTGTTTTTATTTAGTATTATGCATTTAACCAATGAAATAAAAATGTTTAGCCTAATATTCTGTATTTAAATATTTTATAGAAAAATATAACACTTTTTATTTTATTTTTTTTATGACTGCTGGGATTGTGAGTTAGAAAAAGGAATAATTCTGAATGTTAAAGAACCTTGAAATGCTTCTTAAATTCTCATAGTTACCGTGAGACAAGAGAAATATAAATGGTTTCTGGATTGGATCATATATAAATTATTTAATATTTAATTGTACATATTTCTTTTAAATTTATTAGTTCAAGCTGTAAACAGGCACAAACATATACATAAAGAATATTAGAAAACAGATAGAAAAGTATTGATACATAATAAATGCAATAAAATGGATTACAAATATAATTATTTTCAAATTCATATTAAGTTACTGCATATGTTTTATTATTATTGTTATTATTTTTTATTCAGTATTCCTGTGTATTTAAGAGTGATTCCATACCTACTCACCTAAAAAAGTAAAAGTAGGTTGCATGACCGACTCAGATTTTCTTTAAATTAGGTACACAGATTGATGATATAGAGGCATGAAAAAGTCCAAATTTTTAGTTACCTGCTCCACTTATTTATAGATATATAGGTCTTTGAAGTTTGTCCGCTCCCTCAAAATGCCTAGAAATTCATGTTATTTAATTTTTTTTTTTGTAACTATTGTGCTCATGTAATGTGAAAGTATTAGGTATCTATGGAAACTAGTTATCCCAGAAATTCAGAAAAAAAAAATACTACAATGTTTATAATGAAAATCGTTCAGGTACAGTACTCTTAGAAGTTGCAACCACAAAAATTTGATTTTCCCGATTTTGCTAAAATTGAGACATCAATTCCAAAAAAAGGAAAATAAATTCAAAGGTTTACTCAATTTCTGGTAGAGTACAGGAGTTCATCATAAATTACTACACAATAAATTACTTGGGTTTCTCACTCCTTCTTGGAAATATTTAAGCTTAAAGACAAATCATAGGGCAAAAACATGCAATTTCGGTCATCTTGGCAGCCGTTTTTCTCATAAAGGGGGAGCACTAGAAACTTTTATATATTTTTTTAAATAGGCTACTGACGTGTTAGCTATTCACAGGAAAAGAGTTTACTTTTGATTATTATTTGCATAAAGAGATATCTTGCTGATAGTATATGCATGTTTTTCTCTAATACCATATGCTTGTCCCCCCCCCCCCCCACAGACTTAACATTAATAAAAAAAGATGTAAAAAAAACAAAACTTATTAAATATTAGATAAATATTGATTTAATACATGTATCAGACTTTGTCTACTCTCTAAACGCTACTTAGTTACTTCTAGAAATAGTGTTATTAGGTGAATGAAGCATTGAATAAGGGAGCAACATTCTCATTTTATTATATTCTGGTATTAAAACAAAACTAATGTTCACTCTATTTTTGTGATAACTTAAAGAAAGATGCAGGAAAACTTTTAATTTTAAAAAATTCAAGTTAGTATTTAGTGAAGAAATAAAATATTTACAAAACAGAAACACCTCATTTTATGTAATCTCATTCTCAAAGAAGCGTACACACTTTTTAAACAGGAATATCCCAATCACAAGATTGGATTATCTAAATTTGCTGATTTGCAACCGAAGTGGTATGTGTTAGCTGGTAGTACAGGAATTCATTCAGTCTATGTCTGTATGATTCACCAAAATGACAGGCTAATGATGGCATCTCTAAAATAATCAATTAAACCATATATCAGTGATTTTTTTTGTCTCATTATGTGTGTGACATTAACAATGCAGCATGTATGTTAGGATTTTGTTCACAGTGTCCACTCCAAACTGCATTTGAAAAATTTTTAGATATGTTAATGGATGATTATGATGGAGAATCTGAAGTGAGGTTTCGACGGTGGATAACTACAGTCCATTCAACACTCATTAAATTACTTTGTCTGTACCTGATTTTAAATCAGAACTTTTATAGAAAATAAAGTCCTTGGCAAAACCGCATTACATTGCAAAATCTCAATCAGATTATTTAAAAACAAGAAAAGCAGAAGAGTGCATTTTATTACTTGATTTTTCTGAAAATTTTACTTTTATCGTACAGGATGTAATACAGGGATATCACTGGGAAAACACGCAAGCTACACTCCATCCTTTTTTAGCGTATGTTCGACCAAATGATAACCTAAAAGTTATTTCTATGTGTATTATCAGTGACTGTCTGACACATGATACGGTGGCAGTAGTTTCTTTTCAAAGGCTTGTAATTCCATATTTAACATCACAGTATCCAGACATATAGGAAATAATTTATTTCATTGGCGGTAGCTCAACGCAGAACAAAAACAAGAAAAACTTTTTAAATTTATGCCAACATAAAGATGATTTCAAACTAAATGCTGAGTGACATTTTTTTTGCCACATCCCATGGCCATAATCCTGTGTGATGCCATTGGAGGGACAGTCAAAAGGTTTGCTTACAGAACCGGCTTGCAATGTCCTTACAAGAATCAGATAATTTCTCCATGTGATTTGTTTCATTATTGCACAGGTAATTTTAAAAATATTAAGTTTTTCTTTGCATCTGAAGAATATGTAGCAGAAACAAGAGCATTGCTTTCTGAAAGACTAACTTTCGCTGTAAGAACTGAGGGTATCAGGAATTATCATAAATTTATTCCTATTAGTAAATCTGTGCTTTTAGTTTCCATTGTATCTACAATACAAACATATCGAATCAGATTGAAGTATCTACTGTATGTAGGCAACATGTCAAAAATTTAGTCTTAATAACATTTCTAAAGGTTCTTATGTTGCTTGCATGTATGATAAGAAATGGTGGTTAGGAGTTGTCTTAGAAAACTGTTTTGAAAAAGATGATGTTCAAATACAATTTATGCGTCTCATGACCCCTGCCAAAATTTCTACTGAACAGAGAAACCAGATACATGCTGGATTTCATACAAGCATCTGTTAGATATAATACCAATGCCATCAGCAACAGCCACAGGATGCATGCTTTTAATACCAAATGATACTGTGAAAAAAATACAGGAACTTATGTTTGCAGTTAAATAAAATTGTGTACACATCAATTTTTAATATATTGTTGTATTTCAAATATATTTGAAATAAATATTTATAGCTCGTTTATTTTGATTGATTTTGCAAGATATTATCTAGTACTTTATAATTATGAATGGACAACGTTCTGTTTTGGAAAAATTCTATTTCTTGCTTTCATCAAATATCTAATTTTGCTATAAAATGTAGAATTTTTTTTTTTTTTTTTAAATTATTATTAAATAATTTAATGTATTAAATTTCTTGAATTCTTGTATTTAGATAGTGCAGCTATTAATACATGCATTATTATTTTTCTTTTTTATTAATGTTATGTCTATGAGAGGGGGAACACAAGCATATGGTATTAGAGAAAAACATGCATATACTATCAGCAGGATATATCTTTATAGCAAATAATAACCAAAAGTATACTCTTTTCCTGAGAATAGCTAACACATCAGTAGCTTATTTAAAAAAAAATAAAAAAGTTTCTAGTGCTCCCCCTTTATGAGAAAAATGGCTGCCAAGATGGCCGAAATTGCATGTTTTTGCGCTATGGTTTGTCTTTAAGCTTAAATATTTCTAAGAAGGAGTGAGAAACCCAAGTAATTTATTGTGTAGCAATTTAAGGTGAACGTCTGTACTCTGAGAAAGTGAGTAAACATTTGGTTTTATTTTCCTTTTTTTTGGAATTAATGTCTCAATTTTTAGCAAAATCGGGAAAATCAAATTTCCATGGTTACAAACTCAAAGAGTACTGTACCTTAACAATTTTAATTATAAACATTGTAGTATTTTTTTTTTTTTTTCTGAATGATAGATACCTATCACTTTCATATTGCATGAGTACAATTTTTAAGAAAAAAAAAATTAAATAACAGCAATTTTTTGGTACTTTGAGGGAACAGACAAACTTTGAGGACCTGTATATCTATAAATAAGTGGAGCAAGTAGTTAAAAATTTGGACTTTTTCATGCCTCTATATCATCAATCTGTGTACCAAATTTAAAGAAAATCCGAGTTGGTCATGCAACCCTCATTAGGTGAGTTGGTATGGAATCACTCTTAACACTTGGCTTATAAGTTTGTATATGATGTTAAAATTCATAATTAACTTTGGAATTTTAGAATTTCATAAATATTAATATAAATAAACATACAAAATATATGTCTATGCATGCTTTGTATATATATCTTAGTTTGAAACCAGTATATTTATCTAAAATTTTTATTATCATTTAAAAATTGTTTTAAGACCTTTTAATTTACAAACAACGTAACACTTAGATGTCAACTTATTTTTAGCAAATATTACTAATTTCTAACCAGTTTCTAATTCTAGTTCATCTACAGATTTTGTGTTTTGTCAATATAGGTTTTTGATGGTAGAGGTTTCTGACAGGTTTTTGACATTTTAAACCAGTATTATACCCTTGTCATATCAAAAACCACTTTTTGAAAATTCTTCATCATTATGACTAATGGCTTGAAATCATTTGAAGTATTATAAAGTTTAAATGCCTAATTCAATTGAACTAAAAGTTGGTAAGTATGTATGTTGTAGGTAACCATTGCATGATTTGTACAGATTTTGATGAGAGTAGGAGTTATAGTTCTTTTACAGGGACACACAGAAAAATTCTTTATTCCCATAGTGCACTATAGTTTAATCTCTATGTATGATTAAGACATAAAATGATAGGCATGTTATAGGTAATCATTGTAACAGCTAGATTTACATATATATAGGACATAGATTTTTTCCCCCTTATAGAGGTGCCAAGCTTCAGTAAGAGCTATCAGTAATCAGAGTTATATACTTATGCAACATGGAGACGTGAACCGTGTCACAGAATAATTTTTATGCACAAGTCCACATATAATAATGAATTTTGTAAACAAATTTTTGTAAACAATTTTTTTGTAAACAAATATACAATAATTAAAAAATTAGAAAAATTTCTAAACAAAAAATAAATATGTATTTCTTTACAGCCTTACAAAATGATTTTTTTTTTTTTTTTTTTTTTTTTTTTTGGGAGGGGGGGGGGTAGTAATTATTACCATAAATTAGTAATAATTATGGACAAATCATAATACTTGGCACCTCTAAAACTGTATACAAAGTAGAAGTTTCATACACTGTGGTCTATGGGCTCAAACTATTTAAAGTTTGTTTCACTAATGTTAAAATATTTATTAAAACATAAAAAGGGGATAAATAATTGATATTGTGAGTGTATTGGAAGAAATACTCAAATCAATAAGTACCTAAATTGTGTGTCTACCATCGGTAAATGGGTCATTCCATGCCAAATCAACCACTCACTCAACCTGACCCCTTCAGATTTCTATGAAACTTGCAGGAATGATCTCCTTGATGATATAAATGAGAATATATTTTTTAAAAATTTTGTTTCGTTTGATTTTTTAAAAACAAATTTTTTTAAATTTCAAAAAATCAGCATTTTTTAGCTTGTATAAGAGTTTTCAATTTCAAATTTCTCGAGTTCTATAAGGGATAGCGAAGTTTGTGACCACTCATTTTAAAGAGTATTTCACAAGGTTTAATTTGATATACAACATCATTATGTTGGGTAAAAATTAAAAAATTTTGAAATTTAAAAAAAATTAAAGATAGTGTTTTTTTAAAAAATCTAAAAAAATTATACGTTTTTGGTTATACTAAAAGCTATATAACCTGAAACTTTTAGAGTGGGATCTCAATGGGATCAGGAGCTATGACAAAAAACTTAGCTACTCTACATGGTAAATTGTATTACAATTACCATATAATATGCTTACTTTACAAAATACCTGTTTGTTAAAATTTACACATACAGTATTGCATGCTAATATACAATTACACATGAAAAAAAAACAAAAAAAAAACGATATTCATTGTATATATGATTAATAAAAAATAAATAACAATTTTTTTGATAATTTTTTTTTTTTTTTAGATTATTTAAAAATACAGTAGAGAGCCAGAAATCCGCCGACCTAAAATCTGCCGAAGTCCGAACAACTTGTCAGATACAAACAATGAAATTCACTATTAATAAATTACAAAACTGCAAATCAGAATTTTTGAAAAAGATCTTAAATAATAATTTTATGTTTGCATTTTATGATTACAAAAAAGAAAAACAAAATAATAATATGAAAGACTGCAAGATCCAAGTTGCTGCTAATGAAATTATTGACAGTATATTAAAATTCATCAAAAGAAAATAATGATTATTGTGATATGATGATATCAATCAGGTAAATAATAACAAACTAATTTTTTAAAATGCTTTTTGATGAAGGCATAATTTGCAAGGAAGAACTCAATAAAATTCGTAGAAAAATAAATTTGTGTTACTACTATTTACAATAAATAAAAAAATAAATAAATCGTGCAGGTCAAGTTCAGTTTAAAGTTAGCTACGTGTGAACAGATTTTATCTAAGTTTGACAATTTTTTTTTTTTTTTTTTTCATTTTTATTTATTGTTTTCATTATATATTTTTGTTAATGTTCATTATTATTCTTATGTACCTAGTAATTTAATATTCAGTGTTATTATTCACTAATATGTGTTTAGTTTGAATAATATTCTGTTTTTATTATTCAAAGTGAAAATCATTTTTTATGGGCCCCGAAATCCACAAAATCCTAAAATCCGCACAACCTCTGGACCCGAGCTGTGCGGATTTTTGACTTTCTACTGTATATATATATTATTTTTTTATTTTTACTTTTTGTACTAATGTAAGTTTTATAGCTTGAATGTTTTAGAGTAGATTCTTTGGGCGATTAGAAATTATAATACAGAAACAAATGTACATAAAAATACATTGTTCGGTTAAAATTACTGTAAGCTTTAATATAGCTTTAAGACATCCAGTACATATTTAAACAAATTAGGACTATGTCTCACAATGTTTTCATTTATTATAAATGAAAACATACATAAATATATAGTATATATTTTTTTCATTATTACAAATCACAAACTTTTCTTATAATAATCATGGACAGCTTTCTTGAATGGGTTATAGCAATATACAGAAAAATGTTTTGATGTGCTGGATTTACTCATCTTTACACATAGTCTTAATGATAAAAATATCAAAATCATACAAATTTAAAGTCAGGTTGTAAGAAAAAATAAAATTTCTTACATAATAAAAGTAAAAACTAAATAGAATTTACTAAATTTTTTATCTGAAGAGGGTCCTCATTGTTTAAAATAAATATGCAAAAAATGTTTGAATTAAAAAAATTAAATTATTATTTTACTTCTACTTAAGAGTATGGCACGGTTCCGATGGGTCAGGGAGAACCTGGAAAAGTCAGGGAATTTAAAATTAGTGAAAAAAGCCAGGGAAATGTCAGGGAAAATCACAAATATTGTCTAAAATCCTGGAAAAATTATGATATAAACCTGAAAAATGCTTTTTGAGCATTCAATTTACATTGTGAGTCACGTGAGTATGTTGTCTTTTATATCACGAATTATGTTATGTTTTATGGTGTGAGTTTATCTTTTATGCTGGAAACCAAATTTCATGACTTGAATTTTCTAAAAATAGAACTGGAAAACCTAGAAAAGTAAGGGAATTTTATTTTTGAAATTGAGTTGGAACCCTGGTATGAATCCAAAATCACAACTAACTTTTTCTACATTGAAATCTCAGAAGAGACAAATCAAAAATTAAACTACAGTGGAGATGGAGATGAGTCGCATGCCAGCAACATAAATAAAACAATCTAAATAAAGACAATTTTGAACCAGACCACCAGTAATTAGCAAATGAATTGATTATTTACTTACTATGACTTGTGCCGTCATTAATTTCTAAGTGTAGTAATTTATTATCTGAATGGCTTCTGATATAAATTTATAACTTTATATTCTAAACATTTTGTAATCTGTCTTTAAAAAACTGCATAAGTTTTAAAACCATCGCTATTGATTCTAATCTTAAAAATTTGAAACTTGTAGAATTACACACACACACACACATTTAAAAAATAAATCAAATAATCAAATTTTTAATGATCTTAGAAATTTTCATTAACAAAACTTTTTTTTATTATTTTACCAGTCATAAACATGAACTTTCAAAATAATGTCTTTTATCAAGTAAGCATATTATATGATACAGTTGAAGCTCGAAAATCCAGGCATCCAAAATCCTCTAAAATCCAGATGATTTTTCAATTTTAATTCTAAAATAAGACTTAGTTGTATTTCCACATTTCTTGTGCAATGCAGTTTATAACTAGTTTAATTGAACACTGAATACATAAATTTGAACATAATCTGACATATTTTTATATTGCTTGATCATTAAAGATTTTTTTTTTTTTTTTTTCTTTTACAAAAAAAGGTAGGTTATGAAATGAAATTAAAAAGAAAAAAAAAAAAAAAAAAAAAAAAAAAAACCTGAGTGAAACAGCTGTAAATTACTGAAATGTAAAAAAAAAAAAAAAAAAAAAAAAAAAAAAAAAGATTCCTTATAGCAGGCATTATCAGTTTTTTATTATATTTTAGTTTAATATAATAAATAACTAACTGTTTTAATTTAACATAAGTGTTTTATTATACTTCTATTTTATATTTTGATTCACCAATTTGATTTGTTGTTTATTTTCATTAACATAAAAAAATTAGTTTTCAATAAATCACTGAAATCTGGAACTAATTAACTGTTAAATAATTAATTAAATAAATAACTTAACTAATTAATTAAATAACTTAATTAAATTAACTAAATAACCTAACTAATTATTAAACAAATAAATAATTAAATATAATAAACAACTAATTAACTGTTTTAATTTAACATAAGCGTTTTATTATATTTCTATTTTAATTCACCAATTTGATTTTTTTTTTTTCATTAACATAAAAATTGTAGTTTGTATGTTATTATAATATCATAAAAAATTATTTTTCGATAAATCACTAAAATCTGGAAAATTTGAAAATCTGGAATCGCCGTGGTCCCACCAATTAAAGATTTTCGAGATTCAACTGTAATTATAATGCAATTTAACATGTAGAGTAACTTTAAGTTTTTTGTAATAACTTCTGATCCCATAGAGATCCCACTCTAAAAGTTTCAGGTTATATAGCTTTTAGTATAACCAAAAACATATTTATTTTTCAAAAATTAAAAAAATTACTATCTTTAAAAATTTTTAAATTTCAAAATTTTTACCTAACATAATGATGTTGCATATCAAATTAAACCTTAGGAAATACTCTTTCAAATGAGGGATCATAAACTTCTCTATCCCTTATAGAACTTGAGAAATTTGAGATTAAAAATGCTTACACAAGCTAAAAAATACTGATTTTTCGAAGTTTAAAAAATTAATTTAAAAAAAAATCAAAAGAGATAAAAAATTTCTAAAATTATATTCTCATTTATATCATCAAGGAGAATGATTTCTGCAAGTTTCATAGAAATCTGAGGTGGTCAGGTTGAAAATTGAAATTTTTTGGTTGATTTGGCATGGAATGACCCAAATAGCTAAATTATGTGTTCTTATGTTCTTAATAAAAGTTCCATATTTATTAAACAATCTATGTGATGCTTGCATTCAGAGTACACCGTTAGTTTAAAATGTGTACGCTATTGTTGATGAAGATGAGAGTTTTTGACTTTTTCTTTGAAGTACTATTTCTACTGCTGGCTGCAGAAAGCACTGCCTCATTGAAGTCTATTGCACTTGCCAGATAGATTCACTGCAAGCCTTATGGAAGATACTTACCATAGTTTTCCTCATATTTTGGTTCAAAATTGTAAATTTCAGGAACCAAAGTTATGTCCTAAAATGAGAAGCTGTGGAAATAACAGCTAATCCTACTTCATGCAACACAATTGAACTACCACTTACAGACGCCAGATGAGATGGCATGCAATGTAGCAGCAAAATAGAAGAAAAAAATTTCAAAGATGAAGAAACAGTTTTGCCTGCTGATGCCCTAGATCCGGGTGTGGATATATTAGTAGTAAAGAAACAAAATAAGATATTTATTGTACTTAATACAATTAAATTCTTTACTTAAAGTGAAATTGAATGAATCTGTGTTATTGTTCAAAACAGCACTCTCCTTGACATAATTTTTTCACTTTTCAAACTTGTTGAAAGAAACTTCATGTTATATTAAAAAAGGGAAATGTAACTTATTAATATCAACAGAGCAAACTCATAAAAAATATTGGATCTACTTACAAGACAAGGCCAATAACGCTTATTATATTTAGTCCAAACAACATCATCTGGTGCATACCCATATCCTAAAAAGAGAGGAGGGGGAGGAATTAAAATCTAAGGAATAAATACATGCAGATTTAAATGAAAAAAGTAATTGCCACAATAATTTTTTTTTTCTTTGTTTATTTTTAATATTGCTGGCCCAGTAGCAGAATATTTTTTTTCAATCTGCGACAGCTATTTAGTCATTAGAAAATAATCTGCAGCATGATTTCATAATACGTAATCAAAAAACAAATGTTGTGGGATTCAGTAACCCTATTTTTACCACCAGTTTGTATTTATCTAATGTTAGTTAATCAGACATGATAAAGCATTGTAGTTTTAAAATTTTAATTACATAACGCAATGTAAAGTGTTAGTATTATTCATTATTTTTAATACGAGTATCATACAAAAAATATTTTGTCCATGATTTTGTATGGATTCTAGTAAAATGTTTGTAGAGGTTCCAAACATTGAAATTAATGCAGCTTTCAAAAATTTTCTGGTTCCTGTATACTATAACCATTATATTAAGTATAGACACTGTCTTATCAATAACTCTAGTTTGTTCAACATTGCCATCTGTACATCTTAAATTGCATTTTGTCACTTTCTCAATGACCAAGCACCAATTTTCCCAGAAAACTTTTGATACCAGAAATTAAATTGTGTGTATAAATAACTTAATAAGTACATGTATTTTCTTTGAAAGCTCACTAACAGTATTTTTGTATAAAACTTTTACGTAATCCCTTCAAATCTAACTTTTATTGTTTCAGCGATCCACTTATAAAAATACTGGTACTCAAATCAAAAGATATCAAGACTTAAAACTTTGAAATGGAAGCAAAAAGTTGTACATATATATTCAAGTCTTTTTTTTTTTTTTTTTTTTTTTTTAATTAAGGTCTAAGTCTTCTGTCAAAACATAGTTTCTAAGGTAAATCAGGATATCAAAAATGAAAATACTTGAATGCTGGATAATTGAGAGTTTGCTGTACAATGAAATTTCTAACCTGTAGTTTCTAAATTTTCTTCACATATATGTATTTTAAAAGTCAGTGAAAAAAAAAAAAAAAAAAAAAAATATCCTTAATTTAGGTAGTACAAACACTTATAATGGTATGAATAAACTTAGACTAAAATGATTATTTTATTTCTTATATTTATGTGAGTGGATAGTTCAATATTAACATTTATAAAACTAAAAAGTGGGGGAAATAAGATGTCAGTATTGCATTTAAAAGGCCAGTTTGAAGTAACAAAATCAGGTTAGCCATTAAATATTACTGAATGGTAGTTCTACAAAGATTTTATTTGTAGTTTGTTCATTTGAATTAGGCAAATTTTATTTCAATAAGAAATAAAAATTTAACCAGAAAAAAGGTTTAAAAGTAAAAAAATTAAAATTAAAAGCAGAATTTCCAATGCTAAAAAAAGATGAATTACACATAATACTGTAGAACTCATGAAAAAATTTATACTTTACACAAAGTGGAAGAAAAAAGCAAAAAAATACATTACACACCTCGTTTTTTTTTTCAAAATAGGAAATTATAAACTTTTACGCTAATACTTATGACCAAACTGAAAAACATTGTCGCAGTCAATTCATACATTCATTGCTTTTTCACATATTTTCCTACATATAATTTTTTTACGTAATTTATATGTTTTAAGATCTCTTTAGTCCAAGTATGTATTTTTCAAAAATTGGACAGTGTGCATGTATGTGTTGGTCGAAAAAGAGGGAATTTTCTGTCTGTAGCATCACCCCCCCCCCCCCCAAAAAAAAAAAAAAAAAAAAGAACAGAATTTTATAATTGCGACAAGTCACACAGATGTGTTCATCAGTTTTTGGCAAAAAATTAAAAACCTGAAAGTGAGACACAGAAAACCGAAAGTCTGTATCTCAAGAACTGCTCCAACAATTTTCTTTAAATTTGCTATGTATACCACTTTGCAGTTATCCTTTTTTTAACTGTATAAAAGTAAATTATCAGATAAAATTTGCTTTCAAAAGACATGAAGAGAATGTAGAATTATTCACTCAGCATTTTTTTTTTCTTTCTAATTTGCAGTTATATAATTTCTGATTGTAAGTTCAGGGTGCAATATATAAACAATATCCAAATTGCTGATTATGTCATAGAAAATATTATTGCCGAAACGTCAGTGGAGGCCCTTTGTTGAGACTAAAAACGGTTTTGGGTTCAGTCGGATGTGTTTGTTGCGCGATAGCTGCCGCAAAAATCCCGCTATTGACTTGCAATTTGGTACACATGTTCATGATCCCCACGAAATTAGCTGTATAGTTTTGGGTATGCATTTTATTTGTAGTTCGCGTACAGAGACAAGTCAAAGTATTTTTTATCATTACGGTCTATGGGAAGAATTTGTATGTCGCACAATAACGGCCACAAAAATCATTCTATTGACTTGCAATTTGGTACACATATTTATGAGCTCAATGGAATTAGTTGTATAGCTTTAAAATTAATGTTTGAAACAAATAAAACTGTCTTACTTTAAACAATACTAATGCATGAAGTAACTTAATTTAGAATAGATTTAAAAATACAACCTTTTACTTTCTTCATGTTCTTCTTTCTTGGTAGACTAGTTTCGTCTGGGGCGCCCCAGCTTGGTCACTACCTTCTTGGTGTTCGAAACTGAAGTTTTCACGCCTTCTTCCTCTTTTAAATATTCTGCGCCATTGACGATTGAGCAGAGCTGCATCGTTGCCATTACAATTGTTGGAATTTGCCAAAATTTCTACTGACTCCCTGATTGCAGCGTAACCGTGGTTGTGATAGTTGGCCAACTTTTTTACTTGTTCAAATTTTATGTTAATCTCTTCATTTTTGTTTACCTGGGTTAAGGCAGTTGTTATTTTACCTGTTTTTATGTCGTGATTATGCTCTTTAATACGCGTCTTTATTTTTCTTTTTGTTTTTCCTATATAACACATTTCATTTTCTTGTTTATTAGTGTATGGTATTTTATATATTCCTGCAGTTTCCAATGGATTTATTTTATCTTTGACACTTCTAATTAATTGAAAAATGTTAGGGTTAGGCTTTATAGGTACGTTTATATTATGTTTTGCTGCAATTTTCTTAATTTTATTTGATATTCCGCGGTCATAAGGTATAGAAGTAGTATATTTAAGCTTTGGTTTTTGAAAATTATTAATTTTATTTAGACATTTTAATCGTTTTTTAAATAATTTATCTATTAACTTGTGTGAGTATCCTGCTTTCTGTGTAAATTGTTTAATATTTTTTATTTCATTTTTTAAAATTTTATTATCTTTACAAATTGTTATTGCTCGGTTAATATGGGCTTGGATAGCATTAATTCTATATTTAAAAGGGGTTTTACTATTTTTGTGGATTATTTCATTGCTGCTATTAGGTTTTCTGTAAACTTGGGTGGTTATTTTATCGGTATGGCGATTGATGGTGACGTCTAGGAAATTTAATTGTTTATTATTCTCTTCTTCAAGGGTGAATTTAATGTCTGGATCTATTTTATTTAAGGTGTTTAAAATTTCTGTGGGGTCTGTTTTTTGATCTATTATTGCAAAAACGTCATCTACATATCGAAACCAATAAAAAATTTTACTTTTAAGTTTTTCATCAAAATTATTTTCAATTTTACGTAGTTTATATTCTGCTAAAAAACCTGAAATAGGAGACCCCATTGGGACCCCTTTGATTTGCTTATAATATTTTCCATTAAAAGTAAAATAATTTTCATTTAACAAAAAATTAGTAGCAATGTTTAAGGTTTGGGCTATTGATGGGTTCGTGTAATGTTCATTTATTTTTTCATTTATTAATTTGGCAATATTTTTTATGTCTATTGATGGGTAAAGGTTTACTACATCGAAACTAACAAATTGAAAATTTTCCTGTATTTTAATATCGTAAATTTTACTGATAGAATCTTCTGTGGAGTTTAGGTTATGGGGTGAGGGAGGAAGTATTACTGATAAAATCTTCTGTGGAGTTTAGGTTATGGGGTGAGGGAGGAAGTATTACTGATAATATCTTCTGTGGAGTTTAGGCTATGGGGTGAGGGAGGAAGTAATTACTTCCTCCCTCACCCCATAGCCTAATCTCCACAGAAGATTTTATCAGTAAAATTTACGATATTAAAATACAGGAAAATTTTTAATTTGTTAGTTTCGATGTAGTAAACCTTTACCCATCAATAGACATAAAAAATATTGCCAAATTAATAAATGAAAAAATAAATGAACATTACACGAACCCATCAATAGCCCAAACTTTAAACATTGCTACCAATTTTTTGTTAAATGAAAATTATTTTACTTTTAATGGAAAATATTATAAGCAAATCAAAGGGGTCCCAATGGGGTCTCCTATTTCAGGTTTTTTAGCAGAATATAAACTACGTAAAATCGAAAATAATTTTGATGAAAAACTTAAAAGTAAAATTTTTTATTGGTTTCGATATGTAGATGACGTTTTTGCAATAATAGATCAAAAAACAGACCCCACAGAAATTTTAAACACCTTAAATAAAATAGATCCAGACATTAAATTCACCCTTGAAGAAGAGAATAATAAACAATTAAATTTCCTAGACGTCACCATCAATCGCCATACCAATAAAATAACCACCCAAGTTTACAGAAAACCTAATAGCAGCAATGAAAGAATCCACAAAAATAGTAAAACCCCTTTTAAATATAAAATTAATGCTATCCAAGCCTATATTAACCGAGCAATAACAATTTGTAAAGATAATAAAATTTTAAAAAATGAAATAAAAAATATTAAACAATTTACACAGAAAGCAGGATACTCACACAAGTTAATAGATAAATTATTTAAAAAACGATTAAAATGTCTAAATAAAATTAATAATTTTCAAAAAACAAAGCTTAAATATACTACTTCTATACCTTATGACCGCGGAATATCAAATAAAATTAAGAAAATTACAGCAAAACATAATATAAACGTACCTATAAAGCCTAACCCTAACATTTTTTAATTAATTAGAAGTGACAAAGATAAAATAAATCCATTGGAAACTGCAGGAATATATAAAATACCATACACTAATAAACAAGAAAATGAAATGTGTTATATAGGAAAAACAAAAAGAAAAATAAAGACGCGTATTAAAGAGCATAATCACGACATAAAAACAGGTAAAATAACAACTGCCTTAACCCAGGTAAATAAAAATGAAGAGATTAACATAAAATTTGAACAAGTAAAAAAGTTGGCCAACTATCACAACCACGGTTACGCTGCAATCAGGGAGTCAGTAGAAATTTTGGCAAATTCCAACAATTGTAATGGCAATGATGCAGCTCTGCTCAATCGTCAATGGCGCAGAATATTTAAAAGAGGAAGAAGGCGTGAAAACTTCAGTTTCAAACACCAAGAAGGTAGTGACCAAGCTGGGGCGCCCCAGACAAAATTAGTCTACCAAGAAAGAAGAACATGAAGAAAGTAAAAGGTTGTATTTTTAAATCTATTCTAAATTAAAACTGTCTTGTTTGCATAATACCAATGTGATGAAATGATACCTATGTACATTATCTATACTTCACTCAAATTTTCAGTTGTGTGAAATACTGAAGCATCCCATTTCAACCTTGTGCTGATTGTCAAAAGATTTTTTTTTTTTTTTTTTTTTTCATAGAGTCTTTTTCTTATGTCTTTAGTTCTAAATCAAGCTACAGAGAGCTCTGGACAATATCCATTAAAAAAAAAAAAAACTGTACAATAATAACACAGATAACAATAACATTTATTGTAAAATTGAGAAGAATATACAAAAATTATATTACGTCTACACCAATTTCTTCTTTCATCGATGTCTTCCATTTCTGGATCATCCACAAAGAAGCTTATAGTGGGAACTTCTTCTAGTAAAGCACTTCTTATGTCATTTCTACATTTTTAAAACACAAGCTCATTAACAATTATGATGATATATTTTCAGAAAATTTCTGTTGAATAAAGTCATGTGTTTATTGCATTATCTATTTATTACAATGTTAAACAATACAATCATGCTAAACATTAATACATTAGTAATTCATTAAGACATATACAAATTATAAAACTCTAAGGAAATTCTGATCCAGAGATTTTTTTTCCCGCAATGTTTAAGAATAATCTTTTTTTGTCTATTTTTTACTCTAAAAGAAAAATAAATAAATAAAATCTTCATATTTTTACTTACTCCCAATTACAGGAAACATTGATTGAGACCATACCATATGTAGTTGCTAATGAAGAATCATGCTTCCATAGGCAAATTAAATTCCCGCTTAGTGACACCTATGGCATCCTCTCCTGGTTTCCGACACTTATAACAGCCTGTTTGTTTACCATGAAAACAACCTATAAAAAATCTTACCATAGCAAATTCACATACAGTGGTGCCTTCTTCCCATTTCAAACACCTACAACTGCCTATTCACTGACTGTGTAAATGATCTTTGAAAATTCTGATTGTATTCTCAACCTTTGAAAAATATGACCATAAAAAAACTCACTCAGTGGCACCTATGGTACTCTACTCCTGTTTCAGACATCTATAACAACCCATTGGATCATCAGGAAAATGGCCCTTGAAAATTCTGAACATAGCTAAGTTCCATAATTTTACAGCTTCAAAAGTATGGGCGTTCAATCCTCCTCCCTCCCCTTTCCAAACAAAAAAAAAAAAAAAAAAAAAGGAATACAGTTTTTTAATCCTTTAGCTCTACTTTCATATGCCCCACATTCTCCCCACACCTAATAACACTGCTCGGCATGAAAATTGCTCCCAACACCATTTTGGCAAATTCTTATGCAAAATGACTTCCTGAATCCGAATATGACGTACATTTTGCGCTATGACCCACTGTTTTTTAGGGACAGCCCCCCTATTTTTATCATTTTTGGTAATTTTAGGGCTATAAACTTGATTTTTAGGGGAGGAAGGATCATTTTAATTGCTAAATATCTTCTGAGGGCTACAGAGTCGAAAAATTCTAAAACATCAACATTTGCGGCAAGGGAAAAATTTATCGGGGGGGGGGGGGGGGGGGGGGGGGGGGGGGGGAATGCCACTGAAATTATGTATTACATTTCTTATATTTTTTTTAATTTATTATTAATGTTATTTATTAAACATTATATTTTTTTGTTTTTATTAAATTAATTCTTTTTCAGACTCCAAATCAAATTCATGGCCATAAAATTACCGAACAGTGATAAAAATTGGAGGACAGGGGTGGTGTCCCGAGAAAACGGTGGGTGACTGGGCAAATGATATCAGAGGTTGATTTTTTTTTTTTTTTTTTTTTTTTTTTTTTGCAGAGCAGTGTAATTTTACAGTTTCAAAAGTACACACAAACAATTCCGCACCCTCAAAAAACCTAAAATCGTGGTTCCCTAGTTCTTATAAATGTATTTCAAAAAGAAAAAAAGAAGTTAAATAAATATTTAATTGCCTAAAACTTTTATTTCTCAATTGATGTTTTTCAATTTTTTGGCTGAAGACACTAAACCATAATGATAATGGCCGATTACCAATTTCTATTAAAATCAGTTAAAAAAAAAAAAAAAAAAAAAAAATTGATTTTCCCTCAATTCAGAAAAGAACAATAAAAACAAAAAAAATTACTTTCATTAGCCTGTAGTTATAGACTTTAACAGAATAAATGTATTTCAGAAAGAAAAATAAATTTAAATAAATTTAAGTCTAAAATTTTTATGGTTTTTTTTCCTGATTTTTGGACTGAAGCCATTTGATCAAAACTGATTACTGGTTTTTGTCAAAATCAGTTTAATATTGGAGAAATTAAAACCTACACTTCTTATTGCCACTTTGATACCAGTAAACTGGAGAGTAATTATCCAGGATGATTGTCTGCCCAACAGATGTTTAAAAAACAGATATATTTGAATAAAAAAGTTAAATCCTAATTAACATTTTAATTAATAACTCAAAAGTTAATTAAAAATATTTTATTTTTTATTACCAATTCTGTTGCTTATTATTCAACCTATATGCCAATTCCTGGACTTCTGCGGCATATATTTGCTAAATGCACAGCTGTACACACAAATGCACACGACAAGCATCTTATTTTACTATTAAAGATTTATATCAGTAAATAAACTAAAATATCACAAAGATCAATTGGTACCATTTTTTCTTAATTATCAGTAAATATTACATATACTGCATAGATACCCTTTCAACCAAAGATAATTTAATAATGTGGCTTGAATAGTTATAAAATGTCTTCCAATAATACACACATGTTGCATTACAAATAATTTTCAGCTTCATTAGAAGACAATGTAAAAAATTCATGACATCTGAAAATGCACTTCTTTTAAATTCATCCTATAATAAATTGACATAATTTTATGGCCTCCGTAAACAAATCATTAATGATAGTTGATAATCATACCATCTTTCATAAAAACATCCTTTGTTTGCATCTGTAAAATGAATATTAATTTCATTATATTTAGACCAGAATGAAGCAGTTGAAAAGTGCTTAAAAAATTCACCTTTTAAGAAAATAATTCTTTTGTGAGTCTCAATTAGGTTAAGAGTACAATTTTCAATAAGAAACTTTCTATTAGGGGCATGCAAGTTTCCACTGTCTGAAAAAGAAAGAAAAGAAAGCACAGACAACCAGAATATACTTATTCAATAAAACAATTACCATCAGCATCAATGACCTTTTGCCATTTCTCAGGCAACAAATGAATGCATCTGTGATGAAGAAGGCCAGTTTTGAACTGAAGAAATCAGTGACGAAATTTTCCACTTCTTCATCATTCCTGAACCTCTGTTGTTCAAGGGAATGTTGCATTTACCTGAAAAGGTAAAAGTCAGACAGGGCGAGGTTAGGGGAATAAGCCAAGTGAGGCAAAAACTCCCACTTTAATTGTTCAATGATTGTTTTCACAGTGACAGTGACATTTGGTCTGACATTGTCGTGTAACAGAGTAACAGGACTGTGCCCTTAGTAGTCCATGGGCTTTTTTAATCAATTTCTGTGTTGAGTTTCATCAACTGAGTACTATACCGCTGTGCAGTGATTGTCTCACTGTATTTTAAAAGTTCGAAATACAGGACACTATGGATGTCTCACCACATACAGGCGCATCTTTCTCCCGTGAATATCCTTTTATGCTGTGGATGTGGTTGGCCGGCCTGGATTGACTCAGGATTGCTTGGATAAAGGATTCTCCAAATACACCAACTTCTCATCTTCAATGACCATTTTCCAAAAGAAATTCTTTCATTCAAATCGATGTTATAATGTTTTGCATATGCCTAATTATTGACCCACATCAGTGTTGGGCATAATTGATTAAAAAGTAATTGAATTACAATTATAATTATTTTACTGTCAATCAATTAACAAGTAATTGATTACAAATAAATTGAATAAGTAATTCAATTTATTTGTAATCAATTACTTGTTAACCGATTGCACAGTAAAATAATTATAATTGTAATTCAATTACTTTTTAATCAATTATGCCCAGCACTGATCCCACATTATGATCTGTTAAGGTATGTGAAATCCATCTGCCAACCTTTTGGATCTTTTCCAAGGCATGTAAGTGGCATACCACTGTCGACTGAGCAACTCTTACACGTCTAGCCAAATGTGTGGTCAACTGCGTTGCATCTTCATGCAACGATTCCCTGTCCTCATCTGCAAATTCTGTCTGCCTGTCCAAGGCTTGTTTTCCAAGCTTAAATCACCTTTCTTGAATTCAACAAACAAATTATGACATGTTTGCTCACTGATAACCACCTCTCTGTCTACCTGATATATTGAACCCTATGCTTCACTTGCACATTTTCCTGAATTAAACATAAACAACAAACAATGACACAGATGAATTTTATCAAACGTCATTCTCCCCCATCTTGCATGAAAATGAATGCACCATGGAGTACTCCATATAATCTGACTCCATGAAATGCACATTTCACTGACTGGTTGGCCACTTTGGTGCCGTATAGGATTGTTGGAAAGAACCATTGCATACCCCTGATATAAATAAACCTGAAAAGTGTAAATCCATTTCAAAGCATTGACTAATTTATATCATAAAATGTTATATTCAATCAATACTCAATAATATTTAATCCACACTCGTATAATTATCTGCAATAGAAAACTATTTCAATAATTTGTATTGCTGCACAATATTTTTTTTGTTTGTGAGACAAAATAAGGTTGGTTGGTTGGTTGGAGGATTAAGGCCGATTGACTCCTTATGTGTCCTAGGCCTATGGGGGGAATGCCCTCCGTGGGGGTCTTTCTAAGGGGTCCTAGCCCGTATTTACGCGAGTTTCGGAGGAAACCACGGAAAACTCCGAACGGCTAGGTCGATGAGCGCGACCTGGGGTGACAAAATAAGGATATTTATTTTCCCCAACTAAAATAAAACTAACTTATTATATAAATCCTAATTTCATGACAATTTCTTTTAATCTTGTTCCTGTCAAATCACAGATTGATATTTCATTACTTCTCATACCTATGGTAATTCCAGGCTGATGATTTATCAGAAACAATTTATTAAAATATTAAATACAATCCATATTCCATACCTGAGAAAAAATTTTAATGAAATTTCTTAAAAGTTTTAACTCCTCAGAGCTTTTTTCTTTGTTTCTCATATTGCAACATTTGACAAGTTTAGAAAAGTTTGCAAGTTTACTCTGTTTAAAAACAAATAAATAAGTAATAAAGCACAAAATCTCCAGATCCTTCTCTAGAATCTGCTTTCCTGATATGTTTAGGAGCACTAATCAGTTTTGCCCCGATAACAATATGCTTAAAGCTACCAAAACTGCAGTATGGGAATTTTGCTTTTTAATTTCAGGCATTTTTAATATTCTCTTGTATGAAATATGTAATTGTAATTCATATACAGTGAAAAACGTTTAACACGAAACTAAGGGGACCGAAATATTTTTTCGTGTTAAAAGAATTTCGTGTAAAAAGATTCGTAAAAAAGTACAAAACTGGCCAATGGTTTCCATGTTGCCAATTATTTCCATTTCCTGTAAAACTACTACTAACTTGTATCCATTAGGATAAAAATAAAGTACAAATATTATTGTTTTTGGAGGAAAAAAATCACATAAGTTTTACTTCTTTTTCAGCACCATATTGTTCAAAAACTGATTGAGATCATACATTGTTTTATTCATCTCTAAATTTGAATGTGCATCTAAATAACTGTGGATACTCATTACTTTCTTCATTTCTGAAGCAGAAGGGACAGCAACTGCATTGTTGATTCAGTTGTCAGATTCGTCATCAAAATTTACATAAGTCGAATTATTTTAATGATGACCGATGCCAAAAATTCCATTGTTGGTGCTGTAAACACATGATCATTGACGGTAACATGTAGTAGCATAGTTACCAATGTTTTAACCTATTCCAGAGCATTTTTAGCTCCGCCTTCAATCCGCACCACTTTATTTATAGACTATTTTCCTTGAATATATAACTATGATAAAATAAGAAAAAATTACTCTTAAGAAAAAAGTGGTATGGACATAAAGGTGGGTCTAAAAATGCTTCAGAATAAACTAAAATGTTGGCATCTCTGTTGTATCAAACATGCCACTGAAGATCGAAAGTGAATTTTTTTTGTGTTAAACGATTTTTGTTTTGTGTTAAAAGAAAAAAGATGTATTAAATAGCATAGTATACTGTCTGGACCGCTGTATTACTTCATGTTAACGAATTTTTCATGTTAAGCGTTTTCTTGTTAAATGTATTTCACTGTACTTTTCTTATTTTTATAGAATAATAAAACATAACACAGTAAAAATCAATCATATATAAATAAAAACTTACCTTTTCCATGTGTTATTAGACTTTCAAAATTTATACACCATTCAAATAAACAGTTAAATGAAAAAAGATAAAAACTAATATTTACAGATCTATATAGTTTAATATACATCTTCACATCACTATCATACTCATATTGAATGAAATCTGATCTGCATATTTTATACATTACTTTTATCTTAGCAAATCAGTCAACTTTATTTATTTTAAAACATTTTGTTTTTGTTTTGTCACAACTTAAGGTGTAAGATAAAAGATCTGTTTTTGAACATTTACAAAGTGCTTTAAATAACAATTGAAAATTATTTCAGAAATAGTGTATTAAAAATACATTTCTATGTGAAGGTTGAACTTCTCCCCAATCCCATTTGAATATAGTAATTGCATTAGTAAAACATTTACGGCTGTTATCAGGGATGAAACTGCTGAATAGGCAAAAATCCTGAAAACTGCTATTTGCAAGCACAATAAATGGTGCATTGAGACTTACTATTAACATATATGGTTATTATCAAAACTATTTATTTATATCTAATATTTAGAAAATTCACATAAGGCAAATTAAACATTCAATATAAGAAATTTCTATTTAAAAAAAAAAAAAAAAAAAAAAACATCAAATTCTAAGACATCAAAATTTTTAAATTCCCTGAACTCAGGAACAGTCCCTGAAAAGTTTTGTCCCTGTATTAAATAAAAAAAAAGAAAAAAAAAAAAAGAAAAGAAAAAAGAAAGAAAAAGGAAATTTTCAAATTATTTAGAGACTTGCTTCTCAACCACCACTTGAAACTTATTCAACTAATTTTAAGCAGTCCTGTATGTTATCTGTAAATTAAATATGAACTAAACAGTGTACACAAATTCAGTAGATTAAAAAAAAAAAAAAAATCATGATAAACTTTGAATGCGGTTTACGCCACTCCCAAACATAACAATATATCAAAAATCTTTTGCGTGCTTTCTAAACAAAGAATAAATACTTTTCAGACCATATTCTATGCAAAATCTGCTTTTGTACACACAAAATGTATCTTTCATTTTGTTTATTTAGTACAGTCTTAAAGATGTTAAGCTATATCCACATGCAATTTTGCCCATAGATGTAATGTATTTGGATACTTTTGTATCTGTGTAAACAAACCATTTGTCTTATTTCAGAAGTTTTAAGTAGATATCTATACGATAAATTTGGAATGTATATTTTGGACTTAAAAATATTCACTCTTGAGTTATACAGATAACAGACAACTCTCTCTTTCTCTCACACACACAGACCAGCCGCTAAAAACCTGATTTTTGGATTCTGCGGACCTCAAAATATGTAAAATTACTAAAAACTCAATTTAAAAATTCACCCTGAAAACGATACTTTCTCTAACATAAATGGGTAAAAAAATAAATGAGCAGGGTTGTAGAAAAAAAAAAGGGGGGGAGGGGATTTGGGGTTTCTCCCTCCCCGTGAAATTTTGTAAATTTAAGGAAAATTTTTGAGTTATACACACTTTCAACACTTAATATTATATACTAAAAGCTTAAACTCCCTCGGAAGTTGTTTTTTCAGCCTTGTAAATGAGTTCAAAGTGATCAACAAAAATTTTATTAGTTGATTAGATTTCTTCTACATATGCATAATTAAATACTACAAATTAAGATTTTTAATTTAATTATTGAAGAACAGACAAAACATTAAATTTTCAATAAGTAATATATTGTTCATCTATGAATGTAAGTCATGTGATCTGAGTGGCAATTTTACTATGAAAAGAAGTGACTGCAAAGGTTACACACTTATAAAACACAGCTGATATGAAGTAAACATCCATTTCCTTGCACATCACTTCTCTCATCCCTATTTTGATAAAATCATAGCAGAACAGTTTACATGTGTAACAGCACCTAAAGAACTGGTAAATGAAAATAAACAATAAAAATTATTTTATTTTGTAAGTAGATTATTCAATACGCTTCAGCATATTTCTGTTATGCTAACTTTTCATTTGATATTTTACATTTAAGTCATTACTAACTTAATTATTAAATAATAATAATAATAATACAACTCATGAAATAAAAACTTCTTTGACTCATAACAAGAAGAGCAGATCAAATTTTGTAATGGCATCATAGAATAATAAAAAAAAAAAAACTTTTGTTTCAAATTGTAGTGCTTTTAAAATATTGATTTGCATTCAAAATTATGTTTTTCAAATCTCAGTAGTCTTAAAATTTTTGCAGCCTTGTGTGTTTCAGCCACAAGAGCTGACTTAAATTTTAGAGAATAAAATAAACTACTAGAAGGGTTAGTGCTGCTCTATAGGTGATAAGTGCCCTTGTGCAAAAAGGCTATACAATGCACTTGCTCTCTAAACTCCTGATTTTAATCGAGTAAAACAGTGTCTGTGCAAAATACATACCCATATGGTGATGCCGAGAGAAAAAAAGAACCAATAAAAAATATATTTTATTCCTGTAGAAAAATAATATGCTGCATATTTATTATGAATGAGATTCATGTCAGTAAGAAAAATTAATGTCCCAAAAAGACCACTTAGGTTACTGTTTTAGTGATCTAAAAAAAAAAAAAAAAGTTGACAAACATAGAGTGCACATTTTTGTACGTATTTTTATCCATCTACAAATGCTTTTTATAAAGAAAAACTTTAATTTTAAGGTGCTCTGTACACAAACTTGTCTATGCATTCTTGTTTTACTAATTCCCACAGAAGTAGAAATGCTTAATTTTAGTAATTAATTTAAATTTACAAATTCTGCAAGGCAGGTTTTTACAATTTCGAGTAAACTAGACAGAAAAATGCTCTTGAAAGATGAAGAAACACCTTAAATTGCAAAAATACACAATTGTTTCAGATTGAAATAGTGGGTATACAGTAAGAATGAGTGAAGGTGAAAGAAACAATGCAAGCAGGTGCAAAGTAGCACTAGTACAAAAATTTTAAGACAGAAAATCCTTGAAATCAACTATTCAGCTAATGACAATGTTTACCAAACAATGAAAATTAGGTGCTTGTTTTAAATAGGGTTGCCACTCAAATAGGAGAATGAAATTCCCTGACTTTTCCAGACATGTTTTAAGAAAATTCCAGTCTAACCATACATTATGCATTGGCTGTGTTGAGGGCAAAATAATGATACCACTTGAAAACACAAAAGTTACATATTACTTTGACCTAAGAAGGGATTGCCCTCCATGGGGGACCTTCTAAAAAGTCTTGTTTAAAAAAAGGCAGAAGCTGAGGGAAAAAAAAAAAAAAAAAAAAATACGAAAAATGACTCTACATTGCAGGAAAAATTAGTTTTTTTTGGCAATAACCGTATGAAATTCCCTGACTTTTCCAGATTCTGGCTAAAATATTCAAATTCCCTGACTTTCATGGTCAATTTTCAAATTCCCTGACTATTCCAGATGGCAATCCTGCTTAAATATGTAGATTTAGGTTTTTAAAAGGCTTTTTACACTGTCATTTTTAAATATTCAAATCAAATTTTTATACATAAATAAGGGGAAAAAGTTTATAGAAATATTCCACAGCACACAATGCTCAATCTGAGCCAAAGAGGGAAGTAATACATCAGGTCTAACTAACATCTGATGAAACCCCAGGTCAGAGGTTAAAAAAAAAAAAGTGTGCCCCAGTGGACTAGTTGAATAAGCATGGTTTCCATTAAAACATTAAAATAGTCAAGCGGTAATAACTGCAGCCAGTACTGAGAGGGTTACGTCTCTCTAGATAATCGAAAAATCTTAGTCTGCATACCTGCCAGAAAGATTTTCTCTATATAATAGGCATAGCAGAAGTATTTATTTTTTACTAACCCAATCTAAAAAACCATAGTTATGAGAAATACAGGAAAAAAAGGGGGGGGGGGGAGGAATTTTTTTGGTATTGATTCTATTGAGATATGCCAATAAACTTAGTTTTGAACATTTAAATCTGAGGAACAAATAATACAATACACAGAATTTAAATTTACGTTTGACTTTTTAAAAAAAGTAAACTATTGTATATGCATCGCAACATGTCTCTTTATATTGCTTCTGTTTTAGCAGTACTCATTTTCCAAATGAATACTTTTAAAGTCAATTAAAAATATACTTTAATTTCCTGCAGGACAGCAAGCATACACTTCACAATAAGTTTGTTCTTGTGAATAAACACAGGCAGCAGCAACAAAGTGAATACAATATAATCATCCCAAGTTACAGATTTGTACTCTCCCAGCTTTATCAGTGATTGGCTGTTTCGTTCTCTAGAACAGGCATGTCCAACCCGAAACACTTTGTGGGCAGCATCGAAAATATATTTTGTTCATGCGGGCTACACTGGAAATTTATTTTATTCAGGCAGGTTGCACTCTATGAACATATGTTTGGGTTTATATATGTTTGTGAGTGTATGAATCATGCATGTATGTATATTTTTTGGGAGAAGAGAGGGTGAAGATTTAGAGCAAAATACATTGATATTAAATTTTCATTATAAATTAACAATAGAACCGTCAAAAGTTTATGACTGTATATTAATAACCATAATAAGAAAAGAATGAATAATAGATTTAATATTTTTTTTTTACAAAAGTGTG
The DNA here is from genome assembly GCA_963930645.1 of Salticus scenicus. Classification (NCBI taxonomy): domain Eukaryota; kingdom Metazoa; phylum Arthropoda; class Arachnida; order Araneae; family Salticidae; genus Salticus; species Salticus scenicus. Next base: position 370,837,779 of record OZ005650.1, read on the forward strand.
TTGTTTCTTTATTTAACAACCATTTAAAGGTATTTTTATTTCAAAAATTCAGAAAGGATTTATTAATTTTAGCAAAGTTCTCAAACTATAAATATCGTTAATTTACTCGCGGGCCACAAAATACTACACGGCGGGCAGCATACGGCCCGTGGACCTCAGGTTGGCCACACCTGCTCTAAAAGACAGGATTATTATGATGTTGTGCGATATTATATTTTTGCAAAAGATGTTGCAAGATATGATTTGTGCTTTAGAACAAACCTTCTCAGGATCTTTCAATTAAAGATGAAAATTTACACATATAAATAAGACGTTTGCATATAATTTTAAAATGTATTATCTATAAATAGGTTTTTTTTTTTTTTTTTTTTTTTCTGGAAGCAGAAAAATGAAATATGTGGAAAATCAGGAAGATTTCATTTTCTGGCAAGAAGCAAGACGAGAATACGAAAAATTGGGATGTCTTGCTGGAAATCAGAAATACTTTGTATTTATGAGTCTGTGAACAGATAGGGGTCATAATACCATCTGGTTTTTGTTAATCATGTCAGCATCATCGTATGCTCAACTCTGCATGCAGGTTATTATTGTTACCAGGTGCTCTGTAGAAAACTAAAATTGCAAGACTATCTCTCTAAACTCCCAGATCTTCACCAATAGCTCAATATGTTTAGCTATAATGTGACATTAAACCCACTCAACTTCAACTTGATTGCCACAATCAGATATATCCATTCTCTGAGTTGCTGTTTTATTTTGGTAAATGCACTTACAATTCAAAATTTACATAATTGTAAGCTTTATTTATTATTATTTTTTTTTTTTTTTTTTTTTTACATGTAAAGATCATGTATAAAAGTTATCTTCAAATACATTTTAAAATCATGTTGAAACAATTTACATTTTAGTTATATTGTATAAATCATATAGTGACAGTTTTCATTTTTGCCTCTTTCAGAGGCAATCAGAGAACCAGTTTTCCTGCGACAGTGTCAACACTTTTATGAGTGCCATTTGAATCAGAATGAATTTTACCCACATTTAGTCCTGTGATTTACTCAGGGATGAGAATACATTCTTACATGGGAGTTTTTAAAAAAAATGCTATTTGTATACTGGAAATGGCAACAGTCGGATGTAAACAAAGTCTTGAATCTACAGTAGGCTGACCATATGTCCTCGAAAACTACTTTCGTCCCCAAAATATTACAACACATTTGGGGATGCCGGTTATAAAGTTATTAATGTTTTATTATAATAATTTATTATATGTACAGTAATTAAGCTGAAATAAGTTCTTTTATGTGCTTTATACATAAAAATTACTAAAATTTTATAATTTAAGGTGATTTAATTATTTATTTTTTGTCCTTGAAATTCAAGGACACCACCATAATTTGTCCTCAAATTCAATGAAAAAAATATGGTCACTCTAATCTACAGCGTTATGTATATCGTTTTTAACTGTTTTGTTACCATATGGAATAAAATGTTAAATAATATATCCTCAGAATATCATTTGAAATTTGAGCTTTACAATATTGAAATTCCTCAGCAGTATTTTATGTAGCTATGTTGGTACAATTAAAAAAAAAAAAAAAACTTTTTACAAAGTCTTCCAAAAGAATTTGTGTGTTGTGACTGATTTTGAAAATGATTACCGGTCCAGTACAATTCATTACTTGTGTAAAAAATTAAAGGGATGATTAAAATTAAAAAAAAAGCAAAATTGCTACTTTATAGTCGTGTCTTATAAACAGACCTTGATACACTGCCCAAAACAAAAGAAAGAAAAGAAAACATGGATTGTTTTATAGGGAAAGAAGCATATATTGGAGTGTGTGTGTGTGGGGGGGGGGGGCAATCAGCCTCCCAATAAACCAGTAATGAGCTCCATGCTCTATTCACCCATTTACTCTATTTTTACAGAACAACATTGTTTTGCCCACACCTGTAAATCACATGACCTATCTTTAATGCTTGGTCCAGCAGTATAGGTCCTTAGTATTTATTTGGGGGGAGGGGGTAAATACATACAGTATAGAACCCATTACCTGGAACATTTGGAACTGAACGTTTTCTAGATTTTACAACTTTCCAGAATTGAGCTTTGCATCTTAATTTATTTCCCCAGATAACATGCTGAAAATAGATCATATGTAAATAAAAACTTACCTTTTGCATATGTTACTACTAGGCTGAAGATATTACCCACACAGCCACTTATATCCATTAGACATCTAATTTACATCCAACGATCCACAAAAGGTACAAAATATCTTAAGAATGTCCATTAAAAGTCCTGGATATCCTGAACTAATTATGGATATCTATTAGATATTTAAATGTAGATGAAATTTAGACGTGCCTTTTTCAAGGTCTAATAGATGTAACATGTTAGATCAAATCAAGATTTGGATATTTTCAATATCTATTAGATTTAACAAGTCCAATTATTGGATATTTGGATACTTATCAGATATTTAACAGACATATAATCGATGTAAAAAAGAGTGACATTTGTCGTACTAATAGATATCTGTACAATGTTTATAGAGGTTTAATGGATCATACTTAACTTTTACAGATGTCTTATGGATCTAAGTGGCTGTGTGGGTAGGAATTTTGCTTAACTGAAAATAATAATTAATAATTAATTAAAACTTAAATACCCCCCTTTTTTCAATGAATGTTTTTAGCTGGACTTTTCTTCAAGTGTTCTGATGACTTGAGTGCTTCCTTCCACCTGTGCTGAAACTAGCGCCCAGCTGAAAACATTTGTTTAAAAAGAGCTAAGAAGGTATTTAAGTTTTTATTAATTATGATTTAAAAATCTTTTAAATTTAACTTAAGTAACAATAGTACATTTAAATAAAAATATAAAAGCTAATATTTACAAGACTGCATAGGCTAATATCTAAATTAACATTACTATCATATAAGAATAATTTATGCAGGGTTGCCACAAAAGAAATAGAACAAAAATAGTTGCTTTAGTAGCCTAGTTGCCTAAATAGTAGCCTAAGGACCAAAATACTAACTTAAATATCACATGCTAATGAACATTAAAGGGTAAAAACCATACATTGGAAAAGGGGGGGGGGGGAGAAAAGCTGAAACTTTGTCATTTATTTTGTTAAGACCAGATGAGATAGGAATGGAGAGGCAAACAGTCATTAAAAATTACGCAAAATAAAATTTTCACCTTAGAAAATTAAAGTTGAATTAATTTATGAAATGCCAAACAATTAATTTTTAATAAATATATTTACTTTTACTTCATTCTAAAAGAGGTAATACAAAAAATAATCTGAAAAAGAAGTTACCATCCCCCCCCCCCAATATATTAAAAAATGAATAATAACCATAAATAAGTATCTTCTATTGAAAACATTAATTACTCAAAAACTTGCCTAAAACTTTGAGATTTAGATTCATAAGAAAATTGTTACATAATCTTGTAAGAAGTATTTTATTAAATTTACTTAAAAAATTACTTTTAGGCTTTATTAAACATGAATGATTACATCAGACATTGTTTCCTTTTATCTCTGCTGAAGGCTCTTTAAACATGCTCTGTTGTAATCTAATACACTGTATATCTTTAGCTTTAAAAGCAAACAACTAATATCGCTGACAGCAAGGCTCATGTTATTTTACGGGAAAATCTGTTTCTACAATTATTCACCATCTAACATATTTTTATTTTATTTTATTTAATTCATTTTCACATTCAGAAAATTCACTATCATTAAATTAGTACTCATTTATTAAATTTTATTTATGAGTTAAAAAAGCGAAAAAATAACTAACAAGGAAACATTCAAAAGATGTCGTCTTAAAAAAATATTGAAAAAAATATATGTGATTTTACTCTTCATAAAACACCAGAAAGTGAAAAAATTATTGGCTGAAATGAATTACAGCGATCACAAAAAATTATCAAAATTAAACATATTGTGCGATTTCACACAGTTAGGCGATTGATTTTGAGTACTTGGTGGAGTAGCAAAACATGGTTCTGTTCGTACACGGCAAACTCAAACTTATCGCCTAACAGCACTAAATCGCCAAAAATGTTTCATTTTGATAATTTTTTGTGGTCACTGTAATTCATTTCAGCTGATAATTTTTTCACTTTCTGGTGTTTTATGAAGAGTAGAATCACACATATATATATATATATTTTTTTTTCAATATTTTTTTTAAGACAACACCTGAATGTTTCTTTGAAGTACATTTTTTAGCCAGAAAATAAATTATTAAAAGTGAAAAATCAATTTTTCGAAAACGATTGTTAATCTAACAATTATGAATTTTCTGAACATGAAAACTAAATAAGAAAAAAATAGATATTAGGCAATGAGTCATTGTCGAAACAAATTTTCCCATAGAATAACATGGTCTTTGGCTGTCAAAAAGTTCATGTATTGTCCGCTCTTAAGAACTTATGTTTCCTTTGTTGTTTTCTTCCTTTTCTGATTCACTAAAAGAGCTCTCTTTTATAATTTTATTACTGTTTCTTACATGAAACAGGGTGAGGAAAGACATAACAGGTCATAGAAGTGTACTTGTAGTCAAGTGCAATAAGCAAATTGGCCAGCTTAATAGCTACATATGTCACGTCTGGTGCAATTTCTACATTCTCATTGGATATTTAACCTGCTTTAAGACCAACATCATCTGCCATACTTTAAGGTGGTAAAAAAAAAAAAAAAATAAATAAATAAAGGGTGAAAAGGTTAAGATATGGGATTGTTTATAAAATGAATAGAAAATATTCCTGTCTGAAAATTTTTCCTGATATTTCTGGAAGAAATTTGCAAAAGGTGAAAAATAGCCTTTTTGTGAAAATAGTTGCTTTTTCAAGCTTTTTAGGCAAAAAAAGTTGCCATAGTCTCCTCAGGCTGAAAATAGTCGCAAATAGTTGCCTTTTAGTAGCCTGTGGCAACCCTGTTTATATTGAAGTATTTGCGATCTAGATATTTCGTATATTACTTTTATTTAAACACAATAACTGATTTTAAAATTATTTTGTTTTTGTTGTAAAAAAAAATCCTTGAAATGCATATATGTATAGGAAATAAAAGACAAACAAATTTTACCTTTTGAATTTTGGAGTTCTGGATAATAGGTCCTATACTGCATATACATATTTCAAGCATGTATTCCAAGTATTGAGCGACCTCATTTAATGTGCTTAGCATAGCAGATGATACTGAATACTAGTAGGGTTCCAAATTGACAGACAGGTTGAGATTTAGGAAGAGTTTAGACATTCTGCTATTTTCTCTCAGGCATGAGAGTGCTATGTACAGGCTCCTATATTTACAAGAAATATAGTCAAACTGTACACATTACACCAAAATTGCAGCAAGATTATTGCTACAGTGCTTTGATGAGTTTTTACCACTGATTAGATCAGGTCTGTCCAAATGATAAGACTCAGGGTTTCTTTGAAAATGTATTTTATTTCAGAAAGCATCACTGTACAAGTTGAAATAGTAAATTGTTTTAAATAGAAAGATTTTTCTTAAAACAACATATACATAAAATAATGTTAATGATTCCAATTAACTAATCATTTTACAACTCCCAATCAGATGCTGAGATGTTATAGTTCCAATGTGTTTCTGTTAACAGCTACCATGGTAATCTATACTGTTTTCCCTCAAAAGTCAGAACATATTTCTTAATTTTTGCTGTGTTAATAGAAAATATCAATTTTGATTAATTTCACTGCAAGCCAAAGGTTGGCCACCTCTACACTTGATATCTTAAGAAAAACTTGTTTATATAATACAGTATAGGATTCATTATCCAGAAAGCTTGGGACCTGGGATATTCTGTATAATGGGTTTTTCCGTAATTCGGAACACTTTATTTATATGTATAAAAGTGGTACAAAATTTCATAAATAGCAGTGATAAACATGAATAATATATATATGTAAACACTTTACCTATATATTTGTTCATTTAATAAATTATTTCCACAAAATAAAAAAAAATATTATTAATTAGAATTTCAAACTATAAATAATAACAGTAATAATAAATGAAAAATAAACAAACATATATAAAATTTAATTTTGGACCTGAGAGTAAAATCCTTTCATTTGAATTTTGCAAAAATTCCTATGATATTTTTTTTGCTTATAATGTGTCTCTGCTCTAATACTAATAGTTCATAAATGTTTCAAATATTTTTAGCACATAATGCTAAATATTTTATGAAATGAATTCTAAAAAGAATGGAAATTAATAAAAACTATTTAAAATTTTTATAACAATTGGGACTTCATGCATGCGACCTGGGTTCAAGGATAAAATTCATCTGCTATTGGGCACTTTAAGAAGTACGTGTTATTAATGTTTATCTATTAAAAAATACAATAAAAATTCATTTTCTAACCTAAATTTGCAAAATTTTCAGTAATTATTTGGACAATTTTGTGCTCACCATATTTCCTCAGAATAACACTGTAGCATTAAAGGAAAGTAGGTTGTTAAACTATAATTCTGACCGCTGCTATTGTATAACTTTAATTCTTAAATTTTACGATAATTAAAAATTTTGGTAGTAGTCATTTTGCATTCTGGTTTTCGGAACATTCTGGATAATGGGTTTCCGGATAACGGATCCTATACTGTACTTCAATATCACCAATAATTTTGATTATTAATTTTTACTTTTTGTATTACTGCCTAATACATTTATCTTTGCTTGAAAAAAATTAATACATACATGTAACTTTATTATAGTTTTTTTTTTTTAGTTTGTATATTTGTAAGAATATCACTTATATATTATTTACAGGTATGAACAAACTGAATTCATTTTTCTAACTACATTATTCTGCACATTTTTTTTTTTTTAATGAATTCAAGTTATTATCTTTTTTTTCTTATGATCATAAAAGTCAAATGATGTTTTAAAGTCCTAAAATAATGAAACTGAGTCAGGAAGTAGGGTTCGCAACCCAAGATAAAAATCATATAACATACATCTCCAATATGTAAAATGTCAAAACAGAAGGTAGAGATTACTTAGAGACACATCTGTCTTATCTTGAATGTGAGAAATAGAAGCATAATTCCTATCAAAAAGCTTGGTTAGTTTACATGATATGAATAATGTCTTTAAATCTGTGTATATGGGTCATATATATATGGGTCATTCTACAGAAAACCTGCAATTTTTAAATTAAAATTGTCAAAAGAATTTCTTTAAAAGAATTTGAAGGTCAGCTTATAGTATAAAAATAATATAGATGTTACTGTAAATACCTGAAATCCGTTTTTATGCGTAATTACTAGTCAGAACGCGAAGTGTCTATGAGCATCAGCAATTTCACATTCTTATTAGTGAAAACGGGTTGACACTACAGAGGTTATGAAAAATTTTAATTTAAATTCATCTATTTACTGAAACTTTTAATTAAAACCCGTTCTTACTACATGTATAACAGTAAACAAACAAAAAAAATAAATTGATTTCTAAGTATAGAATAAAAGATGATTGGTTTAAAGATTATTTATTGCATTACGAAATACATCTGATTTCTTTATTATTACATGGACCACTAATGTTTGTATAACTGTTTATATCAAATTCTAATCTGATATATGACATGTATAGATGATTTATGATACTATCTTTTGTACCTAACTGGTCTTTAAAAAAACAACAGCTACTATATTTCTGAATGAATTTTAACTGTAATTTTGTCCCCGTTAGGATAGTTTTTTTTAACATTATTGTCAACATTATCTAGTGTGTGCATTTTATTAGAGAATAATTTCTGTTTAACTGTTTAACTACGGATTGGCTTGCTTCAGACCGTGCTACTGCAATGTTATCCTCATTTATACAATTCAAGCGGCAGTCTTCACCAAAGTTACCATCTAAGATAGCACTAAATTTAAAGCAAAATAAATTCTCTTATTTCTGGTTTCTTTTCTTAATTATCACATTCTATGTTTGAATAATCTCCATGACTCTCGCCATTAAATTTAATGTCATCAATGACTTTTTCTGAATCTCCCTGCTCTAAAGAACAAATAATGTTAATGGGCAAAGATGGCGTCAACCCTAAGCTCAATGAAGTTTGCTTTATGTCTGAATAAAAAGTAGTTTTTCTAGTCTAAAAAAAGGAGCTGATAAATAAAATAATTTTTTAATTAAGGTAAATATTTTGTATTCCTTGAATGTTTCACAAGTTTATTTCCTGCATTACATACAATTTTTAAAATGATCTGGATATTTTGCTTTGTTTGTATTAAAGAGATTTAAAGCAAATAAGTAAATTCCAACCTTTACATCCCCTCGTTCAAGCAGTTAGTTTGTGGTGATCGGATTTTAATGCTTAATTTAAAAAATAGTACAACCAAAATGTACTTATAATAATTTTAAATAACTAAAAATAATAAATATACTGATCAAAAGAAATATCTTTAATTTAACTCAGATTTTTAATCAATTTAAATCACATAATTTTTTTTAAGTAAGATATAAATTTATAATTCACATTTTAAAAAGCACTAATTGAAATATGAACTGAGAATAATAAACTATAATTAGAAAAAAAAGTTTTAATTTTCATTTAAAAATTTTCAATGTACGAATAAATGGAATTTTATTTTGTTTTTAATATTTTTCTTGTATAATTAACCTCATTAAGATTTGATGACTTAAATAATCGTAAGTTTATGGCCTATTGATTGTGCTAAGGTTCTGAGCCTGGAGACCGGGGGGGGAGGTCTAACTATATATATGCTAGTTTTGAAAAAAAAAAAAAAAAAACACGTAAAACTACAAAAGGCTACTCTGATGAGCGTATCTTGGTATCGAACCTGGTACCTCACGTCAACCAGCTTTGAGAGCAGAAACTCTTGCAGGGTTGCTACACAAATCAGGAGAAAAAATTCCCTGTCTCTCTTAAAAGTAAAATAGATGATGCACAATCATGCAGCATTAGAATCTAACATGTTTACAAGTCAATTGAACATATCTAAGGTATATTAGTTTTATTAACCTACTACAGTTGGGAGAAAAAAACATAATTGATTTTTTTCCCCCAAATTTTCCCTGTTTTTGCAATAAATTTTTTAATTCCCTGAGTTTTCCCTGTTTTTTAATAGTTTTTCAAATTCCCGGAGTTTTCCAGGTTTTCCAGGTACTGTAATAACCCTTTTCTTGGTCACTGGTGGGGTCCTATAAAATGGAAGCATTGTGGATTTGAATAAAATGTTTTTGCACACAATTCAAAAAAGTTTTTGTAATGTATATGAAAAGAGAAACTTTAGGGTTTATTTCATTATTAAACTAATATAGGAAATAATTAAGTATGTTACAATTTTATACTTTGCTACAGTTTCTCTAAATTAAATTAAAGCAAAATAATATACTTTGTGTAATAACTTATTACTGAACTGGATAGAAAATCAATTTAATGTTAATTTTAATGTTATTACACAGTTATAATTAAATCGAATAAAAATTGTTGTTATAAAAGTTCTGTTTTCCTTGCAGATTTTTAATTACCAATTTTTGATACAGTTTCCTAATCCTGAGCCTACGAATCAGATATGGAAAGATTTTTCCTTTTTTTAAAGATAGGGATTGTGGTAGTAAATTCATTCGATTCATGGGGCTTGCATTTTTATACAACAATTTCATTAGAATTCATAATTTTTTTTTCCCCCTTTGATCTTGTATTTAATTTTGAAAATTAAATCAAAATTTTTAATAAAAATATATCAGTATTGAATTAAAGTTTATAAAATTAAATTAAAAAAAAGATAAATACCAAGGGAAAAAAAAAGACTTATGCACTTCTTTGGTCATAACAGTTATATTTAGACAATTTGGCATTTTCTTTTCTTTTATTTTTTTTTTTTTTTTTTGCAAGGTATTAAAAAAAAAAAAGTTTTCTTATCACACCCTTAATTTTCGTTTTTTCGGGTAAAAAACTAAAAAAAAAAAAAAAAAAATGTTACATTAACTTATAAGTTCCAACTAAACACGGGTGCATTTCTATGACAGGGTTAGCATTGCCAGATTATTTAGATTAATTTTGCCAGTCTTGGGAAATTATCCTGTGAACAGAAGTAAAAAAACAGCACATATATCATCATTAACAGAGTCGTGTTGAGAAGTTACTTTTACATGTACAGTAAGAACAGGTTCTAACTGAAAGTTTCAGTAAATAGGCAAATTAAAGTTTTAATTTGTATCTTTTATAATATCTGCAGTAATACAGTCGAACCTCGTTAATATGAATCTCAAGGGGGATAAAAAATCTGTTCATGTTATCAGTAGTTCATGCCAGGGATGGTGCCAGCTAGGGGGCCGGAGAGGCACACGTTTTGACCATGATATTTTTAGAAAATGTCTGTCTGTCTATGTGTGACAAAAATTTTGTTCTAACTGTATCTCAAGAACTACTACACAGAATTACATATAAATTTGTATGTAGCACCATGACATAAATTAGTGTCTGTTAACTTTTTGTCCAAATCCCCCTATAGGTGGCGCTGCTGTACTGAAATTTCTTTCGTTTAACAGAAGGCTATACCACAGGTTCTATTTTGTATAATCGAACAAAACTTGATATGGGAGAGGGCCATTATGAAATATCAGGTTGATTTAATTTAGGTGCATATCGGCCAATAAGTTACGCTGCTCTGCAGTTATTTTCCCCAAGAAGAGGAAAGCTATATCTCAATTTCTATTGTATATTATTGCAAATAATTTTGTATATGACAGGGCCATTATGAAACATTATGTGGAATCAATTTCAGCACATATAGCCAGATAGGTGACGCTCCTGTGCTTCAATTTTTCCCGTGAACAGAAAGGCTATATATCAGATTTTGTTGTATAAAATTACATGAAATTTAGTATATGAGATGTCCGTTTTAAAACAATATTCTGATTCAATTTAAGTGCATATGAGCTGATAGGTGGCACTGCTGTTCTGTAATTTACTCTGTGAATAGGAAGACAACTTCTATTGAAAGGCCACCTCTCTGGAGAGCTAATTTTCTGTGGCATGATGGATAGCCCCCTTAGAGAAATTCAACTGTATATATACCTGTGATCAAGATCAACGGATATGAAGGTTAATTTTTTCTTAAGAATTTTCCTTCAGGCACCCTGTGCATATTTTTTTTCTGTGGAAAGAAAATATTATACACTCAGAAAAAGGCACAATGATCTCCAAAACCCCTGAGGAGCACTAAGAAATGGAATAGTACAAATATTAACAGTAATATTATTAACAATATTGCATGTTTTTCATATAATAAACATAAATATTCATATAATAAACTCTCTCTATATAGTGCCCCCCTGTCGGGGAGGTGGTGTCCCCCCGTCGAGGAATTTCTGGTGCCACTACTGGTTCATGCTATCAGTAACTAATCTTCATATAACTAAACTAATCTTCATTTTGATGGGGATTGTAGAAACAGTTCATGTTAAAAGTAATTCACATTAACAAAGTTCGACTGTAACTCGTTTTCACTAGTAAGAATGCGAAATTATGGATGCTCATAGGTACTTAGCATTCTTACTAGTAATTACGCATAAAAACAGATTTCGGGTATTTACAGTAATATAGATATCTCACATAGATTGGCTACATTTTGATTTTTTAAATATAGCAAAACAGTCATTTTGTAGACAGTTATCACTATTACAGATCCAATATATCCACAGAAATGATAAATATTTATGATTTCATGAATAATCATGTAATGATTACTATTTTATGTTTATGTTATTTACAACATTTAGATAATCATATTTCATTCAATTTTGCATGTTGAATAAGACATAATTTTAAATTGTTATATTAACAAAGTAGGTAACATCATGAAGTGAATAAACATTTAAACAGCATAAATAGCAAGTAACACTTACCTAAACATTTCAAACACATTTAAAGCAACTTTCTTACATTTCTAAAATGGCTGCTACTTTTTTTCATTTGTCAGAAAGAAAGACAAATATTGCCATCTACAGATTTTTTTTTTAAATAACTGCAGAAATGAAGCTGAACTTTGTGACAAGCTTCTATTTAAAAAAAAATATTCCTTGCGTCAATGAAAGAGCAAAAATTTCTTAAGTGGCATTTAATTTATTTGTTTTCCAAGTTAAGTAAAATACACTTACTTACTCCATACATGGGGTAAAATACATCAACTATAACTATAGAAATAAAACAACTCTGACTCATGACACTCCACAGTAGCTATATATCACCTTCTGTAGACACATACTTTGTTCTTTATATTTGATTTAGAAAAATTATAGAAATATCTAAAGCAATTGTACTTTTATATAAAAAAATAAATTAAATAAAAATAGTTTAAAGATTATTACTTTGTGACTTGAAATGACAGTTTTTCTGCAGAATCACCCATAAGTACGCAGAAGAAGATTTTGTGTAGGTGTTATGTATTATTAGCACATATAAAACAGCTGATTTAGAATTATAAAAAGTTTTAAAACAAATTTTATAATGCACATGCTTTTATATTTTTAATTAAATAAGCACACCATAAAAATTAATAGACAAAGTGTTTATTTTAGTTATTTTTAAATGTGACTTGGCAGACTTACAGTAAGAAATTTAAAGAAAAAAATAGTTATATATTAGATATATATACAATTATCAAAAGAAAGAATAACTACAAAACACAAAATTTTTACTGAAACTGTAGTGTAGCGTTTGAAAAAGTTTTATCAGCATGCTTAGATATTAAATAAGTAACACTAGTATAAAATATACATTTTAAAATTTCTTACATATTCCCTATTTAAAAAAAAAAAAAAAAAAAAAAAAAAATACAGATTACAAAATTATTCTAATTTTTACTTTTAAATGAAACATAGTTCACTATATAACTGTAAATAAACAATCTTTAAATTTCCACATTTACCAAGCATTGCAACATATTTGCTTGCAACATTAAAAAAAAAAAAAAAAAAAAAAAAAAAAATCACAATTTTTTTTTTTTTATGTTGCATATTTTTCTAATAAAAAAATTTAAATCTCTAACAAAACTTAAAGAATAAAAATTCATTCAATAAAATTTTTAAAAACTCAATAAGATTTTTAAATTCAATATTATTGCACAAATAATTAAAATGACCTAAGTTTGATATTCTTACCAACTATATTTTAAAACAACCACAGAAACATCTAAATTTTCACATTTAACATTTTTTTCTAATAAAAAATATTATACGATCCACACACACTTAACAGAAAAAAAAGTTGTATTCAATAGTAATTAACAAAAATTATATATTTCACATACATACACATATGTAAAATATCTAAATTTTTGGCATTTTCTGATCAAATATTCAAAATGAATACATACATATAAATTTTATTTATTTTTCTAATAAAAATTGATATAAATAAAATTCAAAATCAATAACTCAAAAATAGTACATTCAGCATTTATTATTATATATTTAATAATACAGTAAGTTAAAAAGTAAATAAAAAAATGAAAGCCTTGTTTTGATTAAATATTTAAAACCAGTATGAATACATCTAAATGATTTTGAAATTTAATATTTTTTTTTTCTAATGTAAATTATATAAAACCTTAAAAGTTCTATAATTAAAATGCAATTTTTTTCCTAAAACTAATTCAATGTTTTGCTGTATTTTGCTATATATATATATATATATATATATATATATATATATATATATATATTTATTAGAGCAAGTTTCTTTAATAGCAATTTGATTTTATGTGCTATTTGCTTGAAGTAATGATTATTTTAATAAGTAGTGTCCACCCCCCACCCCCCAATTAAAATATTTTATGAAAACTTCATAAATTCCTCAGTTAACTAAATTTTGATTAAATATTTTTTTCAAATTTCTTAACTACGATACAATTCAGGAGGTGTGCATACATTGTAAATTTAATCCAAGCAGTATTACCTCAAAACAGGTTTTTAAGAAAATGCAAAGTGAAAACATGATTATACACTCTATGGAGCCTTGTTATGTTCTAAAGAACAATATTATATTTATAATACTTGAAGGGTTAGACAAATGGATTTTATTCAAACAGGTTAGCAAATTGTCTGTTTGCTGTGCTGTTCTTTGCTTTTTTTTTATTTATTTCATGATAGATTTTTAATTATTTTGTGTTTGAGTCATTTTCAAATGAAAATGGGTTGCAATTTTAAGTCCAAGAAAAGTTTCTGATCAATTTTGAAATGAGTTTCAAGTTGATGTCACAGATCTTGGAGGGAGGGGACATGTTTTACAAAAAAAAAAAAAAAAAAAAAAAGCATAAAATTCTTTGTTAATATTTCAAGGATGGTCAAGGATATACCAAATTGAATATACCAAAAAATTCAAATTTTAAGCTAAGCTGCCTGTGATATCAACTCGGGGTTCTGAATGACAGTGGTTATCTATTCCTTACCATGCACAGAGGAACTTCTAAAAAACATTTTCAGACTAAAGCTTCCCTTTAACAAGCAGTCAACACAAAGTATTTCATCTCCTGTAAAATCATACAGTGATGCCGTTTATGCACTATAGCGCTTAAATTACGTGAAAAATCGAAGGCAGGACGAGGACGCGAGAAATTTATTGTGGCAGGTCCTAGGGGATGTGTAATTTTCATTCTTAAAAAAAAAAAAAAAATTCAAATTGGAAGGAAAGAAAAAAAAGTTAATTTAAAAATACATTTCTTGTTTAAAACTGGTATTTTCCTTATATTTTTTAACGTATTTGGCTCTGAAAAAGAAAAAAAAAATCCTTTAACATCTTAAGAAAAAAAAAAAAAAAACATGTAGATAAACACAAATGGCGTGGTGAGAAATCGTAAACGAAGTTCCGACTTCAAAACGAGGTTCCAATGTGAAAAGATTATCAGTGAAAAGCGTATGATACACTAAATCACATCACCGCATAATAAATCACAAATGGGTGCCTGCTACCAAAGCTTAGCTGAAATATGAAATTCGAAAAATGGTCTCAAAACCATTCTTTCAAAAAATCAAAAAAATTCCTATGCAATTCCAATACGATATACCAATCCAATTTGATAAACACAAACGAGTGGCCGACGTAAAAACAAACACAAAGTTCTGATACAAAAAAGTTATTAGTTAAAAGTGCCGATACATTGAATCGCATCACTCTGCTGCAGTCTAATTTCGTTTAAACAAAGCCAAAAACAAATGAATGAATGTGATTACAGGAACATATGTCTGTATTAAGATTCAAGAAACTTTATTATTAAGAAAAACACAAGTATAAAAAAAAATAATGTATTTGTGGCGTTAAGCAAAAACTAATTTGCTAAGGAGAGTGGGTGACTAGGGATAATTAAAGGAGGGTGGGTGACTAGGGATAGCTTTTGCAGACAATTTCCGTTTTCGACAGAGGCCGATAATTCGAAAAATTCTGATAACTGGAATCAGGTCGGTTCTGTGATTGCTGGATAATGGATCGTGTACTGTATTTGAAGTAGAACGTTTAACTAAATTTTGTAATCAATCTGCTTATCTCGTAACTTTTTCTCAAAAGAAACAAAAAAAAAACCTTTTTTCTCATTTTGTCCTTTTAATGCCGATAATCTCAAGGACTTTTTAAAAATGTTTTTAGTTTAAAATAATAATAATAGTTAGCTATTATACTATATTTTCTCTTATTCAATTTTTTTTCTGTTGCAGAGCACATTGAGCTAAATGTTTTCAGTTGTTTCTTAACATCACCTACATAATATTAGTTTTAAGAAAATCTGAAAAAGGGCTGGTTAAAAATTCATAAAAAACTTTTTTCATCTAATTCATCATTCTAACTTTTTTCATATAATTTTAATTTATATCTTTAATATATAAAATCATTTATGTTGGTACCCAACTTTTTGACAAAAGGACCCAGGCTTTTGGAACTCATGGGTCCCAGGGACCCAGGATTTTGAAAGGCTAGCGGCATCACTGTCATAAAAAGTGAGATACAACTATTCATGATAGAGATGACAACCTACTTTTTTTACTTAAATTTCTTAATATTTGAAATGAGGGAGGGGAAGGGAGGTGAAAAGTAAAAAAATATGTGAAAAAAAAGATACATAGATAAAATAAAAATAGGTAATTGTATCGAATATATTTTATTACCACTTTCTTAAACATGATCATTATGTGGTGAGTGCTGACTGTTATTTCTGATTTTACAATTACACATGTTTGTGTGTATGTTTTTGAAATTTGGAATAGATAAGATAAAATATTATTTCTAATTCTGTTTTGGTCAAAGAAAAAAAAAATGTTTTAATGCTATTGCAAAAATTATTAAATCTATTTTTTTTTTTTTTTTCATATATCAATTTTTATTTTAAAGATCTTTTTAAAAGTACTTAATAAAAAATAAAAAACAAATTAACTCTAAATACAAACCATAATTTGCAGATATGAAAAATCTGCATCTTGAATTTTCTGCAACAATCAAAAGATTCATTCAAAAAGAAGTTACATTAAAGGAAATTTCTTCATTGATGGAAAAAAGAAAAAAAAAAAAAGTGAATTACCTGATTTTTTTTAAAGAATTATTTACAACAGTATTTATAATTTCTTCTTCTCCCCTGATTCTCTGCCTCTTATCCATGTCCATATTAAATACTTCATAATCAAGAAAAGGTTGATCTCTAGAACAGTACTTTAAATGCTCTATCAGATTATCAACATAGGTACTAATAAAATTACAAGTAGTACATGTGTAAGTTTCTCTATTACTTGTATACGATTCTTTAAGCTGTTTCGTGGCAGAATATTGATTTGCAGAAGAATAGTGTACTTTATCTTTTTTGTAGTTTTCATATCCTTTATTATTAAAACCCATATGTACTTTTTCTCTAGGATGACTTTCTGAGAGGTTGCTATGCCTACGAAGTAAAGAACTAGATTTAGAAAAGCGTGGAGATCTGAAATATCTGGACTTGGTTGCTCTAATAATATTTGGATGCGTTTGTGAAGAAATTTTACTTATTTTTTGTTGCTTTGTAGCAATGGGAGAAGAGTTAAGTAATCGATCAAAATCCCGTTTATACTTATTTATTTTGCGATGATGCTGTTCTGGATTTGTAACATGAATAGATGCTTCTTTTGGACTTTCTGAAGCAAAAGATGTACTTGGAGCCTCATTAGGTAGATTACATGGCTTAAATGATGTTTCCATCAAGACATTTCCCCAAGGTAAGTAATCTGAATCCTTTAAATCATAGAGATTATCTTTTAAATCATAATTACGAGATCTTAGCCTTTGAGATCTAATACTGTGTTTCTTCTTTCTACAAAAACTCTTTGTTTTTGGTACAGAGTTTACGTAGTTCTTTGGAGCATATACTTTACTCTCGAATGTAACATCATCATCATCAGTAATACTATCAGACACCTGAAGAGATGCACCTTTTCTATGAGACTCCTCAATATATGAAGTTGTTCCCACATCATTAACATATTCATTATTATCATCACTAAACAGAACAATTTCAGTTTTCTTTCTCTGGGATGTCTCTTCAGTTTGCCTTGATATAGTTTCTTCACTGCTTGAATAATTCTCTTCCTCCTTCCTCAGAGATTCGAGGCAAGTTTCTGTCGATGCCTGAAGAGATGCATTCTTTTTGTGAGACTCTTCAATGTATGATGTTGTTCCTATATCATTAACATATTCATTATTATCATCACTAAATAGAACAATTTCCGTTTTCTTCCTCTGGGATGTCTCTATAGTTTCTTCACTGCTTGAATGATCTTCCTCTTCTCTCTGTGATTCGAAACAAGTTTCCATCATAGATTTCTTAACAGGTGAAACTTCTGAACACTCTTTGTTTTTTCTTGATGGACTAAACTGAGCATCTAACTTGAATTTCTCCTGGGCAGAAAGATCATCATCAGAAATTTTTTGATGGAATGACTCATTATCCAGTGCTGTTGACAATTTATTATCAGAATTAAGATTGGCAGTAGAAACTAATTTTGTTGTGTTATTCCTTCTTATATCAATAGGGGTTTGATACTGCATATCTTTCCTTAACCTGGAAATGGTGTCATCAGAGCTTATTTTTTCTGCATCATTTGATATACTTTCACTATCTTCAACAGCCTCAGCTATAACAAGATCACAATCTAAATTTTCAACTGGAGAATGTTCAAGATCTGTAGTATTCACAATTTTAACAAATTTAGTTTCATCAGCTTTAAATTTTTTTCTATTTGATTCATTAAAATCAATTTGGGAATTATCAGTTTGTGAATTATTATCCTGAAATGCATAAGATGAAATATGAGATTTTTCTAAAGCTGATTTTGTAGCATTTTGATTGTAATTGAATATACTGCACTGACGGCTGAATGATAATGATTCCTTGTCAGAAACTGATACAAAATGTTTAGTATTGCTAATAATGTTTTCAGAAGCAGTCTTTATTGATATATTATCATCTTGAGGCATTCTTTTTTTCATATTTACTTCTTCTGAAAGATCACAATCTCTAAGAGAAGCACTGCTATCACTCTTATGAGATTTTTGATCTTCATCTTCAATAATAAGAACAGATAAGGCAGCAGAATTATTATCACTAATTTTTGTACCTGGTTCTGTATCATTTAAAACATTATCTTCAGAATTCAAATTACTAATATTTAAATTAGGTGTTTTGTGAATAGAGATTAAGGGTGAATCATTCTTATTCAGTTCTAAATTGTCATTCTGAGCAAAGCACCTTTCACTTATGACTTCAGGTACTAAATATTGACCGTTATTCTCAACAGTTGCTGAAGATCGACCAATTTGCTCAGTCACTGAGAATTTGTTTTCTTTTTGAAGAATTGAAGATGGACAGTTTATCTCTTCATGTACTAAGAATTGATGGTTCTCCTCTTCAGGTACAGAAGATTGATTATTCTCTTCTTCAGGCACTAAAGATGAGTTGTTCTTTTCTTCAGGTATAAAGGATCGGTAGTTCTTTTCTGATACTAAGAATCGATGGATCTTTCCTTCAAGAGGCAAGATCTGATGATCCTTCTCTTCAGATACCAAAGATGGAGTCTTTTTTTCTTCAGATATGAAAGATCGACTGTTTTCCTTTTCAGGTATTAAGAATCGATGCTTCTTTTTATCAGGTATCCAAAAATTATAATTTTTCTCTTCAGGTAACAAAGATGGATTGTTATTCTCTTTAGGTACTGAAGATGGACTACTGTTCTCTTCAGGTATTAAGAAGGACTGATAGTTCTCTTCTTTAGAAACTACGAATTGTTTATTCTTCTCTTTAGGGACTAAGAACTGATGGTTCTCCTCTTCAGTTACTGAATATGGACTATTCTCCATTTCAAATACTTCAGAGACTATGGGCTGTTTCTTCTCCTCTCCACAAACTAGGATTTGATCATTTTCCTTTTCAATTACTAAAGATGAAGTGTTCTTCTCTAGAGGTATTAAGGATTGATGATTTTCATCTTCAGAGACAAACAATTCTTGGTTTGCCTCTTCAGAGACTGATTGACTGTTCTTTTTTTCAAGGACTAAAGATTGACTGCTCTTCTCTTCAGGGACTAAAAATTGACTGTTTTTCTCTTCAGCAACTAAAGATTGGTTGTTATCTTCTTGAGGGACTAAATATGGACTGTTCTCCTCTTCAGGGATTAAGAATTGACTTTTTCCCCTTTCAGAGACTAAAGATTGATTGTTCTCCTCTTCACAAATTAAGAGTCGACTGTCCTTCAATTGAGGGACTAAAGATTTCCTGTTATCCTCTTCAGGGATTAAGAATTGACTATTTTCTGCAGGCATTAAAAAATTGCTGTTCTCTTCAGTGACTAAGGACAGACTGTTCTTCTTAGATACTGAAGATTGACTATTTTCTTCAGGTATCAAGGATTCATTGTTCTTTTCAGGTTTTAAGGAGTGATTGTTCTCTTCAAGCATTAATGACTGATCATTCTGTTCAGGCAAAGATGACTGACTATTCTCTTTTTCAGGTATTGAACATGCTTCAAGCTGCTTAGTGTTAGAGGATCCATCTAAGCTATCACAAATAGTTAAATTTGAAATATTTGAATATATCATTGCAGATGACAACAAACTTTCAGAATTAGTGAAATTCTTTTCAGGAGTGAAAACTGGCAGGGAACTAAGTTTTGTTTGATTTTCTAATGAAGTACTTTGAATTTCTGAAGATGTTGAATGGATAACAGAAACAGTATTGTCAACTGCTCGTACGGATGATCTAGGTAAAACTGTTGAAACTTTAGATGATTTAGAGTTAACATTTATGAATTCTTCTCTTTCATTAGAGGACGAAGATTTACTGTCTATTCTTTCAGCAACAGAATTCTTTTTCTGATCATTCTGGGTAACTCTGAGAGGATTTTCATATGCAATAGCTGAAGTTGCATGATCTTTGTTACAATCAGAAATCATGGTAGAACTATTTCTTTGATCTGCCGATTGTAATTCATGTGCAATGCATGCCAGCTGCATTAATTTTCGGTGTTTTGTTTCTTCATGAGGTGCTACAAGAACAGTAGGATTTGGAATGAAAAGCATTTCAGTGCCATCATTTTTTAAGCGTCCACTGTTTGAAACAGACCATAATGGTGAGTTAATTTCTACAGGTGAGCCTATATTTTCATTAGAAATGTTTAAAATTTCACCACTATTTTCAACATACATATGTCTCTCTTCATGTTCTTCTGATACTTCTTCAGGCTGCATAAATTCTAAGCCTTGGGAACGTTCATCCATTACCAATGTCCCCTGTTCTTTTAAGCCATCATCAAAATTAACTTCATCAGGTTGAAGAACAGTGTGTGCAAAAGTCGGATCCAAAGGTTGACCTTCAGGATCTTCACTCACAAGAACAATGATTTCGTTCCCATCATCATTTTGAGTCACAATCAAGCTTTGCCCTTGCATAAAACCTCTTGGATCAACATATATAGTAGCATCTTCACTACTTCTATACAGATAACCATACACTTGTTCTCCACTCTGATCATCTTCAATTTGAATTTGACCAGGAAGGACTTCTGAATGTTCATATTTGGTATCTTCTACATCTGTTTCTGAATTCTTAGAATTAAGTGTGTCATCTGTTGATCCTGACTCAGTAAATTCCATCTTATAAGTGAGAAGTTACCTTAAAAGGAAAAGAAAATATATAATTACATAAAATTGATAAAACAAGGTTTAAATAGAAACATTATGTCAAAGTAAATAAATAAATCCTTTTTATAATATTATAAAATTAATAAAACTTTTTTCCAGAATCAAACGATGCTAAAACATGTTTGTTTTTCAACTCTGATCAGTGATTCTTTGAATAAATAAATAAATATTTCTATACAAATATTATAAATGCGAAAGTTTGGATGGATGTATGGATGTTTGTTACTTAATCACACCACAACGGCTAAGCAGATCTGGATGAAATTTGGTACAGAGATAGATAATAGTCTGGAAAAGGACATAGGCAACTATTTATACCGGAAATTTGATTAGATTTTTTAAAATTAATTAAAATATGAAAATAATAAACTGGTAATTGCCTTAATATAAGCCATTTAAATTTTTAATTGTTGCCAAAAAAGTTTACAATTTTTTTTTTCAACATAAAATGAAATATGCTTTCACGCGAAAAATAAAAAATTATGAAATGTTTAATTGGTGAATGAGAAAATAAATTGTCTTTATAACTTTAAAATAAAATAGTAATAATACAAATCTAGCATGTTTCTTCTGAATTTTATTTCATAGCATTTTTTTTATATACCCCAACTTTAGTTTTTTTTTTTTTTTTAGCACGGATGAATCATGCTTGGCATAAAAGCTAATCAGCAATATATTAAAGGTATTTATTTATTGATAATTCCGGACAATTTTTTTAAATTTTGATGCTGAAGTAGATCGGACATTTTTCGGCAAAGAAAAGATAGAAAGAAATAGGAACAATAATTGCATAAATTATATTTTGATCTAAAATGGTGACAAAGATTCAAAAGCCACCAAGGGGAGCTATATTAAGGCTGTACCATGATCAAGTTTACATATTAATTAATTTAATTATTTTTCTATATACCAACTACTATTAACTAAGCATGAAGTATATATAACCACACAAAAAAATAATAACAATTATAATAAATTGTCTCATGCGATAGACGTAGTCGATCATAGCATATTGTAATATATTTCGCTTGAAATTGCTGTCATTCTATGGTTGATCGATTAAATCAAATAAATATAGGAAATAACTTGAAAGCAAATATATGTATAATGTTGTTCATATGTAACTGGGATTCAAATATAAAAGGACTACTTCAAAATTTTCGATACTGTCCGTGTCCGTATCGAAACTGTCATATATGATAAGCACCCAAATGGAAACCCACGGGTAAGCCATTGTCGCAGGCAATAAGGGCAGGCACCGGAGACTGCAAGGATGAAAAAGTTGCTGCCGAAGGCAGTGGGAACCCAAAGCGAGCTTTTGAGCGATTTTCGTATTCTTTTTTTCATAAAGCTATATAGAAAAGAGTAGTGATGGCACGAAGCACAGTTTGGCCGAAGCGCCGAATACCGAAGCTTCGGCCAATTAATCGCCGAAGCTCCGGCATCATTGTGGGATTGTTTTGCAGAAATCACAAACAATGAATTACTCACAGAACACTCTAAAAGTTCATCGGCTAAAGAGCTGGAAGTATATATAAACAATCTGCTTTTAAATAGAACACATTGTCTGTTGGAATTGGTGGAGATGGAGAGAGAATAAAAAATATTTCCCAGATTATCTGATTCGGCCAAACGCTATTTATTTGCTCCAAGTAGCAGTATATATAGCGAAAGGTTATTTTCTGAAGCTGAAAATATGTATGAGGAAAAAAGGAATAGAATATTTCCTAAAAATGCAAAAACATTGATGTTTTTGCATCATAATTTAAAATTGTGTGATAAATGATAAAATGAAGTAAAGTTAATTAACCTTGTATGCAATATGATGAAAATAAACATAAAAAACAATTTACAGTATGTCAGTTATTAACCTAGAAAACATTTTATCATGTGATAATCTAGAATAAATTTTATAACTTTAATTATCTGGAATAAATATTTAGAATTTAGATCTAGGGTGGATGTGCAAGTAATAGGCACCCTCCTCATATTCTGGTTTATATAAAAAAAAAAAAAAAAAAAAATCAGCTTTTATTTATTTTTCAACAATTCTCTGCATATTTTATAATCCTGGGTAATTGTTAATCTTGATTATTGACTATATTGTTAATTTTGATTATTGACTATATATGCAGGGGTGATTGTGACTCAAAGGTAAAAACCTTGAAATTTAGAGCCTCAAATTAGCCCCCCCCCCCAAAAAAAAAAAAAAAAAAAAAAAAATCACATAATACTCAAATTGCTTAGGCCAGAAGCCCTCAATCCTTTTACATTTCATTCACATATCACCTGGATAACAAATGAACAACCAATGAAAGCAAAAAATAACTTTATAGGAAATATGAAAATACAGATGGGTTGAGTAAAAAACCCTGAAATCAGGTGTAAACTCTGAACACAAACACCCCTGTATATGACTACGACTAAGTTTCAAAGTTAGAAATATTTAAAGAGTGTTTCATGCAATATTTTAATAGCTTCATTTTAAAGCAACTAAAGCTGTTCATATAATTAAATTGTTAACTAAATATAATGTAATGTAACTTATTTCTTGGCAACTTCCAATTTAAATAAAATATATTATTAATTGTTGTATGATTTAGGGTTCCAAAGGGTCAATGCACACAAACTTTTAAATTAAATATAAATTTCTACTATGTTTTATTATAAGGTGCCATTGTGCATAACTTAAATGACAATATTTTATATAATAACGATTGTTAAAAGAATATTCACAACATAAATTTTTATAGGCCGAATCGGCCGAATCACGCTCATTTATTCGGCCAGGCCAAAGCTTCGGTAAGGTGGCCGAAGCTTCGGCCTTGCCGAAGCTTCGTTCCATCTCTAGAAAAGAGTTTCCTTTAAATATAGTGACCAGCGAAGCGGGCAAAGCCTGCTAGTAATACGTATATTTGTTTTGTTAAAGAGTACCATAGATAAATTTGATGGCTTGATCTGTTTTTTAATAATCTAACAATTATTTCTTTGATGCAGTTGAGATTGTTCTTTAATGTGGATATTTTCTTTTATCATTTCAAAAATTGTGAAAAAGTAAACTCTCTTTAAATAAATGACAGTCACAAAAAAGAAAAAAAAAGCAATCAAATACAAATTATTACATATTATATATAATATTATAATTATAACTTATGTAATAAGGAAACAGAATTTTTTATGTCTACCATCATTTGAAACAAGAAAAAAGAATGAAGAGAGAAATTTTGATTCATTTGAGAAAACTTTCTCTTTAGGAAAACAGGCAAAAAACATATTTTTCTCAAAAAGAAAAAAAAAAGTACAAATATAATCTATATGTTACGGGCAAGGGGCAAAGTATGAAACGTCATCATTCTATAGAATGCCTAGGCATTGTATATGCCTAGGCAACGTCTGGCATTAGCCACATGTTTTTTGGCAAAGTATGAATTATGATAATTATTACATATTTTCCCTAGGCATTGTATATAATACCTAGACATTCTATAGAATGACAAATGCTATTTAGGCAAAGTATGAAAAAAGCAGGGTTATTCAGTTTTTTCCCGCTGGAAAAAACCTGGTTAAAACCGTCTCGGACAAAATACCATTTTGTCCACTATTAATTATTTGCGAGTACTAAATTAAAAATTATCTTTATTCTTTTCATATATAAAACAATTCTTTATTAATATGTGTATGTGTAGGGCTCGGCAGTGGCGCACCCACGGAGGGGGCTTAGGGGGCTCAAGCCCCCTCCAAAACTAGCTGACATGGTAAAAGATTTTAGACATGCATGAAAAAAATATTATTCAAACACAGATATTGTAAGCATGTAAGCAAAAAAAAAGTTCATAAATTATACATTAAATAATATTAGGAATTTTTGAAATCAAACACAAAAACAATGAACAATGGTCAAACACAAAAACAATGAACCAGTTCTTTATTTTTTAGTTGAAAACATTCCATTGCAGTTTAAGGTCCTAAATCATATACTGTTATCATGAAATCGCGGGAGTATCTAAAAAATCAGGCAGAAGAAGCAATCTGATGTGGGAGTAAGCAGGGATGTATTTGTCAGAAAAATGGGATACCAGGCTCATACAATTTTGTATTTTAAGTTTTGAGTATTTATGAAAGTTTGTTTTGTCCCTGGGCAAAATTAACACAATCGCATCAGCAAATCAAAATTCTCTTTAATATAAAATAAAAATTAGCCCTGCTCTTAGTCGTTCCTCTAAAACAATATTTTAAATTGAAAATGGAATTTGTATATTCGTGTTAAACTCTGTAAATGCCACTAGCACAAATACATACTAGCGAAATTTCAAATCAATTGCTGAAGATAAAATTTAATTGATTTAATCACAAATACGTAAAATTATTTCTCTAAAAACATAACGATGTAGAGGAATGCCAAAAGGCGTAGTTTACTGTTCAAAATCAGAAAATATCCCGATAACAATAAGTTATTTTACAAATGCTTGAGAGGGTGGGATCACTTAATTTTTTTTTATTATGGTACGTAGAACATACAGTAGGGTTCATGCACAGTTTTCATTTTTGTCTCTGATATCACTGAAATCTAAGCCTGTTTTTAGATAATGCAATTTTTTCCTGTTATAAAAATTCAAATTCTATATTCTATATATTATACTGAATACAATAGCCTGTAATGATATTACTCAGAAAGGTAATGCTTGAAATATTTGCTAAGTGAACAAAATAAAATTCTAAGTAATATATTACATATTAGAATTAATGTTTTAGAATATTAAGAGGTTCTGCGCCCTGCTGCTTGCTGTGTTAACTGCACCCACAAACACTATGTCCGACTTGTTTCTGTTAACCGAACCCAGAAGAAGCATCGCCCCCATACTCCAAATAATTAAATAAAAATAGCCTTGTAAAAATTTTCACTAAAAATTTGTTATAATTCCTGCATATCACAACTGTATCTTTTATTTGGCTATAATTATTATAATTTCTTAATTACTTACGTGTTACTGCATATGCATATAAAGCATTGCAAAAGAGTGTTACATTTGGTCAAATTTTATTTTCAATGGAAATAAAAAATTTTTGATAAAATAAAATTTGGGGGAGGCTTTTCATTTCGGGCGAATTTCATGTTCACCAGCTTGTCATATTATACAGGGCTGCCAACCTCTGGGAGCGCTAAAGTGTAGTTAACAAACAAGAAAAAGTGTAGTTTCAAGGTACAAAGTGTAGCCGCTAAAAAATAAGAAAATGCTTAAAATAAATAAGCATAAAATCTTTTGTTTACACTAAGACTTACTTTCTGAAATTTATTGATTTTTAACAATCAAACATACAAAATATCACTGCATTCTTTTAAAAATAACATTGCACACAAAATTTTTTCTGGCAATTATCGAAATACCTAACAACAATTAGATACAGTTTAACAGCATTTTGATCAGTGCTTTCATCAGTTGCCATCGAAAACGGCAAATGTTTCAAATCGCCAACGATATCAGAACAGGTTATTTTTGCCATGCATTTCAATAGGGCTGCCATCTTTGTTCTACCGCTAGGACACTGTCTGGCGATTTTTGAATCCGGGAACATAACTCTAAATAAATTTCCAGCATGATTTGCTGTAGAAATTGGAACATTATGTCACTTAGAAATGATGTAAAGAGCATTTCTGTTTTGGTAGTCTTTGATGCTGCATCACTTTTCACATAAAAACTGGATGGCAAAGGCTTTATCGTTGCTTTTATTTTACTTAAACGCTTGTGTCAGCTTGTTGCAATATGACGCGAACAATCATGAAGTCCACGATGGTTTACGCGAAAATTGCTATTACATATTGCACAATATGCCTCATGGGGTGAATAAACATGGGATGAATCTACAGATACACGGCCACAGAATCTACAGAATTTGCAATCTACAGATTGTAGCAGAATACTCCAATAGAGATTTTTGATCAGGAACTTTTTCTTCTTCTTTGTATTATCATCATCGCACATTTTAACTTAAAATACTATTAAATAGAAAACTAAATAAATTTGTACACTCTTACGCAAAAAATAAGAATAAATAAATGCAGAAAAGCAAGTCTAGCCAACAACAAACGCACAACACCGAAAATCGAAAGTAAACAGATTAGACTAGCTCTAGCGATAGAAAAGGAATTCTCCAAACATCCAATCACCATGCGTACACAGTCACGCTATCGTCACAGTTTATGAGGAGGAAATGAAACATCGAGCTTTAATTTAGGTATATCTGCTCGATGAAATGAAACAACCTATCAACCTCTGGAGTTTTCAAGCTACTTCATTCATAACAGCGATTTGGAAATACGGTGTGAAATTGTAGTTCGCTCGTTGTAAACAAGATGATGGTGGGGAAAGGAAAAGTGTAGCTTTAAGTCTACGATGTGTAGAGTGTAGTAGAAGCAGGCTAAAGTGTAGTTACTACACCAAATGTGTAGTTGTTGGCAGCCCTGCATATTGTACACATTTTTTTTATCATAGATGAACCTACAACTTTATGTTGGCAAGCTTAATACTAACCCCAACTAACCGAACTATTGTAACTTAGCATGTTTATATACTGATATAAATTCCTCAGTTGCGCTATTCAACTTAAATTCAGCATCATTCATTCGTTTGTTTATTTCAAAAGAAATATTTAAAGCGGATTCTTTACTATATGTACAGTCGGCAGCAAAAGTATCGGAGCACTAGCCAATAATTCTGACATCAAAAAAGTACACTTAATATTGTTTTGTTAAATAAATACTTGCCGAATCATGTTTTTAGACTAAGGACATGACATGACAAGGATTTATTTAACAAAGCAGTAATTAAGTGTACTTTTTTTAGACAGGGATTATTGCTAGTACTCGGATACTTTTGCTGCTGACTGTATGTGCGCATATATGCCCATGCCCATAAACCTATTACTATACTACAGGGCCCAATTATTCTTCAGCCCCCTCCAGATGGAAATTCTGGATGTGCCACTGGGGCTCGTGAAATAAGGTCACCTAGTCGCTAAAGGGCAAAACTGGGAAAATTCATTAGTGGCTAGTGGCCGGTACTGTTAGTTTCATTAGTAGCCACTTTTTTAAGTTATTGGCCACTTTTCACATGGCAAGACTATTTCTTTCGGACAGCAAAAAGGATTGTCACCATTTTGTGGTATAATCACCACAATAAAAATAAGAAAATAAAAAATACATATAATAATAAAATTAACACATGGACACTGAAATTGTAATTTGTAATTACGCTCTTTTTAAAAATCCTAAATTGCACATCCTAAATTAAAATCTGCTTAGGGCTGTAATAATAACAGAAAAGTTTTTATCTTTCAGATAATTCAGTAGTACTTTTTTTTTTCAATTTTATTAAGTGAAATAAGCTGTTATCACTCACAGTTCACATTGATATTTTCTAGTAAACGAATCAGCTGATTCATCATCATCACAACCTTTTACATGGTCATGTGTAAATACAGTTAGCAGTTTTATTATTTTTTCTTATTTCTAAAGACACACCTTTTTAAACGATTTTATTTCAATAGAGATAAAATATTTCCTCTTAAAAAGTATAGATATGGAAACTTAGCTGCTTCATTAAAAATAATTTACTTTGCTGAAAAATTTGTAGCTTTAAAATGGGAAGGAAAAAGGAAGATTTCTACACAAAAGAAAGCAAATACAATAATTTTTGAAAAATGCACATTTAAGCCAAATCAAATTTTGATACACACATTTGTCAAATATCTTAAATGGGTTAAATATACACTAAATACTATGGAGATAATAATGGAAAAAGATTGTGCTTTGCAGGACATTTGATCATTAACTGCTAGTTGAAATGAAGATGTGCGGGGGGGGGGGGATACATCTATATACTTCTTTATAGGTTCTAGAATCTAATCAAGAAAGTTTAAAATGAATATTTACATTTATGTTATGGATGGAGAAAGATTGTAAATCACAAGGCTTCAGTAGCAGGGTTAGAAATAAGCGGTCGTCAGTCGCATTTTGCGACCAGTTTTTTCATTTTGACGCCTAGAATTCCAATCATAGGTGCCATATTTGACGCCTGGATTTTTTCCTCATCATACCTAATCATTTTCCCAATCCCATCAGACTGTAAACAAGTCTATTTCAGTCAATTGAACCTAATAAAAACTGATTTAAAAAATCATATCTCTATGAAAGTAGCTGACGATTTGTTAATGATTAAATTAAATAGCCCTAAATTGGAAGATTTCTGCCCAGAAAATGCTATTAAATTGTGGTGGAATGATGTATCTTCTGGGTGAAGAATGAATTTGCGATTTTAAATATGTACGTTTAATATTGTCAATGTAATTACATTCATTACATAAATGTTTTATTTAATCTTGCATGTATTATTTACAAGTTGATGTTTTATTATTATTTTTTTATATATATACATATTTAATTATTGATGGCACCTAGATTTTTCATTTTGACGCCCAAAAAATTTAATCCAGGAGTCATTTTGACGCCTAGTTTCAAAATTCTTATTTCTAACACTGTTCAGTAGAGCATGTGATTGCCAATCGTTGGAGGAGGAGGAGGGGGGGGGGGGATTACAAGAATTATGAGTAAGAGATATTAAACAATTCTACTTCTTTACAGATTCTAGAATCTAATAAAGCAAGTTTAAAGTAGATATTTATACTTTTTCAGCAAATGGAGAATGATTAGAAATTATAAAGCTTTCTATAAGCTGTGTGATCATGGATCGTTAGGGGGAGGGAAAGGGGGGGGGGGGGTCCAAAAAATTATATATTAAACAATTCTACTTCTTTATAGGTTGTAAAATATAATAAAGCAACTTTAAAATGAAGAGTGACATTTATGCCATGGATGGAAAAAAATTGGAAATCACAAGGCTTCGATTGCTTATCGTCGCTCGATTTTTAGAGTCTTTTAATGATCACAAAAGTGGCGACTTTAGTGGCGATCGATGCATAATTTTTAATCGCCATCTTTTTCTATTTAGTTGCCATGTGGCTGGTGGCGACCGTTAATTTTGCCCTTTACTAGTCGCCATTGGCGACCATTAATTTTTAACTGGCGATGTTTTCAACTTAAAGGAAATTCAACATTTTTTTTTTTTTAATATTTTGGTGAAAGAATCTGTCCCAGAATCAGGCTCTGGTTCTACTTTCGATGTAGGCTAACTCTTACCGTTTTGATTTCTGCTTCTCTCACCACTTTTTGAGACACTGTGTTGAATCAATACACCATTAGGGGATTTATACATCCCCGTTGGCCACGGTAGCCTGGTCGGTAAGAGCAGCTAGTTTCTGATCAAAAGATTGCGGGTTCGGTCCTCGAGCCGGCCGAAGACCGCCGTGTACGCTAATGGCAACTGGTGCACGTTAAATTCCGTCGTGGTTGCAAAGTCCTCCAAGTTCCCATAAAAAAGTATACCTCTGGGCGTACCGAAACATGGGTTTAACTCGGCCTTGATCTGGATCAAAATTGAGTTCCTGTTGTTTGCTGGTGCTGCCATCTTTCGCCAGCTTCTGGAGCTAAGTCGTTCTTCCTCCCTAAGTGGTGCTCATCCGGAGGCGGAAAAAACTAGTATGTTGTGGCCACCACAAGACTTTCTTCTATATTTTCCTATACATATTCAATCAGTAACAATATTTAAAAAAAAAAAAAAATACGATTTTTTTTTCTCATTTTTTTTTTTTTTTTTTGTAAAAATTAATACATATTCAATCACTAACAATATTTAAAAAAAAAAAAAAAATGCGAATTTTTTTCTGTTTTTTTTTTGGTTAAAAGTAAAAAAAATCGATAACTTTGTTTTAAATTATTACAGATTTATAGTTCAACCATTCGTTTTAAAGGTATTGACGAGATCTTTCGAATGATACCCATCTTCAAAATTTACCCCCCAGGGGGGGAAGCGATGCCCCACCATGCACAAAATTTTTTTCCTAGTTACGTACTACTATTATCAATAATTCATATTAATTTTACAATCACAATTGTAAAATAACTCTTATTACGCACATTTATACGAATTTTTGTCCTATTCTGCCATGTTAAAAATTTAGATAAAATGCTATCACAGCGCCTCCTGTTGAGCTATTGATCCCCAAATATAATCAGCACCAGTTTATGTCAGGGACCAACTAAATACCAAGTTTGGTAAAATTTTGTTTAAAAAAAAAAATCGATAACTTTGTTTTAAATTATCACAGATTTATGGTTCAACCATTCATTTTAAAGGTATTGACGAGATCTTTCGAATGATACCCATCTTCAAAATTTATCCCCCCCCCCCCATGCACAATTTTTTTTTCCTAGTTAACTACTACTATTATCAATAATTCATATTAATTTTACAATCACAAGTTTAAAATAACTCTCATTATGCCCATTTATACGGAATTTTGTCCTATGCTGCCATGTTAAAAATTTGCATAAAATGCGATGACAGCGCCACCTGTTGAGCTATTGATCCCCAAATCTAATGGGCACCAGTTCATGTCAGGGTGCAACTAAATACCAAGTTTGGTTAAATTTCATTCATTGGTTCGTGAGATACAGTGTCTACAAAAAAATGATGCAGACAGACAGACATTTTTTAAAAACTATCAATTCGTGTTCAGGACATCCCAAAACGTGTAGATCCGTCATAAAACGGAGGTAGAATATTTTGGCGAATCCAATACTTTCTCTATATTACATATAGAAGAAAGTAAAAAATGGAAGGCGCACCTCTCCTGCCTTAAATTCGGATAGTTCCAATACCTGGGCTCGTAATTCCCGAATGGCATAAGACACACATACACATCTCCATGCATGTTTCAGAACTCTGAGTTAAATTTATTACACTGTTTTAGGAAATTGGCTTACACTGCTCCTGTTTGCGCATGCTGTTGACCTGGTGCTGAACTGTTGTGCCGGTGTAATAATGTATCAATGCTGATGGTGTATTGTTTTAATGAAAATAATAAAACTGGTTTCATGATGTTAAACAGGTGTTTCCTGATGCATAATTCTAGCCCAATAAATAATTGGTTTTTATGCATAGAATTTTGATTTCTATATTCAAGTAAATTGAAAAATTGAAAAAGAAAAGAAAAAGAAAGAAAGAAGGAAAACGACGGAGGATATTTTTTACGGAAGACCAGAAATTTTTGTTGGCGACTAGGGCTGGATGATATATCGATATATCGTCAAATATCGATATCTACTACAGATCATGATAATCGATATCGATCAACCAAATGTTACGATATATCGACTATGTATGGACAATATAATTTCTTATTTTCATCTTTTACTTAGCAATAGGGATGAATAAAAATAGAAATTGCATGCATGAAAGATGAAAAGAAGTTTTATATACATAGATTTCATGGGGAGGGGAACAGTTTTTTTTTTTCAAGGGGAGCGGAGGGTTACTGTTTTCTGTTACTTGTTGTTACTGTTTTTATCCAATTTTTGCAAATTTGGATGTTTTATGAAAAAATTAAAACTGACAGAAAATTACTAATGTTCTAACAAAGTAGAATTAACTTCTTATTAATTTATGTTTCACATTTTTAGTTTATGGGATGCTAAAAAAAGGGAAAAAAAATTAATATTCTTGATGTCCATTTATTAGAACTTACTACATGTATTTTAATTCATTGTTAAAATATGTAAGTTTGTTGTGCAATGATAATGATTTTATATGTTATCATATATCACTGTTTCAGAAGCAGTTATTTTTTTTTATTACCCTACTGCAAAAATTGCGTTTAATAAAGCTATATTACTTTGGGGGGAAATTTCAACTGTAACTTAAATGGACTTTTTTAGAAACCAGATTGAAAAAAAAAAAAAAAAAGCTACCATGTTGTGGCTATTAGAATGACAAACTTCCCGTTTTCGTAGAATACTGCTGTACAGCAGCGCCCCCTATCGGCGGATATGCACTCAAATTGTATCATCATAATGGCCTTTTCATATATCAAGTTCGATTATACGCAACAGAACCTGAGATACAGCCTTCACATATATTGCGGAAATCGCTGTATAGCAGCACCATCTTTAGAGCGATTGGCATTAAAAGTTGACAGAAACTAATAAATGTCAAGGTGCATCTGCATATAAATTTATATGCAATTCTGTGATGTAATTACTGAGATATAGCCTCCCCTGAAATTACGGAAATCGCCGTGTAGAAGTGCCACCTGTTGGGCGGTTGACACCAAAAGTTGACAGGCACTAGCATATATCAAGGTGCATCTACATATATATTTATATGCAATTCCATGCTATAATTCCTGAAACAGCGGAAATCTCTGTATAGCAGCGCCACCTGTTGACCAATCGGTACCAAAAGTAGATAAACACTAATTTATGTTCAGGTGCACTTAAATCATAAATTTATATTCAATTCGGTGCAGTAGTTCCGTAGATATATTCACCACAAAATTTTTGTCACACTGATTTTCTAAAAATGGAAAACTGTTCTGGACCTCTCAAAACGTGTAAATCCATCGAAAACCGTAATTAAAAATTTATATAAAATCCAATACTTTCTTGTATTGAGTATAGAAGAAAGTAAAAAACGACTTAAGAAAGCTCTGACCACTAGTAAAGAGACGATTTGTGGGATTTTATATTTATTCAAATTTTCTTTGTTGTTGATATTTTGAAGAAAAAATACGATTGAGGGTTGAAATATTTTTATTTGTTCTAATAAAGCAAGCCTATAGCAAATCTCTTTCCTAAAATAGCAAAAAAAAAATTGCTTTATAGATCAATTTTTTTCCAACGATAGTCACGCGCCGCACATTTGAACATCGTTTCAATCATTCAAGATTTATTTCACAATATTCACTAAAAACTCAACATCATGTCCATATCGCATTCATAAATGAAATCGAAATATCCAAGTGCCCAATCAACCCCGCTACTCATGAGTGAAACCATTCAGCAATGGCAATACGCTTTATCATCGTAATCATATATAGTTGATTTCTGATTCCTTATTCGAATAAACTCATACTCACATTCACTCACTCACAGCGGCGCCGGACAATATTCATGAATATAATCAGAAACATTCATGAATATAATCAGAAACATCACGCTTGCGCAGAATAGCCGATAAACACTCAAGGGAAAATATTCTTTGTTTACTCATATTACTGACGATGACGATTGTCGGAGATCGTGATTGAATATTACGGGACAGCGGGGAACAAGCATATTAAATTTTTATTGTTTAATTGGACTCATAATTTGATTATTAGAATTGTTGGGAAGACTGCCAATTTTTCGATATTAATGAATAATAAGTATTGAGCTACAATAAATCTTAAAGAAAGATTAAAGAAAGTAAATTAATAAAAATCTATCATTTTGTATCTGCAATAGTTTTTTTCTTCTCTTTCCTTCTAAAAAAAAAAGTTTACATGTATATAATTAAATTTAATTAATGGCATATTTTTGATGTTAATCAATTAATCTTGTCTAAATTTATTTTATAAATGTATTTTATAGACAGAATTCTTTGTTCTATATAATAATTAAAAAAAAAAATTTTTTTTTAGTGATATACATAATTTATGATGCTAATTAATGATTGAATCATAAATGAATATATTAAAACTAGATGAACGATCGAAAATTTCTACAAACCAATCAGTATTTATGGTCTATTTTTGTTGAAACTCCTTTAAAATTAGCAATATTTAAATATATACTTATTTTTTTAGTGTTTATTATTTTAAAATCTTTAATTTTTAAAATGACAATGAGGCATACTATTGATTCTTTGGAATATCATCATTTGGTATCTAAATCAAAGACTAAAAGTCAGGTTTGGTCTACTTTTGAGATACCTGCCAATGAGCATGGTAGTGTTATCAACACTGATGTGGCAATTTGTAAACTCTGCCAAAAATATGTATGTGCAAAAGGAGGGAGTACAACAAATTTACTTTCTCATTTGAAAGTGCACCATCCATTAAAATTTAGTGAGTACACTTCAAAGAAGCTATTGACTCCGTATTGTTATACGTACATACAGTGAAACAAATGATTTTGATAGTTCACCTATAGAAAGTAGTGTTTATATTTGGTATACTAAATGAACTTTGCATTAAACAATTTTTCATTAGAAAAGTTTATTACATTGTTTACCAAGCTATGAGTTTACTTGTAGTTTAACTATGAGTTATTTCGTAACTTGACAGTCAACGTGTTAAAATATTTTCTGTATTTTTCTGCCTGTATTTTAATAAATATGTCAATTTGCGGAATTTTGCTTATTTACTAACTATAATTATTTAATCGCTTATTTAATAATTACTATAATGATTTAATAACCATAATATTTTATTTTAATTTGTCATGATATCGATATATCAGAATATCGTGATATGAGGATGACGATATATCATGATATTAAATTCCTGATATCGTCCAGCCCTATTGGCGACCATTTTTTTTTACAAATTCCTGGAACCCTGTGTATGTGTTTATAATCAATTTAAATACTTCAAAATAAATATGAATGAAATAGACATGCAAAGTTAACAATATTTAATAAATAAATATATATATATATTTTTCTAAGGGTGGATTGGATGCAAAAGTGATAGTTTATAGTTTCAATTTTAATTCCCCTCTCTTTCCCCACTGCTTTCAACTACATTGTCATTTCTTCTCTCATAGTCATAAATATACCTTTTAAAAATTTGTTATTAAGCATGATGAAATTGAATGGTTCACATCTTTCATGGAATTTTTTTACTTTCTGAAAATACACAGGTGGGGGGAAGTATTGTAATCATGACAAAAACGTGACTTTGTAATGTTGGTGTATCAACATGTTTTGAGGTCCCATGAGTTCATTTTTGCTATTTTTACGATGATGTATACATGTATGTCTGAATATGAGTGAACACAATATTGTCTAAATGTTTTGTTCAAACCAGCTAAAATTTGATACATATATTACAGGCTATCATAGAACAAACTGTATACATCTTGGAGAATCTAGCACTTATATATATATATATATATTTTTTTTTTTTTTTTTTACTGGGACACAAAGATAAATTCTTTATTATTATAGCCTATGGGTTCAAATAATTTTAAGTGTGATAGCATCTGAATTCCTTATACGATTCAGCTGAAACTTTATACACATGTTATAGGTCACCGTCGAATGAATTGGACAAATTTATTTTGGTGAACCAAACAAATAACAATTTATAGTTTTTTTACAGGGACACAATGAAAAACTCTGTAATATTATGGCCTAGGAACAACTATAGTATTTCCCCTCAGCTAGATTTGGCGATTTTTCGTTGGCGATTATGGGTAAATTCTACTTTTGAAGTGGTTGCCATGGATTTCTAACGTAAACAAAACCGAAATATGTTTTTCAGAATCGCATCATTAAAATAATTCATTGAACTTATTTCTAATAATAACAAAACAAATATGTATTTAAAATTGACTTACTTTCTTGATGTTTATGAATTTCGTTATGCTTTTACATTCCATACAGTTATTCAGTTTAAATGCTATTTTATATTTACCGGTAAAATATGATTATATAAATTAGAATTTCGTTTAACATTTTTAACAAAAGGAAAAAATTATTTTTAATGTACATATGTACATTTATTTATATTAAAAAAAAAAAAAAAAAAAGGAACAGCTTTACTATACGGCACCCATTGCTTATTGCCGTTGCCGATGTTTTGATCACGTGGTATGATGGTGTTTTGATTCAGTTTGTGAGTCGGTACTGCGAATTGTTTCACAACGTCGTGAATCGAATCAAAATGTTATGAAACAATACTTTTCATCACTATGAAACATTTTTTTAATGTTTCCCTATGTTTTCTGCTGTTTGCTCGCTTCGCGAGCATTAAAACCGAAAAAAACATCACTGGATGCCCCTAATTCGTGGAGCATGAATCATTAAAAGCATGAAAATTCATGGAGCAGCAGTCACTATGTTTTCTGCTGTTTGCTCGCTTCGCGAGCATTAAAACCAAAAAAAACATCACTGGACGCCCCTAATTCGTGGAGCATGAATCAGTAAAAGCATGAAAATTCATGGAGCAGCGGTCACTATGTTTTCTGCTGTTTGCTCGCTTCGCGAGCATTAAAACCAAAAAAAACATCACTGGACGCCCCTAATTTGTGGAGCATGAATCAGTAAAAGCATGAAAATTCATGGAGCAGCGGTCACTATGTTTTCTGCTGTTTGCTCGCTTCGCGAGCATTAAAACCAAAAACAACATCACTGGACGCCCCTAATTCGTGGAGCATGAATCAGTAAAAGCATGAAAATTCATGGAGCAGCGGTCACTATGTTTTCTGCTGTTTGCTCGCTTCGCGAGCATTAAAACCAAAGAAAACATCACTGGACGCGCCTAATTCGTGGAGCATGAATCAGTAAAAGCATGAAGATTCATAGAGCCTCGGTCACTATGTTTTCTGCTGTTTGCTCGCTTCGCAAGCATTAAAACAAAAAAAAAAAAACATCACTGTATACCCCTAATTAGCGATGCATGAATCAGTAAATGTTACGTTTCGATACAACAGAAAAAAGTATCGATACTCTGATTCGGGTCTCGAATCACCGTCATATCACGCGATCAAAACATCGGCAACGGTAATAAGCAATGGGTGCCGTATAGTAAAGCTTAGCCAAAAAAAAAAAAAAAAAACAATAGAAACAAGTTCCGTACTTATAAGTAAACAATATTAATCACTAATTTTAATTTTCCTGTCCACCCATGGTAATTAAAAAACATAACGCTAGTTGCTATGGCATAAAAAATAAATAGTATGCAGCCTGCAGACGATGTTCAAATGATGTTATAATATTTCACCTAAATTACTACAAAAATCATTATATAAAACGGTCGTATTTTATTTTTTACTATTGATTAATTTTGTTTATAATTTATTATTAATTTGCATGGTAATAAAAAAATGACCAAACGCTGGTTGCTATGGCTTAAAAAGTAAACTGCATGCAGGTTGCCATATTGTATTGCAAACAATCCAGAACGACATCGTTATCGCTCAAACCGGCGCCAACGAAAAATCGCCAAATCTAGCTGAGGGGAAATACTATAGTTGTACCATGGCCTATAATCTGAAATTATTTAAAATGTGATAGCGTCTAAATGCTTCATTTGATTGAGCTTTAAATTTATATACATGTTACACGTTACAGGTCTATGTCACACAAACTGTATACATTTTGGTGAATCTAGTACTATGAGTTCTTTGACAGAGATAAGAATTAGGATACATTCCATTTCGTTAAACAATATACTAGTTGGAAGAAAATAAACACTTATTATAATTTTCTCGTTTATTTATTAATGACTTCTCTTACTTTATTTCATTTAAACAGTGAATTACTTAATGTTCAGAAATTCGAGTGGAGTCACTTGACAATTTTATTATTTCTCTTAAAGTTTCTGCATGTTTATTAAATTGATTTTATATATAATACATACATATTGTTTGTTTTCGTTAGCTGTGACCCTGCTCACCTATGCGCATGCGTGAGGTCTGCATTGATTTTGTTAAAATAGGGTAGAAGCGTAGAAGATGAGAGAATGTTTACATTTTACGAGTGAGAGATAAGTTGCGGTTTCTTTTTTCTTTTTTTTTCTTTTCAGGACATTATTGAATTTTGAGGCGATACTTCTTCGTTATATTCGTATAAAGGCAAAATGCTGATTTTTCCCCCTTGTAATTTTTAAATAAGTGTAGAAGATCAGTTTTATTCTTCGATGCAAAATAAAATCCGTAAACTTAAAAGTAAATGCCTGTTTTCTTTCTTCTTCTTCTTTTTTTTTTTTCAGTTAAAATTATTTTTATTTGCTTACTTGATCTCTAAATTCGTACTATATCTGTCATACCTGAACACTTGTTTCATGCACTGATTATAGTAGTAAATTAATTAAAAATGACTTAAATTAGGTAAAATTTACATAATACATTAATAAAAGAAGAGAAAAAGAACAACGTTTACAGTAGACTTTACCTGTAGTAAAAGTAATATATTTTTTTCTTTTAAATTATACTGCTAAAATAAAAATACCATATTTTTGGATCTCTATTTTACAGAAATTTACAGAAAATCGTATTTAAATCAAATCATTAGATTTTTTTATCATGATTATTTTACACCTTTTATTTTTCGCGCATATTGTCATATAAATTACATTAAATAAAATATTGTTAATTAAAATTAAAAATTAAACTTTAAATTCGCGTAAAAAGGTAAAATAAATATTGAAGACTCATAAAAAGAAAACGAACACGTGTAGAACGAAAAGCGCATTTGGCTAAGTGCCCATCTCATTCAACGCATCACCCCTTTTCCGAGTAGGATCGTTCCGCGAGAGGTAGACATGGTTTACGAAAACGGACAGTATATGTGCACATTTATATTATTATTGACATTACTTTTGTGAAAAATAAATAAATATATATATATATATATATTTTTTTTAGGAAGAAAAATTTTAATTTTTTTTTTTTTTTATCAGGAATTTCTATTACCAATTAATTATTATTATTATTATTATTATTATTTTTTTTTTTTTTTATAAGAAAATGACATGTTGGTATTGCAAATAAAATGTTATACAGAAATGAAAGCTTTGCTTTGAAAGGACTTGCTGACATAAATTGATAAAAACATTAAATCTACATTTATGAGATTTTTTTTTTTTTTTTTTTTTTTTTTTTTTTTTAATCTAGTCAGGGTTGCTACGGTACCAGGAAAACCGAAAAACTCGGGGAATTTGAAAATTTATTAAAAAACAGGGAAAACTCAGGGAATTTCAAAATTTATTGCAAAAACAGGAAAAATTCAGGGAATTTTGGAATTTTTTGGAAAACATTAGAAAATTTTTTCATAATCAAATGTTTTTTAAAATTTTAGTGCTTTATAATGAATCAGTTATGTTTCCCCCCCCCCCCCCGACTATAGTAAGTTAATAAAATTAATATATCCTAGTTATGTTCAATTGACATGTAAACGTGTTAGATTCCAATGCTGTGTAATTACGTGTCATCTATTTTACTTCTAAAAGAGACAGGGAAAGCTTGGGAATTTTTTTTTCCTGTTTTGTGTAGCAACCCTGCTAGTATACATAGAAATAAATGTTAAATAAGATATTTCCATGTTAAGTACAAAATGACAAAGAAACTTTTAAAGATTATAATCATCTATGTATTAATCAAACATGTTGATCGTGAAAAACTTTAATATTAAAAATAGTCTCTTTAGAGGGGGTAGGAGTGTTCAGTGTTGGGGGTTAAGTTATTCTTTATTTTTAACTGTCAACATTATGTACTGAAGATAACTCAACATTATGTGTGAAATCCTTTTCTGGCTACAGCCTTGTCTATTTCTTTTTTTTTTTTTTTTTTTTTTTTTTTAAAGATTTAGATAAAACATTAAATATTTTTTTTTTTTTTTTTAATATCCAATATGATAATGTTATAATAGTCCACAACAGATTTACTTTGTTACATTTGCAAACTATACATAACTAATGTAATTATCATTTTCTATATGATTTATTATTATTATTATTATTATTATTGATCATGATTAAAATGAAATTACACTTTTCGTTAATCAAATTACTAATTTCTAATAAAATATTTCTATTGCTAATTCAAAGTTAAAAGTACAATTTATTGCTTTAACAGAATAATTTTATGCAGCGAACATGTACAGTTGAATGGATTTTATTTTGTCCAGTTTCATGTGGTTTTTTCCAGTTTTGTTCAGTATCCCAGACTTTTGACAAAAAAGTGAACAAAATAACAACCCTGGAAAAAATATCCTGATAAGTCTATTATATAAATGACGGTTTAATTGGGTTTTATATCGTATCAAGCATTGAAATTTTCTTCTTTTTTTTTTTTTTTTATAAAATCTTAAATATATGTTTCTTTTAGCCTATGTTTACACACAAAATCAAGTCCATTCAATCCTAAAGATTTATTGGACTTTTAAATAATATATATCACCTTTAATTTGAATTAAGATATTCAAAAGAATTTATATAAATACTACTTATGCATGGTGTCCTAATTTTAGGATGATGATGAAATATGGGTTGATATCAAACCAAGAATAACATCACTATTGGGTTTGAATTTTAAGTTTATTTCAAAAGAGAAACAGTTTTAAACTAAAATAAAAACTTATTATAAAATAATAGGAAATAATTATAAATTAATTATAAATTAAACTTAAATATCATTTAATTCATTCATACTCTTAATTAGGAATGTGGGTTATGTTTTGTAAAGTAAAACTAATACATCAAAAACTACAAGCAAACAAAACTATGCAAAGAAAAATATGAATAACTAGTGGATCTGCAGATCAAGAGCCTCAACGTCCTATTTGCATCAGACATTATTCAATAGGTCATTTTTATTTATTCCTTATTACATAATAGTATATATTGATTCGATCGACTTGTTACCATAATCAGATACATTCATGAGGGGTCTGCCGCCCCCTCAACCCCCCGCTGTACCTCTCTTTGTATACTGTTGGAGAGAAATTGCTATATAGAGATACTCTCCCATCTGTATGACACATTGCGTTGTTTCTAAAAAAATAATAAGCTAAATGATAATTTAAATTATACTTTAAATAACACCCAAGTTCACTAAATTTTTTTACTGGGTCATAAAATGAAATTTTGAATACTAAAATTTTCTCCTATTTATTGGGTTGTCTTCTTGGAATCATCTATTAGAAACCAATAAAAAAAATATAAGAATAATTTATCTAGAAACCAATAATAATAAAAAAAAAACACTAAAAATTTCTAACCAATGATCCTTTATTCATTTTTTATTTTAAACATAAAATTCTTTATCAAAATTAAATATATCCTTTTGTGAGCACTTTAAGCGGGACTCAGCCATTTTTTTTTTTGTTTAGGAGGAAGAATAAATGAAATTTAAAAATTAAATATTTTCTTTTTTTTAATATAATTTAAAATTAGAGACTCACCAGACGACGAGCGTTCAATATACACTAATGCAGCAATTAGGCATCCAGCATCTTTGGCTCTTTTTTGAGAAATTTCACTATAATACTCAGGGCATCATCAGTCGAGGTTATGAGAATCCAACCTTTAATTCCGGAAAGCATCTCCCTTTCAGCGTATCGCCTCCTATTCCTTCGATGATTTCTGCTTCGGCAATTTTACCGGCCGCTTCCCCGGTCTGCATCGACGAGGGTCCAACCGCTGATTTAGGGCTGATGGCTTGTTTTTTTCTTCCAAAAAATTTTTTATCATCTGACGATATTTTTTGTATATTTTACTTACAGGCCCATTTTGACTCCGCCTTCTGCCACACATGGGACCTTTCCCTTTTTTTAGTGGTCGTTTTTTTTAACCAATGTACCTTCTCTTGATTCCCTCTGCTCTTCTTAGAAAATTTCAGTCCTTGGAAATCTCCTCCATCTCTTTTTTTCTCATTTATGGCTGCTATAAACCACTTTCTTGAGCTTTTGTAGTTTAGTGTCAAATGCTTTCTCCGCTCGTCGCCTGACTGTCTGGTAGATTCATATCAGAGATACATTACAATTCTACCTCCTACGATTTTACAATGATGACCTCCCACTTTTACATCGCTCATGTTAGAAAAGAAACATTTTTTACTTGCCTATATTTATATACACATCACTTTTTAAATTGTATTATACATACATAAAGTATTTATATATATATATTTAGATTACACACATGTTTGTTTTATATCCTTCTATAAATAAATGTGTAATTTTAATTATACACATTTTTGTTTAATTTTCGTTAATAAATAAATGTGTAATTTTAATTACAACATTTATATCCCCCCTTTCTACAAAAAAATATATATATATATATATATAAGCCTTTGTTACATCATTTTTGACCTATAAAATAAAATACAAAAATACACACAAACAAAATACTAATACTCATATGATACTTAGATATGAAGAAAACAGAATAAGTATTGTCCATTCTTTCAGTCCATAGCACTTTAAATGTTCATTCGTATTTGTTTTCGAAAACAAAAAATTTTAATGTAAGAGTTCACTTCATTTTGTCCTTGTTTTATGTCTCTGTGTATATTCCTACAGAGACATAAAATATAATAGATAAACATAATATTTCATTTTTGATCATTCTGTTTCTAAAAAGTCTACACATATTTTTGTAATTTTTATATATATTTATATCTGTTTGTTGCTGTTGAGCACATCTTATTATTAATTGTTTTTGGGTGAGTCTCCTCCCAAAAAAAAGAAAATATTTTTCTTTATTTTAAAAATGTTTTTCTTAAAAGTTTTTTTTTTTTTTTTTTTTTTTTTTTTTAAATTATATATATATCTATACATAAATATAAATAAACAAAATCATAGCATTTCACACACAGTTTATATATATACTATTATGTTATTTTTCTGGATTATTTGCATATTTCAACATTCTGTACACAACTTTTATTTATTTATTTCTTCGTTCGTTTTATTTTATTTTATACACAGTTTATCTAAAAACTCCTTATCTACTTAATGTTACAGTCTAAAACCCGTGCTTTTTTTTTTTTTTTTTTTTGTCGTGCTTGGGATTTGTTTGTTATTTTTAACCTCTAGTGTTTAAGAAAAAAAATTCCTATCCCCATTTTAGAGCCTTCATCCAATCTCTATCTTACATTCTATTTATTCTCAATGTAATTCACGTTCATTTCTCTATTATTACAGCTGTTATTGATTTATTCTACTCCAATTTCTATGTTTTTCCAGCCAAAATGCAATAATAACTTTATCACTATTATTATTATTATTATCTGCACACTCGCAACTTGATACATTTTTGTATACCTTCTAATGTTAGCTTTATTACAATTCTTATTACTATTAAACTTTTTTATTATTGTTATCAAGGCCACATTCAAAATTCTTCACTGGCAAGGAGAAAAGAACATCTATAGCTTAATAAAGGGGCCCCGCCATAAATATTAATTTCTCTGTTTGAAGACCAGCTTCAAACAGTTACCAGTTAAAATCTGAAGCACCCCTCTACAACAATAAAATTATGTATGTCTCAACTAACCACACTATTTTACTATCTATTATTATTAGTGTTTTTTTTTTTCTTTTTTTTTTTTTACCTGTTCTATTATTTGACGTAGATCCTTCCTATATCCTTTAGCTGGTTATTTTAATTTTCTTTTTCTGGTGGTACTTTAAATATTTTTGAAATATGAATTTTTAAACTTCTATTTCCCTCTTTTTCTCGTATCAAGTAATTCGAGTTTCTGAACTTTCTTTCTATAAAAAATGGTCCGTCAAACCTTTTACCCAATTTTCTATTCTTTCTTAGTGATTTAAGATAGACTTCAT
Source organism: Salticus scenicus (assembly GCA_963930645.1). Classification (NCBI taxonomy): domain Eukaryota; kingdom Metazoa; phylum Arthropoda; class Arachnida; order Araneae; family Salticidae; genus Salticus; species Salticus scenicus. The sequence goes on from OZ005650.1 coordinate 370,882,452, forward strand.
CACCTATCTCCAATTCCTTATGATTTATACTTTTATTTCTATTGTACTCTTCTGAGATTTTTTTCATATTCAGCAATGCATTTGCTCTCGCCTGATGCATATGCTCTTTTATTTTTGATATATATTGGGAAGGGGTTTCCTTATTTCTGTCATTGCAATCTAGAAATGGCGTTTTTAATTTTCTCCCAAAAAATAACACCGCGGGTTCGTATCCCGTTGCTCGATGTTTCGACATATTATAGTTTAACTTAAAAAAATTTATTCTCGTGTCCCAATCAAAAGTTTCCTGACACATGGCTGAGATGGAATTTTTTAAAATTAAATGTGCTTTCTCAATCGTACCATTACTACTGGGTTTGTAAATGCTCGAATAACGCAATGTTATATTTAGATTCTTAGCGAAGTCTGTAAATTCTTTGCCTCTAAAATAAGGCGCATTGTCTAAATTTATATACTGGCATAGCCCATATTTTCCGAAATATTCTAGCAGCGCATTTATGATGGTAGTTGCATTGGTATTTTTTAGCGGTATTACTTCTAAGAACCTAGAAAATGCACAAATAATTGTTAAAAGAAATTTGTTCTGTTTTAGCGTTGGTACTAATTTTCCAACAATATCAATATTTAATGCTTGGCCACATGCATAGTTCTTATTCATTACTTGTAACGGAAGTTTTATTGTTTGATGCGGTTTGTAAGAGTTACATGGAATACATCTCCTACAAAAATATTTTACTGTTTGGTACATCCCAATCCAGTAAAATCTATTTTTAATCATTTGATATGTTTTCTCAAAACCGAAGTGTGGGGAATGCGCGGTATTTATGATTTTCTCTCTTAAACTATGTGGAGCTATGATAATATTTTGCGTATTTTCCGTAGCATTATTTGAATGTTTCAATACTAATAGATCATTTTCTAATAAAGAGTATTTTCTTTTGTATTTATTATTTCTCTTTGATTTTAAACATGCTACTATTTTTTGTATTTTGTCGCATTTTTTTTGTTCATTTAAAATGTTTTCTTCTGACAACTCTTTTTCGGCTTTAAATAAATACATTTCATTCTCTTGATCTTCATGCGTTATGTTTGCTATGTGCCTACTTAAAAAATCACTCGGATTCTGTGATCCTGATATATGTTCTACTGTTATGTCAAATTCTTGGAGATCTAAAAGCCATCTCGAAATTATGTCAGGCTGTTTCTCCAAATTAATAAAATATGTTAACGCCTTCGCATCTGTTAACAAAAATATCTTTTTTCCTAACAGTAAGTTTTTATAATTTAATACTGATTCATGTATTGCTAGTAACTCTTGTTTCATGGCTGGATAATTTTTTTCTGAATTTTTTAATTTCCTACCATAATATTCAATCGGATGCAAGATTCCATTCTCTTTTTGTGCCAAAATCGCCGATATTGCGTATTTTGAAGCATCCGTGATCAAATAAAATTCTTTGTTCATATCTGGAGCTCTTAGAGTTGGTTCATTTAATAACGCGGTTTGTAAATTTATAAATGCTTTCTCTTGTTCTTCACCCCATTTAAATTTTATGTCTTTTCTTGTAAGTTGTAATAATGGATCTATTATGTCATTGTAATTTTTTATCAATGTTCTGAAATAGTTCGAAAACCCTAACAGTTGTAAGATACCTTTTTTATTGTTTGGTCTCATTAATTTTTTTACTTTGTTTAAATTTCCCTCCGAAGGTGAATAACCATGTTCATTGATTTTATACCCTAAGAACTCTATCTCATTTTTACATATTTGCATCTTTTGCGGGTCAATAGTTAGATTGTTTTTTATTAAAATGTCTAAAACTTCCTGCATTAATTTTTTCATATCTTCTATTGAGTCTGTTCCTAAAATAATGTCATCGATGAAGTACCCAATTTTATTTTTATCTATGTGACCTAAAATCTTATCCATAAGTTTAGCAAATGTCATAGTTGATATTTTATTACCAAAATTTAATCTGGTTGGCTGATAGCAACCAAATTCCGTAATGAATGCTAATTTTTCTCGGTCTTCTTCTTTTAAATTAATTTGGAAGAATGCCGAGTGAAAGTCCATCACCGTATAGTATTTTTTGCCACTAAGTCTCTGAATTATTTCTTTCGCATCTGGGATGGGATGTGGTGAAACTTCTATGATTTCATTAAGGACCCTGTAATCTACTGCTGCTCTCACTTTAATGTGTTTGGGATCATTTGTTTTTGAGTTACATTTTTTCTTTACGAAAATTACGGGGGCTGCATAATGCGAGTTTGTTGGTTCAATAATTTTTGCCTCTAATAATTTATTTATCTCCTCTTTCGCAACATCTTTCATATTATAAGCCAATTTATACGGTTTTAATTGAATGGGGTAATTATGAGCTAATTTAAATATTGGTGTAACTAATGATGTTTGCCCTAGTGTCTTGTAATTTTTGGAAAATGCCGCATAATTTTTCATTAATATTTCATGCATTTCTTTTTGTGTTACTGAATCTAAATGACTTAGATTAAAATCTTCCTTTTTTAAGTCAGCTTTTCTCATTTGTTTAACATCTACCATGTTTAAATTGTTAATAATTTCTCTCTTTGGTTTTGTTTTGTCCGTTATTATGAATTGTTGTGTAACTTTCGCCAGTTTCATATTTTTATTCAAAGTAATTTTGTGGTCCTTTGTATTTGAAATTTGAACTTTTAGTTTATTTTCATTATCTATTTTATGTATAGAGCAATTTATGTTTGTACCCGAATTATTTCTGTGTGGTTCAAGGAATATTGTTTCGTGTTGGTATATTCTCGGAACTTTTATTTCCGCCCAAACTGTTTGTTTCGGTGCAACATCCATTTTTCTTATTAGTCTTGCAAAGTGATAATTTTGATTTAACGTATCCTGCCTTATAATGTTTTGCTCATTTTTCTCATTTAATTCTATCATTTGTTTACTAGAAGATGCCTCCCAATTTATTAGTTCACTAGCAGGCTACGCCCGCTTCGCTGGTCACTATTTTTAAATGAATCACAAAAATTAATGAATTCTCAAAATTGCATTAATTTTTATCATGTGATAAAAAAAGAGAAAAAAAAATTCTGATCAGGAAAAATGTCGCACCGGGTCCCCACTGCCTTCGGCAGCGTAGACCCGTGCGCTGCGCGCACGTATTCCTTCACCATCCTTATGACTTCTCAAAATTCCATGTTATTACTCATAAACTTTCATTCTTAAGAAAAGGAATTAAAAAATATATCATTTAGCATCGGGTAAAAACTCACACCGGGACGCCACTGCCGTCGGCAGCGCAGACCAATGCGCGCTGTGCGCGCACGTTTGAGGATATACGTGCGCTGTACACGCATATTCCTTCTGTTAGCTGGTGTGAAGTAGATCCAAGGCTAAGTGAATTAGCAAAGGAGCCTACTCTAGACGTAAACACCAGCGTAACAACATTTAAAGTTAATTAAATGAATTAGATACATGGAAGCTAGAGTAAGTAAATATGCTGAAAGATAAATATGTAGAAATTGTTAAATAAATGACCATAACAAATTTTAATTTAATTTGTATTTTAATTGAAACAATAAATTCAAAAAAAGTTTATATAAATATAACAATAAGTTTATATGAATAACAATAAGATAATTGAAGTAGACAAATACTTTTTATATATAACAAACATACCAAAGCAGATGCTGGATGACAAACAAGGTGAGTACGAAGACAATATTTAACATCTTTTTATTTCCCATATAGGTTGCAGAAGAAACTACTACGTGCCATTAGAAAGAAGCTGGTGACACTTATGTAGAAGACGTGACGTTCTTGTTTCCACTTGTTATTGTCGCGATATGAACACCTATAAATTTCATTTAAATTTCGAACTCACAAAAAGGATTAACGTGAGTTATAACTAACTAAAAATGAAAAGATTTTATTTGAATATAAAAAATAAACGCCACATATTACGGCGACATCTTATGAAGCCGGCATCGGCGAAAAATGAACAATTGCAGGGGCAAGAGCAAAGGTAAAAGCAACCGCAAAGGCAACCGCGAACACCCACTACCATCGCCGTTCGCTATTTATAGTTTCGCGGGAGAAACGAAGTGATCTTCCGGACGTACGTCACGGCATGCGCCGACGCGGCGCGTGCGTAGACTTCGGCTATCGTTCTTAGAGATGTTTTATGCAAATTTTTGAAACTCGGCTCAGTCGGAACTTCCGGAAGTTTAGCTATTGTTTACGTTTCGCGTTTGAAAAATTAAGATGGATGATTTAAATTTGAAAGCTCTTTAATATAGCATTTCATTGAACGATATATTTATTTTCCTGGTAAGTAGAAAATATATTAAAAGGAACTTAGGATTTTTAATAAGTGTTTAATTTTTTTTTCAACTAACGTTTTTTTTTCTCTTTAAGCTTTATTTTAAGAGTGATTAATTTTTAATATATTTAATTAGCATAACGATAAGAAAACACGGGAAACTATAGGTTTACTATTAACAAGGCCCCCCCTCTTATCGTTTGCACTTTTACGCTTAAAAAGTTAATAAAAAGAAAAAGCATCCAGCAAAACTTTGCACAAATTGTATAATCATACGACTGTGACTAAACAGTTTAACAGTTTCTTCAGAACTAAAAAAACAATTAGGTTTAATCTTCAGCTGCACAGCAACAGAGATCAATATCTGGATAGAGGTGATTTACAAAACAATTTGTTTTTGAAACACAAATAACATATACCTGTTTACTCAAACCTCTCTTCCAGTTTTGAAAAGATTTTTAACATGCTCTTTAAAAAAAAACTGTAGAAAAGAAATTCATAAAATGGATTATTTGTATAATAAGTTTAACAACAAATATAACATGAGTATAATCACATTCAATATTATAAATATATGTATAAACACAATTCTTCCTTACAATATAAAAGTATAAATTACATACAAATACTTAACAAAAAGAACAGAATGGATTATTTCGGGAATGGAGAGGAGAGAGAGAGATTAACAAAAAAAATTGCTGTGAGCAATTGAATAAAAAAAAATTGACTTACTGTCAAAAGAAGAATGAGAATTAAAATTCTCAAAGAAACTTCCAGCCTAAACCTGGAAAGATTTTGCTTAACTTGCAAAATTTGAATTTTTTTTTTTCCTGAATTCAAGGAAACATTTGAATTCATAGAAAAGTTTAAATTTTTGAATTCATAAATTTTGAATTCCTAAAAAAAAGTTTAATTCATTAAGGATTTGAATTCATAAAAAAATTTTTTTAGAAAATTTACATTTTTAAATTTTATAAATTCATAGAAAAATTTGAAATTGAAAATTTAAGATTAACTTTTGAAACATTTTCGAAGAAAAGATTTTTCACAAATTTTTGTAATTCAAATTTAGTTTGTGGCTTAGTAAATATGTCAGCCAAATTTAATTTGCTACGAATGAAAACCAATTCAAAAATATTTTTGATAACAAGATCTCTAATAAAATATAGTTTGACCTCTATGTGTTTGCTTCTATTATTCTCTATAGGAGATTTAATAAAGTCTATAGCAGCCATATTGTCAATTAGTAATTTTGAGATTTTCTTATTTTTTATAATCTTCATGCTTTGGCATTCTTCTAGAATTCGATCTAGCCAGACAATTTCTTTTGCTGCTTCTGTAGCGGCAATGAACTCGGATTCCATAGTGGATAAACTAACAGCCTTCTCTTTAAAGGTCCTCCAACTGATGGGGCTACTATCTAGAAATACTATTTGTCCACCTATGGATGTCCGATCATCACGATTTGAAGCAAAGTCGGCGTCTGTGTAGGCTATGATCTGTGAATCAGCACATGAAAGTTTTAATTTTAATTGGCTTGTTTTCTTTACATATCCCAGTAGTTTGATCAACCCATTCCAGTGATGAATTCCTGGATTCGATTGGAATTGGCTATAGATATTGACGGCATATGCTATATCAGGTCTTGTTCTGTTAGATAAATATGATAAACACCCTAGAATATTGCGATATGGATACTTTGTCATTTCTTTGGTTTCTTCTTCGGTTTGAGGACAGCTTGATTTTGAGTAAATACAGCCTTTGCTGATTGGTAAGGATGAAATTGGAGGGTTAAAATTATTAAAACGACTGCATATTTCTTGAATATAGCTTTCTTGATGAATGAATAGCTTTGAGTCAATTTCAACAAATTCTACTCCAAGTAGTTTCTTTGTCCTTCCCAAAATTTTTAATTTGAATTTTTGTTTTAAAACATTAATGGCTTCCTCTAAAAACATTTTACTTTTACCAAATAAAACCATGTCATCAACATATAATAATAGGATAACTTGAAATTTGAATGTATAAACACAGTTGCAAGAAGTAAATTTAATAAAACCGATATTTGATAAAACTCTGTCAATTTCGTAAAACCAGGCTCGTCCACTTTGGTGAAGGCCATAGAGAGCTTTGTCGAGCTTGCAAACTAACTTCTCTTCTCCTTGTTTAATAAAACCAGGTGGTTGCTGCATGTATATTTCATCTTCTAGCGGAGCATATAGGTATGCGCCAGTGACATCACATTGTACGTGATTCCACTTGTGTTGCACTACCAAAAGTGAAAAGAAAAAACGAATTAGATCGAAGTTTATAACAGGACTAAAAGTTTCTTCATAACTCTCGCCTTTTACTTGAGCGTAACCTTGAGCTACAAGCCTTGCCTTGAATTTAGCAATTCGACCTTCTTCATCTCGTTTTATTGCATATACCCAGCGACATCCAATTATTTGCTTATTTTGAGGAGGTTTTGCAAGATGCCAAACCTTTCGTTCTTGGATGGTTTTTATTTCGGTTTTCATTGCTTCTAGCCATTCTTGAAACTGGTCTGATTTTTGGGCTTGTTTGAAAGTTCTTGGTATAATTAATTCTAGTCAAGAGGAATTATGACAAAAATTGGCACTTGTGTCTGAGTCAGATTCTTCTATTGGAGTGAATGAAAATTTAGTGGGGTCATACTTGATTTTGTTTTCTTGGCAATATTTTCTAACGTCTCTATGGGATCTTAATCTTGTTCTTGCATTTTCGGGATAGTAGTATACGTCTGTTCTGGATTTATCACTTCTTAAAACTTGTTTTCTTTCAAACTTTATGTTTTTTAATTGAGATGATTGAACAGGTTTTTCATCATCTGAGGATTCCTCAGTGTCAGATAATTCAGACGGTACGCTGGACCCTATTTCAGGAGTTTCGTCAACAGCCTCTTCATCAGAATCATCGTCACTATCCTTTGGAAATACATCTTGAATTGTGTAATGCTGGTTGATGGTGCCCAGCACTGCTCCACTTGCTTCTGTTCTGAACAAACGATCTTCTTTAAAGGTCACATTTAAAGATTCTACTATTTTATTTTGCTCTGGGATCCAAATACGGTATCCTCTTGTATGGTGTGCATATCCAACTAGATAACCTTTCACAGCTTTTGGATCCAGTTTCTGTCTTCTTTGTTTTGCCAGTCCTACATAAGCTACACATCCAAATGGTTTAAGGTGTCTGATTGATGGTTTTCTTCCACCGTACAATTCAAATGGTGATTTTTCAAAATCTTTATGGCATAGTCTGTTCCAGGCATAATTGAAATGTGAAACGGCTTCTGGCCATAAACAAAAGTCTAAACCACTTTCATATAATGATGTACGGGCTCCATTAATAACAGTTTGGTTATAACGTTCAATAGCACCATTTTGTTCTGGCGTGAACGTGTTTGTTAGTTCATGTTTGATGCCTTTTTCCTGACAAAATGTTGAAAATTCTTTGTTGACAAACTCTGTTCCATTATCTGAGCGGATAGCTATTAAAGGTTTACCTATAAATCTTTCTGCCCTTTTGATGTGATTAATTAAGGTTTCAGCTACTTCAGATTTTTGGACTATAGGATAAATGAATACTTTACGGGAATAATCGTCCATGATTGATAGAAAATAACGTTCTCCATGTTTGCCTCTTACTTGACATGGTCCCCAAACATCTGTATATAACAGTTCTAAGGGTCTCTTGGATCGAACAAAGTTTCTGTATTTAAATGAAGTGCGTTTAAATTTATTCAACCTGCAATCTTCACAAAAAAATTCTGTATGTCCCTTTAAGAATGGTAATCCCTTTGCACCCCTCTTATTACTTGTATGCGTCAAAGTTTGAGGATTTACATGAGCGCATCTCTTATGCCACAGGTTTAGAACTCCCTGTTCTTTTGAAGATGTTGTGGAGGCTTCGAAAGTTACATGTTGTTTTATAGATTTTGGGATTTTTGCTTGGACACGATAAACACCACTTTTTAATTTTGCTCTGAACATTATATTATCATTGGACGTAATTTTGACTTCGCCTCTTCCCCCAATAAACTGTAGACCTTCTTTGTCAAGTTGTGGCCCTGATATAAGGTTTCTCCTAAGCTTTGATGAATACATCACTCCCTTTAAAGTAAAATTTCTTTGGCCAAAACGTAATTTAATGTCTCCTTTTCCTTCGATTGGCAAAGTGATGCCTTCCATGGCTACAGCCATTTCTTCATTTTGTTGAGGTTTAAATGATGTGAAAAGTTCACGGTCTTTACTAAAATGATGAGACGCGGCTGAATCGAATATCCAATCTGATTCATTTGTTTGCTGAGCTAAACTGGCCTCAGTAATGTAGTAAGATGAATTTGAATCCCTACTGCTATTACGGGTCTTAGAATTTGATCTAGATTGATATGAAGATTTTTTTCGACTCTGTCTACCTCTTGATTGGAAGGATTTCTTAGGATTGAAATTCTGAGAAGGTAAGTTTTGGTTTTGAAAAGAGGGTTTAAAGTCAACATTTCTACTTCTATTGAGAGAAAAACAATTTTGTCTAGCATGGCCATTCTTATGACAAAATGTACAAATTAATTTTTGTTTTAGAAGCTTATTTTTACCTGTATCATTTAGATGAGAAAACTGAGCAGAAATTTTAGCTTTACTTAATTCATTATCTTTATTTCTTAAATTTAGCCTAGTTTCCTCGGCTACTAAGCAAGTTATAATTTCATTGAATGTAAATTTATCATCTTCCCATCTCAGTATGTTTTGAACGATACCGTCGAAATATGATGGGAGATAACGTAACAATTGATAAGATGCAAAAATTTCCGTCAGTCCCCCCTTAGAATTTTCTATTTGTTTAAATATCCTCATGACCCGGGACGCAAAGACATTTACACCCTCACCAGGCAATATTTTGCAATCACACAGCTCAGAAAATAAACTCATGTGCTGTGCACGAGTATCTGGAACAAAACTTTTGTTAATTAAATTCCATGCCTTTACGGGGTCATCCTCGTTTTCTACAATTTTCCTATACTCAGTTTCTATATTTAAGTATAAGACAGCCAAAGCAGCATTAGCTCTAGACTTAAATTTATTAACAGCAGAAGCATTGCTTCTGTCATCAGCCAAAACTGGGGCTGTTTCCGTACCAACAACTATGTCCCAGAGTCCCCGGTCAAGAAGAACAAATTTAATGTCACTCCTCCATTCCTCGAAATTAATCGCATTCAGTTTGGGAATAGAATGTAAATTGTTGACAGCCATTTTTGAGTAAAAAAAAATTGTATAATTATGGTTCAAACAATTTAAAAATATAATATATCAAAAATATCACAATTTTTCTTATAAAAACCTTTGCCCCCCCGAATTAAACATTCGGTAAATTCATTTATGACTTGAAAATTTATTCAAATATATATATATATGAAATTTCAAAAAGTTTTTTTTTCTACTTTACTGAGAAAAAAAATTTTACAATATTCCCTCAACAATATGCAAAAAAAATGGTCATCATTACTTAAATTAAACAAAACATTCAAGATTTTCATTTATTAACATTAAACAACTTTTAATCTAAATTCAAACAATTTCTTGTTTCAAAAAATTTACTATAAATGCAAAAAATTTAACTTTCAATTTATTTTTCAAACAAAACAGAAAAACATTAATTTATGAAAGGGCCAGCATATTTACATGCTGAAAAAGGAAAAGCCCATAACCACTTTTTATTTCTCTTGTTAGCTGGTGTGAAGTAGATCCAAGGCTAAGTGAATTAGCAAAGGAGCCTACTCTAGACGTAAACACCAGCGTAACAACATTTAAAGTTAATTAAATGAATTAGATACATGGAAGCTAGAGTAAGTAAATATGCTGAAAGATAAATATGTAGAAATTGTTAAATAAATGACCATAACAAATTTTAATTTAATTTGTATTTTAATTGAAACAATAAATTCAAAAAAAGTTTATATAAATATAACAATAAGTTTATATGAATAACAATAAGATAATTGAAGTAGACAAATACTTTTTATATATAACAAACATACCAAAGCAGATGCTGGATGACAAACAAGGTGAGTACGAAGACAATATTTAACATCTTTTTATTTCCCATATAGGTTGCAGAAGAAACTACTACGTGCCATTAGAAAGAAGCTGGTGACACTTATGTAGAAGACGTGACGTTCTTGTTTCCACTTGTTATTGTCGCGATATGAACACCTATAAATTTCATTTAAATTTCGAACTCACAAAAAGGATTAACGTGAGTTATAACTAACTAAAAATGAAAAGATTTTATTTGAATATAAAAAATAAACGCCACATATTACGGCGACATCTTATGAAGCCGGCATCGGCGAAAAATGAACAATTGCAGGGGCAAGAGCAAAGGTAAAAGCAACCGCAAAGGCAACCGCGAACACCCACTACCATCGCCGTTCGCTATTTATAGTTTCGCGGGAGAAACGAAGTGATCTTCCGGACGTACGTCACGGCATGCGCCGACGCGGCGCGTGCGTAGACTTCGGCTATCGTTCTTAGAGATGTTTTATGCAAATTTTTGAAACTCGGCTCAGTCGGAACTTCCGGAAGTTTAGCTATTGTTTACGTTTCGCGTTTGAAAAATTAAGATGGATGATTTAAATTTGAAAGCTCTTTAATATAGCATTTCATTGAACGATATATTTATTTTCCTGGTAAGTAGAAAATATATTAAAAGGAACTTAGGATTTTTAATAAGTGTTTAATTTTTTTTTCAACTAACGTTTTTTTTTCTCTTTAAGCTTTATTTTAAGAGTGATTAATTTTTAATATATTTAATTAGCATAACGATAAGAAAACACGGGAAACTATAGGTTTACTATTAACACCTTCTCAACTCAAACTTTTAGTATTAAGAAAATAAAATTTAAAAAAAAAATCTTTTATCAACGGGTAAAAACTCGCACCGGGTCCCAAACCCATGCGCGCCTATTCCTTCCCCACCGTTCCAGCCCCTCCTAATTAACTTGCATATACCAATTTTGAACGGTCTTACTCAATTAGCTGAGATGCAAAAGAAAACCTGATCAGGACACTTTAAATTGTAAATCAGGTGAAATCTCGAATTCCACTTTCGATAATGTAAAGGAACTTTAAAATATCTTTCGAATGATGTATTAGAAATAATTTAATCATAATTAGAATATTGAAATTTAAAAATATTACAGCGCCATCTGGCTGTAGAAATTTCTGTAATCTATTGTTCCATTCCAGATCAAGAAAGCTTTCAAATGATGTATTACTCATGAAATTATTTTAATTAGTAGATGAGATACAAAAGAAAACCTAATCAGGACACCTCAAAACGTGTAAATCGGGTGAAATCTCCAATTCCATTTTCGATAATGTAAATGTACTTTAAAATGTGTATCAACTAAAATAAGCTTTCAAATGATGTTTTACTTATGAACTTTTTTTAATTAATAACTGAGATACAAAAAAAAAAAAAAAAAAACTGATTCAGGACACCTCAAAACGTGTAAATCTGGTGAAAACTTTCGATAATTTAAAAAACTTTAAAATATCTTTCGAATGATGTATTACAAATAATTTAATCATAATTAGAAATTGAAATATTGAAATTTTAAAATGTTACAGCGCCATCTGGCGGTACAAATTTCTGTATTCCACTGTTCGATTCCAAATCAAAAAAGCTTTCTAATGATGTATTACGAAATTATTTTAATTAGTATCTGAGATACAAAAGAAAACTAATTCAGGAGACCTCAAAACGTGTAAATCTGGTGAAAACTGTCGATAATATAAAAGAACTTTAAAATATCTTTCGAATGATGCATTAAAAATAATTTAATCATAATTAGAAATTCAAATATTGAAATTTGAAAATATTACAGCGCCATCTGTCGGTAGAAATTTCTGTAATCCACTGTTCGATTCCAAATCAAAAAAGCTTTCTAATGATGTATTACTTATGAAATTATTTTAATTAGTAGCTGAGATACAAAAGAAAACCTAATTAGGAGACCTCAAAACGTGTAAATCGGGTGAAATCTCGAATTCCATTTTCGATAATGTAAAAGTACTTTAAAATGTGTATCAAGTCAACAAAGCTTTCAAATGATGTATTACTTATGAAATTTTTTTAATTAATAACTGAGATATAAAAGAAAACTGATTCAGGACAGCTCAAAATGTGTAAATCTGGTGAAAACTTTCGATAATTTAAAAGAACTTTAAAATATCTTTCGAATGATGTATTAAAAATAATTTTATCATAATTAGAAATTGAAATATTGAAATTTGAAATTATTACAGCGCCATCTGGCGGTACAAATTTCAGTATTCCACTGTTCGATTCTAAATCAAAAAAGCTTTTGAATGATGTATTACTTATGAAATTATTTTAATTAGTAGCTGAGATACAAAAGAAAACGAATTCAGGAGACCTCAAAAAGTGTAAATCTGGTGAAAACTGTCGATAATATAAAAGAACTTTAAAATATCTTTCGAATGATGCATTAAAAATAATTTAATCATAATTAGAAATTGAAATATTGAAAGTTAAAAAAATTACAGCGCCATCTGGCGGTAGAAATTTCAGTATTCCACTGTTCGATTCCAAATCAAAAAAGCTTTCTAATGATGTATTACGAAATTATTTTAATTAGTAGCTGAGATACAGAAGAAAACTAATTCAGGAGACCTCAAAACGTGTAAATCTGGTGAAAACTGTCGATAATATAAAAGAACTTTAAAATATCTTTCGAATGATGCATTAAAAATAATTTAATCATAATTAGAAATTCAAATATTGAAATTTGAAAATATTACAGCGCCATCTGGCGGTAGAAATTTCTGTAATCTATTGTTCCATTCCAGATAAACAAAGCTTTCAAATGATGCATCACTCATGAAATTATTTTAATTAGTAGATGAGATGCAAAAGAAAACCTAATCAGGACACCCCAAAACGTGTAAATCGGGTGAAATCTCGAATTTCATTTTCGATAATGTAAAAGTACTTTAAAATGTGTATCAACTAAAATAAGCTTTCAAATGATGTATTACTTATGAACTTTTTTTAATTAATAACTGAGATACAAAAAAAAAACTGATTCAGGACACCTCAAAACATGTAAATCTGGTGAAAACTTTCGATAATTTAAAAGAACTTTAAAATATCTTTCAATTGATATATTAAAAATAATTTAATCATAATTAGAAATTGAAATATTGAAATTTTAAAATATTATAGCGCCATCTGGCGGTACAAATTTCTGTATTCCACTGTTCGATTCCAAATCAACAAATCTTTCAAATGATGTATTACTTATGAAATTATTTTAATTAGTACCTGAGATACAAAATAAAACCGATTCAGGAGACCTCAAAACGTGTAAATTAGGTGAAATCTCGAATCCCACTTTCGATAGTATAAAAGTACTTTAAAATATCTTTCGAATGATGTATTAAAAATAATTTAATCATATTCAGACTTCGAAATATTGAAATTTAAAAATATTACAGCGCCATCTGTCGGTAGAAAATTCTGTAATCTACTGTTCAATTCTAAATCAATAAAGCTTTCAAATAATGTATTACTTATAAAATTATTTTAATTAGTAGCTGAGATACAAAAGAAAACCTAATCAGGAAACCTTAAAACGTGTAAATCACGTGAAATCTCAAATTCCATTACTTATGATAGTCGGTTAATGGAAGGTGACAGAAATTTGTGGCGTCTACTCTTGAAATTCCATTCAAATAAGTTTCAAAATGACATATTACTTTTGAAATTATGCTAATTAGAAGCTGAGATACAAAAATGATATAAACACTATTATAAAACGATTTATGTCTGACTTTTTCGTGGTTTTCTCCGAAACTTGGGTAATTCCGGGCTAAATACTGTTCAAAATCCATAGTATGAAATGTGAAAGGAGTATCAGAATTCGAAATTCTGCAAAATATAAAACAATAAAGGCGTTCTGGGTTTTCCGTTGTTTTCTCCGAAACAACCGTTCCTTTTCTACGTTTTTGCCCCTTCCCCCCCTTTCCGTCCCTTCTAATAATTTTACACTTGAAAATATCCGCAATCGATTTATCTTTCCTTGAAACCTAATAATAACAATTTCAAACGCTGTAACTCTTTTTATTTATTTATTTATTTATTTTTTATTTTTTCTGGCCGTTTGCTTGCCCCCCCCCCCCTCCCCTTCAAGCCCTTCCTAATAATTCTTCACTTTCAAAAATATTCAGAATCGAAATATCGGGCGTTAAAAACACCAATATTACGAAATTTCAACGGCATATCTCAATTTAAAATAGTTGAAAATATAATACAAAATTTAATCTCATTTTTTTGTTTATCCACATATTTTCATGAAAATTGAACAGTAGCTTTATAATATGCTGTCTAGGCCGAATATGAATTCAAATGTAACGTGAATTAAAATTTGAAAAAAATTGAAAATTGCAATATTTTTCCCTACTACAAAACACGTGACATCTTGATCGGTTGCAATCATTTCCTTTTTGATGACAGACGATGGGTCTTCATTACTGGCATTTGAAATGATGTTGCCACAGAAAATTCATACTTTAGTTAATTTTAAAAAATCTAATTGTTGTACCGATAAACCACTTGCACACTTAGATTCAGAAAAAATGCCCCTTTCATTTGGTATCGAAATTGTAACGATCGGACAAATATTTCTAATTTATTTTCCACTTTTTCTGCTTTGAGATCGCTTTTAGATTAGACATGAGTGGACATTTTAATTAATATCTCCACAACTAATTAAAATTTTTAAATTCTGTTTCGAGGAAAACATCGGAAAGGCTCCAGAGCATCCGTATGTCAATTTTTGTACGTCTGCGTTCAATAGGGGCTGAACGTATAAAAGAACAGACAGACAGACAGACAGACAGACAGACAGATAGACAGACAGACAGACAGACAGACAGACAGACAAACCTTTCCTTTTATTATTATAGATTTTCATTATTTTTTGACTTTGTCTGATCTTTTGAGCATTTAAAATACCCATAAATTTTTCCATTTTCTTCCTGTTCCTGATCATGCACTCCTGACTGTGGGAATTGTATTTTGTCCTCCATCTGTGATGTGTGTGTATTTGTTTCTATTGACATGGTATTTATATGATTTGGAATTTCTTGGTTGTTTGGAGATTTATTTAATTCCAATTTCATGTTTTTAAATAGTACATGTCCTGCCTTACAGTCTACTATCATTTTGTTTCTTTTTAGAAAGTCATAACCTAATATTACATTATACTTCTTATCAAAATTAAAGTTCAATATATAAAATACACCTGTCACGAATTTCCCTTTAATTTTGAATGTAATTTTAATGCATTTTTTGAAATTAATTCTCTGATTGTTTAATGTGTGTATGTTTACATTATTTGACAAATACTGAATTTTTATCCCTGTTTCTTTGATTTTTTGAAATATTTTGGGACACATTGCATTTAAAGTTGCGCCTGTATCGATTAAATTTCGTGTAGGTACCCCATTTATATTCAAATCTAAGATGGGTAAGTTACCTATATCATTTTGATCAATATTTGTCAAATATTTAATCTCTTGTGTGTTTTTCCATCTTTTTGTGCACAGATATCGATCTGGTGTATGAATTACATTTGATTTCTTTTTGTTTTTATTATACCTGCGTGAATTGTTATCTTTCTCGGTTCTCTGCCTCTGTACTTTATAATATTTTTCATAATAATTTCTGTATAATTCCTTGTCTGTTTGATTCACATATTTTTTATCGCTATTTTGATGCATTTTTAGTCCCCTGGATATGTTAAGGGATTTACGAGGGACTATGTTATTATTATTTTTACTCTTGGTAAACCCCTCATTTAGTTTCCCGACTGCCTTGGAAACGTTATAGCAGGGCGGTTTGCACCCCTTTGTCTAAAATTTCTATGTGAACTTCTTCTGAAATAATTTCTAGTACCCCTATCGAAATTTCCATAATTTGTATTACTAGATCTATTTTCGTCTGATCTTACGTTTCTAACCCCTGCATTTTCATTCTCTTGTATTATAGGGACTGTATTGTTTACAATATTGGGATTAGTTCTTGAATTGTACCAGCATTGTTCAGTATTATGTGATCTAGTTTTGCAAATTGCACAAAATCTTGTGCTGTCATGTTTTTGTCTCTCTTGACTTTCTGATCTGTTATTTCTTATTTCTAATTCTTCGATTTTTTTTTCTAATTGTTTGATTTGTTCAGTTTGTTTCGATGTTAATTCTAATAATAATGTACACATATCGGTTTCGTTGCTATTTTTTTTCTCTATAGTATTTATTTCCTCCACGTTAAATTGCATTGCATTTTCAATGGTCTTAGCCATTTTTAATGCACTTTCAAAATCTTTTATATCTGCCTTTCTTAACTCAAATGCTATGTCTGCCCTCATGCCTTCAATAAATTTATTTAATTTTAAACTGTTTACAAATTCTTTTGCCCCATCTTTGTTTTCGAATCCAGACCCTTTTAAAAATTCATTTGATTTTTTTATTATTTCTGTTGCATATTCTTCTATAGTTTGTTTTGGTGATTGCCTGATATTCATGAAATCTGCCTGAGCTTTTGAGAAATTTACTTTGCTCTTAAATTTTTCTTTTAATTTAAGTTTGAATTGCTCATACACATTCTCATTTATTAAATCCTCATCGAAGTTTATTTTCTCCTTAGCTTTTCCGCTGATTTTACTTTTTAAAATTAATAATTTAATTCCATCGTCTAATTCTGTCGCATTTGTTAATGTCTCAAATGATTCTAGAAATTTATCTATATTAGCTTGACTGTCCCCACTGAAGTGTGGCAGACCCACTAATAGCGTATCTAATGACACTGTTAATTTTTTCTCCATTTTTATTTTACCCGGTACTACCTTCTCAGAATTTGTTTCCCCCGTTTTCTTCTGATTTTGAGTTTTTGTATCACACTTATTCGCAACTTTATTTCTCAATTTATAACTACTTTTCATTTACATCCCCTACTTTCTAATCTTTACTTTAAATCAACTCTTAAAAAATCATTCTTATATGTATTAACATTAACACAAATTATGCTTGTATACATATATTTACTGACTAGCTAGATTATTCTAGTTCAATTATTATTATTATTCCTTATTTTAGGAAACTATTTACTTTCTTCAAAGTAAAATATTCAAATTTTATATGTATACAGGCATCCAAAATAATATTATCAAACAAACAAAATATTAGATTAATTGTTTTCAAGAAACCTTTCTGAGCAATCTTGCTGTTTATGTGTACATATAAAATATTTCCAGTAATTTTTCAAAATTTTCAACTGTAATTATTTCAAATACACTTCATATTCTACTTATCATTATTAATGAAAGTGTAATTTATATCTATATATATATTATATGTACACATTTGCATATCTACTCGTTATATATATTTTTTATCAGTTATTCATATACAAATACAATAACATTATAATGCTATGATTTCCTTTATTTATATCTATCCAATTTTATTTAAGCAACTGCTTAGTATATTTTTATATTATTATTTCGTCTGAGTCCACCTTAAAGTTTTCCTAAATTAGTTTATCTTATTTTATTTATTTTTTTCTTTTTATTATATCATTTTATGACCTCAACTGGATAGGCACCAAATCGCTTTTTGGTTGATTTACAGTGTTGGAGAGAAATTGCTATATAGAGATACTCTCCCATCTGTATGACACATTGCGTTGTTTCTAAAAAAATAATAAGCTAAATGATAATTTAAATTATACTTTAAATAACACCCAAGTTCACTAAATTTTTTTACTGGGTCATAAAATGAAATTTTGAATACTAAAATTTTCTCCTATTTATTGGGTTGTCTTCTTGGAATCATCTATTAGAAACCAATAAAAAAAATGTAAGAATAATTTATCTAGAAACCAATAATAATAAAAAAAAAACACTAAAAATTTCTAACCAATGATCCTTTATTCATTTTTTATTTTAAACATAAAATTCTTTATCAAAATTAAATATATCCTTTTGTGAGCACTTTAAGCGGGACTCAGCCATTTTTTTTTTTGTTTAGGAGGAAGAATAAATGAAATTTAAAAATTAAATATTTTCTTTTTTTTAATATAATTTAAAATTAGAGACTCACCACACGACGAGCGTTCAATATACACTAATGCAGCAATTAGGCATCCAGCATCTTTGGCTCTTTTTTGAGAAATTTCACTATAATACTCAGGGCATCATCAGTCGAGGTTATGAGAATCCAACCTTTAATTCCGGAAAGCATCTCCCTTTCAGTGTATCGCCTCCTATTCCTTCGATGATTTCTGCTTCGGCAATTTTACCGGCCGCTTCCCCGGTCTGCATCGACGAGGGTCCAACCGCTGATTTAGGGCTGATGGCTTGTTTTTTTCTTCCAAAAAATTTTTTATCATCTGACGATATTTTTTGTATATTTTACTTACAGGCCCATTTTGACTCCGCCTTCTGCCACACATGGGACCTTTCCCTTTTTTTAGTGGTCGTTTTTTTTAACCAATGTACCTTCTCTTGATTCCCTCTGCTCTTCTTAGAAAATTTCAGTCCTTGGAAATCTCCTCCATCTCTTTTTTTCTCATTTATGGCTGCTATAAACCACTTTCTTGAGCTTTTGTAGTTTAGTGTCAAATGCTTTCTCCGCTCGTCGCCTGACTGTCTGGTAGATTCATATCAGAGATACATTACAATTCTACCTCCTACGATTTTACAATGATGACCTCCCACTTTTACATCGCTCATGTTAGAAAAGAAACATTTTTTACTTGCCTATATTTATATACACATCACTTTTTAAATTGTATTATACATACATAAAGTATTTATATATATATATTTAGATTACACACATGTTTGTTTTATATCCTTCTATAAATAAATGTGTAATTTTAATTATACACATTTTTGTTTAATTTTCGTTAATAAATAAATGTGTAATTTTAATTACAACATATACCTATTTATATACCATATAAAGTGTTACGGGATTGTAAATAATTGCATTTATTTTTGTATATGTTATCGTTAAAGTGCAGAAATCCGTTAATCTGCACATTAACTAGGGTGATCCGTTAAAGTGAGGAAAATTGTTTCATTTCTCGAATTACCTAGATAATCTGCACATTACCTACCAGGTAGGCACTCGTTAAAGTGAAAATAAGGTCTCTGGTGTTGTAATTTTACAGCACGCTGTGTTGTATTTGTTTTTTTCATTCGGGGGGGGGGGGAAATAGTTTTCTTTCCTTTTCTTTCTTTCTTTACTTGTTTTAATCTGTATGTGTTTTAATTTTTCTGTCTTTTAAAGCTATATTTGTTTTATTTATTTCATCTTTTTTATTCTGTCAATATAAGTTTGAAGATGTTATGCATTTTAAATATGAAATATAATAACTTTAATAGCTTTCAATAAATTCTATTTTATAAATGAATGTTAGAATTGTAATACAGTAACAATTTCTTTTCAAAATAAAAATATTTAACCATTTAAATAAAATAAAAAAAAAAAAAAAAAAATATTAACAACTTACATTGCTATTACTATTTTTTTTTTTTTAAGTTATGCACAAATATTTAATTCGCTAAAGAAATATTAAATTAGACAATTCAGAAGCATTATTTAAGAAGTACTTCAAATAATTAAAACTGCTTTAATAATTTTTAGAACGCATGAAAATTAAAATGACTGTTTTCAAATGCTTTATTAAACTATATTTTGCAGCATACATATATCTGTACAAGTTTAGCAAATATATTAATTTTACAAAAAAAAAAAAAAAATGCATTAAAAAGCTCCAATAAGGGAAGAAATGGATTTGGTGCCAAATTTGGCAACTGTTTCCCTTCTTGGTGATTTTTCGCGACTTTGGTGAGAAAATCCTTATTAGGGATATACCAAATATGGAAGCTCTAATCTCATTGGCTGATGAGATACGAGAATTTTCCAGAATGGTCTGTGTTCGATAGAAAAGTATAAAAGGAGCATTTTTTACTCCAAGGCGATCAGTCTCAGATCTGTGTGTTTCGTCAAATGCTTGCTTTGCTTTGAGCCTCTTTGGATGAGACTTGCTTTATGTGTTATTGCTAAACAATTTGTACTGTTGTTTTGCTGTTAACGGCTGTTGTTTAAGCTGTGTTTACTGGTTGAATTAAAGCTGATACTTGGTTTATAGACCTGTATTTTTCTGGAACTTTTTGTAAATAAATCACTGAATTTTTGCAAGTTTCACCTTTCATTCTCGGACAACTTACGAACCCCCAAGTGCGCAACAATATGTATTCTTAATAAACGACGGTCTTGTATTATTTCCCTGAAATTCATAAATACCAAATTTCATACAAAATAAATTACATAGCATATCGGAAATATTTTGCGTAATCTTTAAACTAATTTCCAATTCTATGCCCACAATTTTCAACAGGAAAACATGCTTTTAAAATTCTAATAAAATTTCATTATATTTGATGGGGTGTAACCATGTTAAAATAAACTTTTAAGAAATACCGACTATTGACTGTAATAGTACGAAATTATTTTATGTATCACAGAAAAGTAGCCACAGTCATTATAAACGCCAAATAATAAGAAAAAACCTAATTAATTATAACTTGTTAATTTTTCAACTAATTTGACATCATTTGCATGATTACAGTATATACTACTCGGAATTATTTTGTGTGGTCCTATAAATTATTTAGTCTATACATAATGTTTTTTAAGAGTAAACATGATTTTAAGCATCTTTATAATGTATGTTAATTTTATTAAGTTCAATTCAGCATAAACGCATTAAAGTGTGTGCTTAAATAAAAATTTGTCCATAGGCTCTAATTTTACGAAATTCTTTTGTGTGTCTCTGTAAACAAACCATAAACATTGTATACATCAATAAAAACTATTCAGCATATTTTGCGTTTAAAATTAAAATTAATAATTGTTCCAAATGTAACATCGTTTGGATGACTACGTGACATTGTCAGAACACATTTGTAAGGTCCTGTACATTAATTAGAAAGCTTAAGAGCACATATTTTCTTCAAACAACATAAGTTTAAGCATCTTACTCATGTATGCTAGTTTGCTTTTCTTCATTTTAAAGAAATGATATTAAAATGCGTTTAAACGAAATTCACCCCATACGCCGTAATGTTAAGTCGTTAAGAATTTTGGCGTGTCCCTGTACACAGTTTATAAATAATATTGCAATAAAAATTATACAGCTACTTATATACAAAGCTGGAACGTGTGCGCCAATTTGCAAGTCAATCGAAGGATTTTTGCAGCTGCTATTGCGGTACATACAAATTCTTCCCATAGGCCGTAAGGATAAGAAACACTTTGGCGTGCCCCTGTACATGAACGACAAATGGAATACACACCTAACACTATACAACTAATTCCGTTGGGCTCATGAATATGTATACCAAATTGCAAGTCAATAGCGGGATTTTTGGGGCCGATATCGCGGTACATACAAATTCTTCCCATAGGCTGTAATGATAAAAAAAAAACTTTGGCGTGTCCCTGTACATGAACTACAAATGGAATGCCAGGGGTGCAGAATATGTCCGAACGCGCGAACGATGTTCGGGGGAAATTCTGGCTGTCTGGGGAAATTTTGAATATTTATTATCTTAGGAAAAAAAAAAAAAAAAAACGGAAGTAAGAAAAAATTACTGAAAAAACAAACTTTCTAATATTAAACTACAAATTAACAGCTGTATTCTTCTGTTACAAGTGTATTCCCTTTAAATACCCATTACCCCCCCCCCCCCCAAAAAAAAAAAAAAAAAAAAAAAGTACTAAGTATTTGAAATTTGATGATAAATATTTGGTGATTCATTTAAGCTAGAGAAAATATCAAATATAACTTTTTTTTTCCTATATAGTCTTGCTAAAATGCTACAAACAAGAATAATTACCCAGTCCACATAAATAAACAAACACTTTAATGACAGGACGCTGGGAGAAATGATGTGTTTGTTTACTTTAGCTGATAAAACAGGGAGGGAAGAAGGGGAAAGAGAAGTAGGAAAGACTTTTTTTTTTTTTTTTTCATGATTTTGAGTCTCATTTACAGAAGTTAAGTTATGAGTTTCAATTGTGCATTCAGCAATTGCCTCCCCCCCTCCCCCTCCCAATCGGACCAGCACACACACACAGACACAAAAAAAAAAAGAAAGAAAAAGTATTTGAGCAATTAGCCAGTGATTAAACGTAAGTTTTTGTTTTGAATGAGTTGATTCTTTTGTGTCTTAAAGTTTAGTTTCCACATAACAATATTAATTTTAGCAATTAATTAAAACTTCTGTTGTTCTTTTATGGATATTTATAGAAGCCTAATCATTTCATATTAATTGTTAATAATCTAAAATTATGCTTAAGATTCTTTGTATTATTTTCTCAATTTAAAATTACTTTGCATTAAAGTAACATACATACTATTCTTCAGTTTTTTCTTTTTTTATTATTCAATAGAAGAAAGTATTTGATTCATAAAAAAATTTTGAGTTACGGTTTTTGATGGATTTGCATGTTTTGAGAGTACCAGAACACAATTTGACAATTTTTGAAAATATCTGTCCATTTATGTGTGTGTGACAAAAATTTTGTAGCGACTGTATCTTGGGAACTACTGCACATAATTTCATGTAAATTAATATACACACACACCTTGACATTAATTACTGTCTATCAACTTTTGGTGCCAATCGCTCATTAAGAGGCACTGCTACACAGCAATTTCCGCAATTTCAGAAAAGGCTCTACCGTAGGAACTTTTGCATGAAATTGCATATTAATTTATATGCAGATGCACCTTGACATAAGTTAGCGCCTATCAACTTTTGGTGCCAATTGCACAACAGGTGGCGCTGTTATGCATCGATTTCCGCAATTTCAGGGAAGGCTATATCTCAGGAACTACAGCATAGAATTGCATCTAAAAACTGTATGTAGATGCACCTTAACATAAATTAGTTTATGCCATCTTTTGGTGCCAATCGCTTAACAGGTGACGCTGTTATACAGCGATTTTCACAATTTATGAGAAATCTATATCTCAAGGTTTATTGTGCATAATTGAACAAAACTTAATATATGGAAAAGCCATTATGAGACATTATTTTTTTTTAAATTGGGTATATATATGCGAAAGGTGATGCTGCTATACTGCAATTTTCCTTGAGAATGGGAAACATATCTGCACGGTAAAAATTCACTTCCGTTGGACATTTCGACTAGTAATACATCTCTGAAATGAAAATCGTCTCTATTAATAAAGGATAAAAAAAAAAAAAAAAAATTCTATTGCAGGAATTTGTATAGGAAAATATAGAAGAAAGTTAGTTTTGTGATATCTTCAACATAAGTTTTTTTTTTTCCTCCCTGGGGGAAAAAAAAGGCAGGGTTTAAAACTCATATATATATATATTAATACATATCAACAAATGTCTTAATTAGCTGTTGATTCTGTCATTCTTTGAGCACTATTTTCTCGGGCTATATGACTCATATGCTCAAAGTTAAAATTTGCCCATTTTGTATCTCTATACCAATTTGTCTCCTATTTATAGCATATAACTTTTTTTTCTGTTTGTACAGATTTTGTTCTGTTTCGTGCATATCAGTTAAGTCATATTGCTTACTTTTCTTATACCGTGTCCCACAATAATTCATCTTGTAAGCAGAAAATTACAGAATTTTTATTGAATGATTATAGTTCATACATGATTGTCTTATTCTTGTTTTCGTAATTCTGTAATAAAAAGGTATTTTAAATTTTCATAGTCAGCAAAGTGCAATAAAACAAAGCAACATTAACTTATGTATAATTATGTACTATTATTAAGAATTATAGCCTTAAAAATTATGTTAGTTAATAAATCCAATTACCTTAAACTTTTTAATTTTTCATCTGGTGGACATTAATAGCAACATTAAATTTAGATGTAGTTAAGAAAAAAAATGTAATATAGTAGCATAAAAAATCTCCCTCAGTATTTGGACTAAAGAAAGATTTCCCCTTCCTCCTCTACCCCCCCCCCCCCCCACCAACAAGAACAAAAAAAAAACTTTCAGATAATAGGTTGGTGCGTTATTTTTGGGGAAATTTAGAATGTGTTCTGGGGAAATTTCAGAGGTCTGAACATTTTCTGCACCCCTGTGGAATGCACACCCAAAACTATACAGCTAATTTCGTGGGGATCATGAACATGTGCACCAAATTGCAAGTCAATAGCGTGATTTTTGCAGCCGCTATTGCACGACAGACAGGCAGACAGACGGAACAAAAAATCTGTTTGAGTCTCAACAGAGGGCCTCCCCTGACGTTTCGGCAAAAATTGGAAGTCAATAGCTTGATTTTTGTGGTGGCTATCGCGGTACATACAGATTCTTCCCATAGGCCATAATGATAGAAAAACTTTAGTGTGTCCCTGTACATGAATTACAAATGGAGTACACACCTAAAACTATACAGCTAATTCCGTTGAGCTCATAAATATGTGTACCAATTTGCAAGTCAATAGCATGATTTTTGTGGCCGCTATCGAGGTACATACAAATTCCTCCCATACGCCGTAATGATAAGAAACTAGTTGGCATAGGTGGACTCTGCTCAGTTCCCCATCATATCTATGTTCTCATAAATTTCTAGTGCGAGACATATTATAATCATGTTAAAAGAAATGAATTTGACCAAAGCTTGATACAGTGACAGAATGAAGTCCCCGCCTAATAGGCTATCTACCGTTCACTTCGATATATTTATCTTATTCTAATCTATTAATTTATTTTCTCAGGGTCAATTCCGTTGTTTAGTTTTCATGCTACTATTTCCAATGCAATAAAAATTCATATTTATATGAAAAATTTATAATTTCGCTATGTTGATAAAATCGTAAATTACGATTAATTTACGAAATTTTCCTATTAGAATATTTGTATTCAATCATGTTCAAACAAATATTATAAATGTAATTTTGAAGTGTCTAGTGTATTTATGATCCTCAAAATGGAAGTTTATGCTCAATTTTGCCTTATTCTGACATGTTAAGTAAATCGTAAATTCCAAATAACTTACGAAATTTTTAAATTGGAAAAATCATAGTCTATGATATTCATGCCAGTATCCTAAATAATATTTCGAAAGTGGTTTGACATCTTTACGATGAAAATATCCCTCAAGATTGACGTTTATGTGAAATTTTGCTCTATTCTGCCATGTTAAGAAATTCGTAAATTTCCAATAACTTGCGAAATTTTCAAAGTAGCATATTTATAGTTACTGATGTTCATTCCGACATTAAAACTGATATTTTAAAACTGGTCTGACATTTTTACAGTCAAAGGTTTCCATTTAATGCACGTTTAAGTGAAATTTTGTCCTATTCTCCCATGTTAAGAAAATCGTAAATTTCTAATAACTTACGAAGTTTTTTAATTCGAATGTTCCAAATGAATAGGGTTCTTGCCAGTATCGAAAGTAATATTTTAAAACTGATCTGACCTCTCTGCGATCATTTGTTCGTGAGATATCATGTAAACAGACTAACAAATAACGGACTAACACACTAACAGACACCCTACAGAGAGACACCATACAAATTTCGTCATTTTCGGATTCCTCACACCTGAAAACGTATAAAAAAGTAAAAAAAAAAAAAACGAGGTCGAAATTTTTCATGAATACCTAAGTTCCCCATACCTATAGTATGATGGGGAACTAAAACATTGGTGTGTCCCTGTACATGAATTACAAATGGAATACACACCCAAAACTATACAGCTGATGCTGATTCCGTGGGGCACATGAACATGTGTACCAAATTACAAGTCAATAGATGGATTCTTGTGGCCACTATCGTGCAACAAACAGACAGACAAGTACACAGACAGAGCCCAAAATTGTTTTGAGTCTCAACAGAGGGCCTCCACTGACGTTTTGGCAATTATTCAGTTAGAAAAGAAATTAATAAGCAAAACATAGAAATTATGATTTAATAGTTTTAGTTCCCCATCATACTATAGGTATGGGGAACTTAGGTAATCGTGAAAAAATTCGACCTCGGTTTTTTTACTTTTTTATACATTTTCAGCCCAGGAGCAGAATTATATCCGATGTTCTGCAACGAGACATTAAAATTTGCAGATGTTCTGCAGGTATTTTGTCCAAATTTGTCAAAGCACAGTAAAATGCAAAATAAGCATAAAAATAATACTTATTAGTAAAATATTTATTACACATTTATAATAAAACATGATTTAAAATTTTTATAATCTAAAACTGAGGAATACACCCAGAATTTGCAATTTTTTCAATGGCTTTTGGCATAAATATTGTCACATTAATGTGGATATACTACTTACAAAATGTTTATAAACTTTGTCTACACATTGAAACAATGACTGTTTCCAGCAATTTTCTAGTATGCTAACAGATTTACAGGTCAGTTGAATATATCTAGGTTTTATTAATTTTAGAATGTTAGCTGTATCAACATCATCCAGTTAGGGGATAGATGAAATGTTCTGCAAAAGCCTCAATTGTTCTGTGACGTGCGTCGCAATTTTAAGCACTTTCTGCTCCTGGGGTGTGAGGAATCCGAAAATGACAAAATTTGTATGGTTTCTGTCTGCAGGGTGTCTGTTAGTGTGTCAGTCCATTAGTGGGTCAGTCCGTTAGTTTGTTAGTCTGTTTACGCGATATCCCACAAACAAATAATCGCAGAGAGGTCAGATCAGTTTTAAAATATTACTTAATACCCTATTTATTTGGAACATTCGAATTTAAAAACTTCACAAGTTATTAGAAATTTACAATTTTCTTAACATGGGAGAATAGGACAAAAATTCACTTAAATGCACATTAAATGGAAACTTTTTACTGTAAAAATGTCAGACCAGTTTTAAAATATCAGTTTTGATGCAGGAATGAACACCAGTAACTATAAATATGCTACTTTGAAAATTTTGCAAGTTATTGGAAATTTACGAATTTCTTAACATGGCAGTAAAGGTCAAAATTTCACATAAACGTCAGTTTTGAGTGATATTTTCATGGTAAAGATGTCAGACTACTTTTGAAATATTATTTAGGACACTGGCATGAATATTAATGACTATGAATTTTCCAATATAAAAATTTCTTAATTTATTGGAAATTTACGAATTTTTTAACATGGCAGAATAGAGCAAAATTTCACATAAACGTCAATCTTGACTCTTGAGGAATATTTTCATCATAAAGATGTCAAACCACTTTCGAAATATTATTTAGGATACTGACATGAATATCATAGACTATGATTTTTTCAATTTAAAAAATTTGTAAGTTATTTGGAATTTACGATTTACTTAACATGTCAGAATAAAGCAAAATTAAGCATAAACTTCCATTTTGAGGATTATAAATACATTAGACAACTTCAAAATTACATTTATGATATTTCTTTGAACATGATTGAATACAAATATTCTAATAGGAAAATTTCGTAAATTATTCGTAATTTACGATTTTATCAACGCAGCGAAATTGTAAATTTTTCATATAAATATGAATTTTGAGGATTATTGCATTGGAAATAGTAGCATGAAAACTAAACAACGGAACTGACCCTGATAAAATAAATTAATAGATTAGAATAGGATAAATATATTGAAGTGAACGGTGGATAGCCTATTAGGCGGGAATTTCGTTCTGTCACTGTATCAAGCTTTGGTCAAATTCATTTCTTTTAACATGACCAATAATAATTTGATATAATACTTAAAACGAAAATTGAGTGTGCAAAATCATATATATCATGCAACATTTTGTGAAAAGGGCATTTTAAAAGTGCCCTAGTGCTGACTCTAGGCTAATTTGGCAGGGTGCTCCACCCTGCAGCCCTTTTAAACACATTTTAGCACCCTGCGGCCTTTTTTAAAAACAATTTTTGGCCCAAATAGATTTTCTAGCATTTTAAATGTTTAGAGTCCTTTAGATACTTTTTTCCTTGACTTTTCAATCTTCTAGCAATAGTGCTACAGCCTTCCAGAGAAGAACAAATGCGTATAGCCTAAAACTAGTAATTTATTTTTGTTACGTACAAAAATCACAACATAGAAGACTGCAAATAATGTCCTTTTTATTGAATTCCCCGCGGCGACCCTTTTATTCTAGTCAGCAGTATGCCCCTTTTTTAAAAAGTGAATAAACGAGCAGCACATTTTGCCTGTATCGATCTATATCCAGGAAATGAATTAAAATGATTATATTGTTCATTTCTTCATTTTCAAAACTACTTTTTAATGTATAATTAAAAAAAAATAAAAAACATGACAATGAACTTCGTTAATATTTTATAAGAAATCTGGGGGAAAATAACGCAACTGAAATAATCAGCGCCAATAACGTTGCTATAACATACTGATTCAGGAATATTTTCCTTTAGCCAACTAAAAATTTCGAAGTGCGCGATAGACACTTTCAACTATAATAATTTACATAATATGAAATTGTGACTTGAATCTTGTCTTTGAAGATAGATTTTTACAGTTTTAATTATAAAATAAAAGTAGTAATCATGCCCTTTTTAGAAATATTATAATTATATAGATTATACAATATACTAAGATTTACGAATTTGATTTCAGTCAATAAACAATGGTTAAATGCGAAGCTGATATTTATATCATATAATAAAAAATTCCATTAATAAGTTAACATACCTGCTTAATTTGTAGTTTTAAACATATTATAGGTCAACCATGCCAAATATTATTATCATAAATTTACGATTGCACAAAATCAGTCAGTAAATAAACACGGCAGACGGCCATGTTTGTTAGCAGTGGCAAATATTCCAAGCAGCTAATTCTTTTAATGACAGGGTAAATCAGGCATTAGATAAAACATATAATGGCTGAAAATGGCTTTTTTTTAATTAAAAAAGATAAAATTTATAACTCTAAGCTCAAAAATAAACATTATAAAACACATAAACATAACACACTCTTTAAAAAATGTTTGGCAAAACAAGATGCCACCATTACATAACTGAATTATAGCATTGACAGTTCTGAAAATTGATAATACTGACCAGAACAAAGTACCTTTATAAAATCCAATTATGAATGTATTTTTTCATTCCTAATAAATAAGAAATAAAAATAAAATATTATTGATTAATAATTTATTTTCTACAATTTTTTAAAACTTAAGAAAAGTACCTTCAAAATAAAGGCTTTCCCCAGAAAATGGGGACAGTAAACCAAATTCAGATGTTTATCCGCGTTTGTAATGATCGATAGATGGCGCTTTCCCAACTGCAGTTGTTAGTTAAATATAATAGCCACACGTGTATTTATTATTATTCTTTCTTGTTGTTCTATCATTGTTTCAGCGTGAAAGCTATCAGTGGTGTGATAATTTCACCTTAGCCCACCAGAGGGCGAGCATTTCATTACAATCGCGGATCGTAAGACTACTATATAACAGGCTGAATCATTCGCCGCCATTTGTACGTCAAGTCCGTCATTGCTAAACTTAAGTCCGGTTTCCACTTGCGCTCATTCGGCGGCTTCTATTCAGAATCCTTTGATGTGGTCAGCCGAGCTCACCCGAGCTCAAAACCCTCGAACGGGGTTTGGAATCTAACCCCCTGCTGAGATAATTGAGGGCCAGGGGTCAACCTTTGTCAATTTTGCATGCTTTCCTTTCAGGTATCTGCGCAATCTGATAAAAAAGGGCTACAACTGATGACAAGACATTTGGCTCTTTGTGTCGGAAGCGTGATTAATGACGTTTTGAGCGTTGATCTTGAGCTCAAGTGGATACTGGCCATTACTATATAATAGTCTTATAGTCTCATATAATAATCTTATATGGTAGTTCGTAACTGCCAAACCTAAGACTATTATATAATAGTCTTAGATAATCTCATATAATAGTCATATACAATAGTCTCGGTTTTAGCAATGACGGCGAATGATTCAGCCTACTATATAGTAGTCGTCATATGAAACTTCCCTATTACTAATAACTAAAATCTTAGAATAAAATACAAGAATATATCAAGTAAACTTTCATTTCACCAAAAAAAAAATAATAAACACAGAGTTTATCATTGCAAGACTAAAAGAGACTAACAATAACAAGATGAAAAATACATATTAATAATAATTAGTGCAACATTTACGATTTTACGATAATTATAATCAGGGGCGTAGCTTAAGGGGGGGGGGGAGTTTTGAAAGTGGATCATAATTTTAATTATCGTTAGTTACCAAAATCACTTAAGAATTTTATGTATCACAAGCTGACCAACTGGTTCACCGACCAGCAAAAAAAATTTTGCGTTAAAATGTCTGACTGTAGCAAACTCCTGTTAGGTGGCGCCTGTGGCGCTCTCTACTAAACTAATTAGACGCCTAAAACAGCCTGTTTTTCTACCGTACAAATGACCCTTGAAAATTCTCATCGTATTCATGACGCTTAAAAAATCTGATCGTAACAAATTCCTGTTTGGGGTGCATATGGCATGATTTCCCGTTTTGTTCACTTACAATAGCCTGTTCGCTTACCGTACAAAAGACTGTTGAAAATTCTAATCGTATTCGGGACCCTTTAAGAATAAGTTAGTAGCAAACTCCAGCTGAGCTGCGCCCTTCCCTGTTCAGGCACCTACAAAGGCATAATGAGGTTCCTAGAAGGCCCTGTTTTGCGCCTTGAAGTTCATTTGAAAGTGGTTCATAATTTTGTTGATTATCATTAGTTACCAAAAACACTTAAGATTTTTATGCATACGAAGCTACCTTCGGCGACCAACTGGTTCACCCACAGACTAAGGAATCACTAGCAGTTACATCCAGACTGAAACATTGTGATCACAAATAGGTAAACAATCACAAATCTGGCTGTGTTTCAATCCAAACGCAACATTTGTTTACAAAACTGATCGCAAAGTTGTGAGCGATGAGGGGGAAATTTCTGCCTCGGAGCTCTCACAACTCGATCGCAGGTGTACTATCGCTTCAAAAAACATGGCCGCTGTTGTCCAGTGATATCGAAGAAAGTAATAGTCACAGACAAGGATATAATTTGTCTGTTGTAATAATCATTCTTGAAATGATAATACATAATCCGAAACAAATATTATAATAT
Source organism: Salticus scenicus (assembly GCA_963930645.1). Lineage (NCBI taxonomy): Eukaryota > Metazoa > Arthropoda > Arachnida > Araneae > Salticidae > Salticus > Salticus scenicus. The sequence goes on from OZ005650.1 coordinate 370,913,999, forward strand.
TTCATTAATCTACAATATGAATTAAATACTATCCAACATAGTGAAACTCTTCTTTACTCGGAAATTATACTTAAAGCTCTCATTGGAATTGGAAGATAAATGTAAGTGTAAAATATGTTACGTTATGGTTTTGTATATTCATGTAAGATTAAATGTTTAACATTGAAATATTATTATGGATTATGCGGAAAATTATAATTGTAACATTTGTATATTTTATAAATGTTAGGCTTATTTAATGTAAATTAAACGTAATATGTCATGTTTCTGTAATTGTTTATTTACAATATAGAATAATATGTTCTATTATTTAATGAGATGACTATGATATTCGTTAAAACTTTACAATCTGGTATGATATCATTTGGATAAATATTCTTCTCGTTGTAAATAAAAGCCCGATTAGTCAATTATTTATTCCATTATCTATTTATTCTGTTTAGGCGAAAAAAAATAAGAAGAAGATGATGTGGCTGCAATATTTCGTAAAACTATAATTCGGTGTAGTAAACCTTAAATATACTTTTTATTGTAAATAACAGTTATTGCATTTGATTGTAAAAGCCTGATTAGTCAATTATTTATTTTATTATATATAAAACTCTATAGCTGAAAATATACAACTTCATTGTTAGTGTTGAAAATGAGTTTTGGAGAATAAAAATATTTTACTGTCAAATAACTATACATGTGCATAATTTATATCTGTAGCTGGTTCATTACATTTAAATTCAGTATTTAACTGTTTGTAAGCTTTAAATGAAAACTTTATGATTAAACACTATAAATTACAAAATCTTATCCATTAAAAATGGAGGAGGAGGGGGAGATATGATGCTCTCCCTCCCCTTCCTGTTACTTTGTTTATGGTTACATGATTACACAATAAATAGACTTTTTTCCTTCCCCTTCAATACACTTTCTTCACTCCATTTTTTTTTTTTTTTTAATTATTATTATTATTTCTTTTTTGCTGTGTTTGAATTCACTGCTGCTAGATCTATTTTTTCCCAATTGCTTATTACTTTGTTACTGAATTTTTTCTTCATAATATACTACATTCATTTTAACTAAATAACTTGATATAGTCAATTGAATACAACACACAAGCATCAAGCAATAACCAATTAGCCTTGAATTAAAGCATTGTAGCCTGAAAGAGAAACATTAATATATTTAATAGCAAAATTTTAAATTTAAAGCTTACTAACAGCTAATATTGAATTTAAATATAATGAAATAGCTGCAGCTATTAATTATACATATGCATTATTCTTTGATAAAATATTTTATTTTTCAAAACACAATTACAGCACTAATAGAGAAAGAATGTGGCTTGTACTTTTTCAACTATAAATATATACCATAAATAAAAAAATTGACTAATCAGACAGTTACAGTTAAATGTGGTAGCAGTTATTTACAATAAGAATATTTAAATAACTCGATAAAAGAAATATGAAAATGATGATTTTTAAGATTTTTTGTACAGTTACCAACTAATGATAAAAATGTTCCTTCTGTTTTTTTAAAAAATCAAGTCATCTTTTAAATATGTGTGCTATAAGTTTTAATTTGATGTTCCAAATTGGGAACGTTGGCCTGTAAAAAGGTTAAATTAGCCTAAAATTTATGAACTCTATATAAATGTTACAATTATAATTTTCTACGTAATCCATAATATTACAAAAAAGTGAACATACAAAACCATTGTATCTATATTTTTATACTTGACATATATCTTCAAATGAGAGCTTTTAGTATCTTTTCCAAGAAACAAAAAACCTTATTGTACCACAAAACTGACATTAAAAAGTAATACATACAAAACTTTGAATTTACACCATAAAACGCTTTCATTCACAAAAATTGTTTTGGGTTGAAAGAAAACAGGATCTTTTGCCAAGCGTACAAAGTAGGCATGAGTGCTGCAAACAAACACTCATGCCTACTTTATTCGCCTGACGAAGGATCATGTTTTGTTAACATGATTATTATTATTTTTTTTTTTTTTTTTTTTTACCTTAAATTCTGTTTTCACCTTCAGAAAATTCAGAACCATACTACTACTTGTTTTCACAATTTCTAACATTTTATTCAGCTTAAAAATACATTTAAATATTTTTTGTTTTTTAAACTCAAAAGTGAAACATTAATTTTTTAAAAAGTAATACTAATTGAACGGTTATAGATTTTCACAACATGAATACATAATTAATAAATGCATTAAGCAATGAGGAATTATAGAAACAAATTTCTCCATAGAATAACATGAGTTCAGCTTCTTGTCAGCAACTGACTCTCTGATTATCAACTTCGAATTTCCTACATAATATCCATTAACATGTCAGGATAATTTTTTTATACCAACTATATGAAAAACGACAGAGCTGAGAATTTAACTCGGGTACTTAAACAGATATTATATGGGAAATGCTGAGCTGGTATCTGACAGGGTAGCTCAGCGATACATAATAAGCGGAGTGCTCGATTTCAGCTCCCAGCTCTGGCCTTTTTCACGTAGTTGGTATACAAAATTCAATCTTACACTCAAATTTCTCTAAATAAATCATCGTTCATGAATGATTTAAGTAAAGATTACAGGGTCTATCAAAGTTGTGCTATCATTAAACTTTATATGTTTACCCGTTAAATCTACATTTGCAAATACAGTGACATTGCCAACAGATGTCATGTGGGAAATGCCGAGTTGATAATCAGCCAAGGTGGCTCAGTGGTAGAACATCTGCACTGTAAGTGGGGTGCTCGAGTTTGATTCCCAGCTTGGATATTTTTCACATAGTTTGTACAAAAAAATTCAACCTTACACTTCCATTTCTCTAAATAAATATTCATAGGTCATGAATGATATTTCTAAGTAAAAGTTACATTGTCTATGATTTAAATACCTTATATTTATCCTTTCTTTAAATGAATATATTTTGTCATGTTTATCGCAGCCCTCTTCAGCGTCATTTCGACGCTGATGAGGGCTGCGATAAGCATGCCGAAATATATCCGTTTAAAGAAAGGATAAATATAAGGTATTTAAATTTAAATCATAGAAGTCATTTCGACGCTGAAGCGGGCTGCAATAAGCATGCCGAAATATATCCGTTTAAAGAAAGGATAAATATAAGGTATTTAAATTTAAATCATAAACGATAATCCTGTAATATTATACCTATTACATGGTCTATCAGATTTGTGTCACGATTAATTTTACACTGAAGCATCAGCAGGAAACAGTTGTTGCCTGATTACCGATTTATTGATGTTCTGAAAATGCATCAAAATAGTCGATCAATCATAACATTAAAATAAAAAAAAAACTTTTTTAAAATGCATAATACCCTAATACAACTGAAATTTGTTAACGTGAATCTCGAGAGGAAAAATTTTTTTTTCATACTATCAATAACCAAACTTCATTTTGGTGGGGATAGTGGAAACAGTTCATGTTAATAAGGTTTAACTACCTAATGCATCGAAAACATAATTAAAATAGCATTTGAAATACGTTAAAATTTTACTAAAAACAATCTCTTTTTACTTCCTTATACAATGTATAAGAAAATATTGTAATCCTGATTTGCGAAATGGATTTTATATCTGACACTAGCGAGCTTCGCCCGCTAGCGGGTCAGTATTTTTAAATGAATCACTATAATGAATGAATTCTCAAAATTGCATCTTATCACTCATCAACATTACTCTTAAGAAAAGAAAAAAAAAATCGTGATCGGGTAAAAACTGAAACAGAGTCCCCACTGTCTTCGACAGAGTAGACACGTGCGCTGCACGCACATATTCTTTTACCATCCTTATGATTTTTCAAAATTCCATATTTATTATTACTCATAAATTTCATTCTTAAGAAAGAGAATTGAAAAAAAAAAAAAAAAAATCATTCAGCTTTGGCTAAAAACTCACACTGGGTCCAAATTGCCTTCGGCTGTGTTACAGCGTCTAGAATAAACAGTGTGGCAATCGCCTATAACCGTGATGTTAAAATGATGCTACAAAAATTAAGCTTACCCAGATGTCGCTGTGATCGAAGCTATTGCTCAAATCGAAGACCTGATTGGCTTTTCCCAGTTTCGTCAGTTTAATCACGTGATGAAAGCATACAATTAACCCATAGGGAGTCTCGGTTTTGTTGTCATGACACTAGCTTCGATTACAATGACATCTGGTGACAGGCTTAATTTTTTTAGTACAATTTTATTCGCCGCTTTCCACACTTTATTCTAGACGCTGTAGTTGCGTAGACCCATGCGCAGCGCGTGCATATTCCTTCACTCTCCTTATGATTTCTCAAAATTCATTTATCATCGGGTAAAAACTCAAACCGGGTCCCCACTGCCTTCGGCAGTGCAGACCCATGTGTGCTGCACGTGCATGTGTTCTTTCTCAAGTCAAACTTTTATTTTTAAGAAAAGAAAACGAAAATAATCCTTTATCATCGAGTAAAAAGTTAGACCGAGTCCCCACTGCCTTCGGCAGCACAGGTTAGGGGATATGCGCGCTGTGCAAATAGGTCCCAATTTTTGCCTAAATCTAATTTTTGCCTGTCAACTATAATATTGACATAGAAAAAATTGTGAAAGCTTTCTTTTTTTTTAAATTATGGGTTTAAGTTTATAAATTTTAATATTCATTAGTAATGAAGCTTATAACTAAACAAAACAAACCACTTTAAAAAAACATTGCCCGCTTGTTCTACCTAGTTAGGATTTTGTTTTATAATTAGTTTATTCTAACTTTGAATTGAATGTTATAGGGTTCGAGCCCAGGTTGTGCTCAATGGCCTAGCCATTTAGAATTTTCAATGTGGTCTGAAACTTACACAACTTGAGCTAGAATCCCTTAAAAAAGGTCCTCATTAAAGGTACCTCAGTCAGACTCATAGCGTTATTAACACGTTCATTGCCCAGCATGATTCAGCTGAGCTTCTCACTGGGCACAAATCCGATCGTCGGAGATGACATGTACCAGAGAGCCACAAATGAAAAAATAGAAATTAGAAAATACCAGAAACTTTTTTTTAATCAAATAGTTGTCCTCAGAAAACGCTATGCCCGACAATAATAGGAGTAAAACAAGGAAGTGTCCCACCCTTCATAGATTTGTAAGAATCAGCAAAGCGAGCCTATAAGAAGTATGTATGTGTGTGCTCTATGTTACCAGAAGAGGAAGCAAACTGCCAAATGCCAAGAAGCAAAGAAAAATGTAAAAGAAACACTATATATGCAACCTATTGTTTCTATTGTCCAGAATCACCTCAAATGTGCTTAGAGTGTTTTAACGAACACCATGTGATATAGTATAATGTAATATTTTCCTAAATATAAATTAATAAAAAGTACAGCATAATGTGTATATTTTTAGTATTTTTATGTTGTATATCCTTTATTTATATTTCAGTGCTTATTCCATTAATTTCCTTTTAAAAATCTTATTAATGCATTAGTAGTCACATATTGGTCTATTTGCCGCCCACTGATTATAAATTTCCCCAACAGATCACCCCTTAAAAATAAAGTAAGAAAATTCTCTGTAACTAACCTTGAGTGGATGTTCTCTAACATAGTCTGTTTTTAAGTCATTCTTGATATTTTTTGAGCAGTTAAAAACATTTTACTTCTAAAATCGGTATTTGACTGCGATGCGACTATTAACGTTGATTATTTTTTCCCCTACTTCTAGTTTTTCAGAAAGGTTAGAGGTTTGCGGGAAAAGTTTTGCATGAATTAAAGGCAGCTCATCTTTCTCTACTGGCTTTCTTTCGGCTTTCCCTTTATACTAAACAACAGCGGGGAATAGACCGACACGCGACTACTAGCGTTATAAAAAATGACACAATTACTCTCATGCAGTGGTGTCACCAGAAAAAATTCCAGGGGGGGGGGCACAACCTGAAAAAATATTTTTTTTAAATAAAATTCTGATAGCATAGTTTTAAAGTTAAAGAAAAAAATGCTCATTAGAATTTTCCAGGGAGAGGCAAGTGCCCCCCCTTGCTTCATTGTCCCGATGCCCAAGATCTTGTGTTAACTTGAACGAGAAGAGCGTCACCCATATCTGGAAGACATGGAGATGAACGTGTTAAATTTTATTAACTCAAATACCTCCACATTACCCTATTTACACAAACAAAATTTACTGCTGTCTGCATCCAAGTGCTTCCATATCTTTACTATATAACTAATGATGTAATAATCATAATGAAGGAAAATGGATATTTGCCTATAATAATGAATGATAGTAAAGTACAGCTCTATAAAGTCGCCAAAATAGATACTACCAACACCAAATGGAATATCCTTACTGGTAACTCTTTACCGCCACATTTTTAAAACAAGCTGCATTCATTTCTTATTAGTCACATCTTTTTCCTAATACATCAAAAATGGATGAGAAACCAAAATCAATAAAAATTTGGGATTTGCCTGAACAGAGGAAGAATCTGTCAATTTATTTCAAGCAAAACACATTTAGCCTAAAATTACTTCTTGTGCAAAAAAATTCTTAGAACTAACATTTATTAAAAATTTTTTATACGTAAACTGTGTGTTGTCATCAATAAAATTTGCTTCGCAAGATTTGCAGCATTATTAACATTTTCGTATGGTGAGATTAGCATCAGCAAAATAGAAAAGTACTGATAATAATAAACCTTAATTTTTTTTTAAATAATTAAGCAATGTATCATTTGTCCCTAGTCATTAAATAATATGAAAGAGCCTGACAGTTTATCCAAAATTATATCAATTTACAAAAGCTTTATAAGCTTCTAATTGTTGAAAATTACCTACTAAACAAATAAAATAAATGCTAGTTTTCATGTACTATGCAAATATAACTTTAGAATTTTTTAAATAAATGCCTAAAATATGGATTAAATGTTAGATTAGTTGATGCGTATACATAACGTTTCTGAAGCTAAAAATATAAAAGATACAAATACATTAATATTTCTAAACTAAGTTTTAAAAAGCTGCATGTAAACAACCTATAACAAAAAAAGTTCAACTAATTTTTTTTTAAACATAAACTGCATTAAACTTCATATATAAGTGTGAATATCCTTTTATTTTTTATTTTATCTCCCTCTCATAATACACAGGGAGAGACATTTCCAGGAAAACAATTACATTTAAACATTTCTCTATTTTTAATTACGGATACGTTAATAAATAAATATAAACAAAAACGCAAGCATATGCTAGGTCACATGTTTCTCTCTAGCCAATCATTACGGTTTATCGTTTAAAATAATCGATGTATTGGAAACCGGAAATCACAAACTTGCGATCAGACGTCGTCATTTGTGAGCGACTGAAATTGTTGCGTTTGGAATGAAACATTCTTGGCGATCACAAATTTCGGATTTGTGATCACTCGCTTGCGAGCGAGCGAGCGTTGCAGTCTGGATGTAACCGTAGACCCGGCAAGGCGGTTCTAAATGTGAAGCCTCAACTGTAAAATACAATGAATCACACGATTTCCGTATTTCCGAGAACAACCAATGACAATGAACGCCAAAGACTACGTGACCGGCTGGTCCGGTTTTCCAGATCTCCGGTCTCCCTGACCGGCCGACGCAGTAGGCTACTGCGCTTCGCTGTGTTTTGGTTAGATTTTCTGCTAGCCAATGAAAAGTGTACAATGGAGGAAAAAGAAAATATGAAGAAAAAAGTTGATTACGGTAACCTCATTCCTTTTCCAGGAGTAGGGTTGATAGATATTATGGTGTATCACTATCTGGCTCAAACAATGATTGCTATTGTATTGTATTTTATTTTTTTTTATTTATTGTTTGTTTGTTTACAGGAATCTGTGATCCCTGCTTGAAGGTAAAAGTTATTAAAAAAAAATGGAACAATCGCATTTTTTTTTCTTTTTAACACTTACAAATTTGTTAAAGCAGTAATGTGCAGTATTGTAAAAACACTAAAATGACTAAGAAATAGGAAAGGGATACATTAAAAATTTAAATTTTATTATTTTCAAAAAATGTTTTATTTATCCTTCTTACTTCGTCCATATTACTTCCAATAAATATCCTGATTTTTTCTTACTATAATTTTACACAATATAAATGCATTTTATAGCTTATAATTATGAATGAGAGGTAACAATTTCTTTATTTGGAGTTTGTGAAAAACAGGCTATTCTGGAAGGAATTTAGATACTGAAAGTAAAAAGAAGTTTTTTAAAAAAAACTTCCTTATGAATTTAAATACAAAATACTTCAGACTTCTCAAAACGTAAAATTGTCTAAATGATTAGAAACTCTTTACCATTTCCAGAATTTAGTAAAATTTCATAAACAAGTTACCACTGAAAAATAGTTTGAAAAACAATTTTAAATAAAGTATTAGTGTTCTTTTGTATCTCCATCACAGTCGTTTTGTTTTGCAAAATAGTTATCCAAAGTGCAATAGCTAAAGGACAAGTTTTCACTTATATTAAGTATTTCTGACCATTAGCTTTTTAGTCACCTAAATTTAGTAAAAAAAGAAATTGAAAACAGGCTGTCACTAAAAAATGTAAGCCATTTATGAATGATATATATTATTATTATTGAAGGCCCTGAAATTGGAATTAATTTTTAAGAAGAATTCATAAAACTGATTGCCATGAATATATGTATATATCTAAATAAGAAAGCTTTTTCAATAAGTTTTATTTATTTTTTCAGCTTCTGTTATATTATTATATGTAAAGTATAGTATAAGCTTGATATAAAGCAGATTTTATAGTACAACATTAACTATATGTATATCCATTCAAAAAGGTTATAAATCAAACACAACTAAGATGTTCAAATTGATTTAAGATTTAACATTATTCAATTATAATGCATTATATACAATATTTCCCTATTGTCCCATCATGTTAGGCTTTTACTGTATCTTATTAAACAGTGTGATAATTATTTTTTTATTTCAAAATTATTTTTATTGATGTGTAATAATAGTTCTTTCAGCATATCATGACTAAATTTTAAAAGTAAATTTTCAAATTAGAGTTGAAACATATAGAGAAATCCAGAATAGTATGCTAACTCGCATTCATAAACTTATTGTTTGCTTTAAAAAAAAAAACTGATTTTAGCTTTTTTGTTAAATAAATTTTAAACCATGACACTTGTCGTTTCTTTATTCCTATAATCATCTGTGTAAATTTAAAATATTAAATTGCATATCTTCCTGTTAAACATATTCATATTTGAATAATTTGTTCAGTTGAAATCTGCTCATATTCAACTAAGTTAAATTGAAAGATATTTATATATTTATCATGCATTCCATCATAAATATTTGTTTAATTGGATTTTACATGATACATTAAAAAAAAAAAAGTTAACCACATTATTTTTCATGATTTGATTATTTTTTATATTGAATAGTTTTTAAAAGTTAAATTAGGAAGCTTTTGCAAAAAGTGTTTCATGTATGATTTAATCCCCCCCCCCCATAAGTTTTTAAAAAGAAACTTCCTGTATTCAGCTAAATTAAACTGAAAGATGTTTATATATTTATCATAAATTCCATCATAAATATTTGTTTAATTGGGTTTTACATGCTATGCTACATTTTTTAAAAAGTTAACCACATTGTTTTGCATGATTTGATTATTTTCAATATTGAGTAGTTTTTTAAAGTTAAATTAGGAAGCTTTATCAAAAAGTGTTTCATGTATGATTAAATCCCCCCCCCCCCAATAAGTTTTTAAAAAGAAACTCCCTATAAACTAAAGGAAGTTTTTTAAAAGTGTTTCATATATGATTAAATCCCTCCCCCCCCATAAGTTTTTTCAAAAGAAACTTCCCATATTCAACTAAATTAAACTGAAAGATGTTTATATATTTATCATAGATATTTGTTTAATTGGGTTTTACATGTTATGCTACATTAAAAAAAAAAAAAAAGTTAACCACATTGTTTTGCATGATTTGATTATTTTCTATATTGAGTAGTTTTTATAAGTTAAATTAGGAAGCTTTTTCAAAAAGTGCTTCATGTATGATTAATCCCCCCCCCCCCCAGCATAAGTTTTTAAAAAGAAACTTCCTTATGAATTTAAATACTTCAGACTTCTCAAAATGTAAAATTGTCTAAATGATTAGGAACTCTTTACTATTTCCAGAATTTAGTAAAATTTCATAACCATATCACTTACAAGTAGTTTGAAAAACAATTTTAAATGAAGTATTAATGTGCTTGCTGTATCATTATCTCTATCACAGTCATTTTATTTTGCAAAATGCGAAAAGTTATCCAAAATGCAATACCTAAAGAACAAGCTTTTCACTTTTTTACCATAGAATTTCATTAAGTACCACTATTATTCAAAAAATCTTCGCCGAGAATGTCACAATTAAAGATGAATCTTTTTTTTTTTTTTTTTAAAGTATTGGGATTTCTGACCAATTGTGAAAAAGGCGTTTCAGTTACATAAATTTAGTAAAAAAAATAGAAATTGAAAACAGGCTGTCACTAAAAAATGTAAGCCATTTATGAAAGATGTATATTATTATTGAAGGCCCTGAAAGTGGATTTAATTTTCAAGAAGAATTTCTAAAACTGATTGCCATGAACATATATATATCTAAATAAGAAAACTTTTTCAGTAATAAGTTTTATTCATTTATTTATTTTATTTTATTTTTTTATTTGCTTCGTTTCTACTATATTATTATATATAAAGTACAGTATAAGCATGAGATAAAGCAGTTTTTTTACTACAACATTAACTATATGTATATCCATTCAAAAAGATTATAAATCAAACACAACTAAGATGTTCAAATTGAGTTAAAATTTAACACTATTCAGTTATAATGCATTATATAAAATATTGCCCTATTGTTCCATGATGTTAGGCTTTTAATGTATCTTATTAAACAGTGTGATAATTATTTTTTCATTTCAAATTTATTTTTATTGATGTGTAATAATAATTCTTTCAGCATGTCATGACTAAATTTTAAAAGTAAATTTACAAATTAAAGTGAAACATATAGAGAAATCTAGAATAGTATGCTAACTTGCATTCATAAACTTATTGTTTGCTTTAAAAAAAAAAATCATTTAAGATTTTTTGCTAAATAAATTTTAAACTCAACTTAAACCATGACACTTGCTGTTTCTTTATTCCTATAATCATCTGTGTAAATTTAAAATATTAAATTGCATAGGGTCAGGTGGGGTAAAATAGGTCAGTTAAAAAAAAAAAAACTTAAAAAAAACATCCAAATATTTTTTAAATTATAATTTTGCTGGTTTCATATAATATTATTTAAATTAGTCTTCATTTGTATACAAAATTAACTGTAACTGATACGTTTTAGTTACAGCCAGTAATTATTCGTGTGTTTCGTATTAGTAACTTGAATGTGTTGCTAAGAAAAACTTTGGTTTTGAACTAATTCAAAAGCAAATTTTACAGTTTTTCATTATCATATTCCAAAAAGCACATTTTTAAGATGAATTTCCTAAACTTCCGTGAGAAAAAAAATGTATATACAATAGAGAGCCAGAAATCCGCCGAAGTTCGAAATCCACACAGCTTGTCAGATACAAACAATGAAATTCACTATTAATAAATTACAAAACTGCAAATCAGAATTTTTTAAAAAGATCTTGAATACAGATTTTATGTTTGCATTTTATGATTACAAAAAAGAAAAACAAAATAATAATAATATGAAAGACTGCAAGAGCCAAGTTGCTGCTAATGAAATTGACAGTATATTTAAATTCATCAAAAGGAAATAATGATTATTGTGATATGATGATATCAATCAGGTAAATAATAATAAACTAATTTTTTTTTTAATGCTTTCTGAAAAAGGCATAATTTTTTAGGAAGAACTCAATAAAATTCGTAGAAAAATAAATTTGTGTTCCTACTATTTACAATAAATAAAAAAATAAATAAATCATGCAGGTTCAAATTTAGTTTAAAACTAGTTATATGTGAACAGATTGTATCTAAATTTGACAAATATTTTATTCATGTTTATTTATTGTTTTATTTTATATTTTTGTAAATGTTCTTATGTACCTAGTAATTTAATATTCAGTGTTATTCACTAGTATGTGTTTAGTTTGAATAATATTCTGTTTTTATTTTTCAAAGTGAAAATCATTTTTTATGGGCCCCGAAATCCACAAAATCCTAAAATCTGCACAACCTCTGCTCACGAGCTGTGCAGATTTTTGACTCTCTACTGTATTAATATTTTGGAGTAAGAAAACACATGTGAGGTAAAATAGGTCAATTGTTGAATCATGTTAGGCTTATGTTAAGAGGGAAAAACAAAAAGACAATACATATTGAAATTGAATCAAAGCATTCAGTTTGTAGGTGTAATTCAAAAAGTTGTTTCATTCCAGCTTATTTAAGAAAGGTGCCACTTTTTCATACAAATGGCAGGCAGGACACAGCATTCTCCTGAAACTCTGCAGTTTAGCATCAACTTAAAATGCAAGAGTGGGTGAATCTAGATCATCAATCTCCAATTTGACAAATTAATTCTAGTGCGACTTCAACAGTCATGGAAGAGGATACTATTTATATATTATCCTTTTAAGTACATAAAATCTGCTATTATAAACACTTTATCACCCAATCAAACATTGTCTTCCAAAGATACTTTGGAAAATGCACACAAAAATCAGGAGTAATTTTAACAACCAACTTATTTTTCAATTGATTGTATGATGAAAAAATCAACAGAGATGCTAAAATCACAGAAACAACAATTGTAAAAGAAACAAAAAGCAAGTCTTTCTCAAGAAGAAAATTTGGACAGCATCAGTACTAATCAATTCGTAAAAGTTGGAAAATGTGTTAAAGTAGAATTTCCTGGGGAAAGATCAAAGAAAATATTTCATGGCATTATTCTTTCGCCCAATCATGAATATTCTGAAAAATTTGAAGTGATAAATAAAAGTGGAAATGGAAGTTCCTACTGGAATTTTCCAGAGAAAGATATTTCTGATGTAGATGCATCGTACATAAATTCTAAATGTTTTTCCTGAGCTAATGATGGACCATACAGACATTTTTTTCCCTTGAAAGAACACAAAATCAAGTTTTTATCAAAAAAAAAAGGAATATGTATGTGTAATTTTATTTGCATGAAGTAAGTTGTATTAAAATTTAAAACAGTTTTAAAGGATGACTTATTTTACCCCAACCCATGGGGTAAAATAAGTCACAAACAGCATATTTTAAAATTTATTTTTCAGCACAAATTTTTTTGTTTTTTGAGAGGTATTTCTCTTAAGATGTCATAAGGAATATTCATTTGCATATTTTGTGCAATTTTTTAACAAATGGAACCAATACATTTTCTGCTGTTTAAGTGCATATGTAAAATATGCTGTTTTTTGATCTATTTTACAACACCTGACCCTATCTTTCTGTTAAACACATTCATATTTGAATAATTTGTTTAGTTGAAAGATGTTAATATATTTTTCATAAATTCCATCATAAATGTTTGTTTAATTGGGTTTTACATGCTACATTAAAAAAAAAAAAAAAAAAAAAAAAAAAAAGTATGCTACATTGAAACCTTATTATTTTGCACAATTTGATTATTTTCTATATTGAGTAGATTTTAAAAGTTAAATTAGGAAGCTTTTCCAAAAAGTGTTTCATGTATGATATCCCCCCCCCCCTCTCCGTACTTAGAATTTTTCCTCATTTATAATGAGTGAATATTTTTATTTTACTTTAACTGTAATAGTTTTAATTTTCTGTTTACATAAATTTTTTGTTTATCAGTCAACTTCAATAAATTGATTCTCTATTTTAAATATATTGATATATTGTTATTAAACACAAATTTTTTAAAAGCAATAATATGTAGTATTGTATACTCTAAAATATAAATAGCAAAGAAATAATAAAATAATGCATTACAATTTTAATTTTGTTATTTTCATTCTTATTTTGTCTATATTACTATAATATGGACTAATAATAATTATATTATTGAACCAACTGAATTTGAAAGAAAACAAATAAATTAGATTCCTGAAAATTTTCAATGGTGACAAACTGTAGTATAAAACTTTGTAACCTATGTTATTATCCTAACTTGCAAAGAAAAAATTAAGATTAAATTAAAATGTATTTTTACATATTAAAATATGCCTAATCTGTGAGCATCTATAATGTATAATCCACATTAAATCTGAATGAAAGAAATTGAATTCTTGGAAAATTTCAATGGTAACAAGTTTTTTTTTTTTCCTCCTCTGATATTTTAAAAATTAATTTGTACTTTGAGACTGTGACATTTTTCAAATATTTACTAATCATTTACTGTCAATATATGGTGTTTTTGCACATCTGTCAAAAGTATTATAATAGCCAACACATCTTTTTGCAGATTAACTGTGAAGAAATGATGGTTTTATTTATCAATTATTTTTATTTCTTATATTTTTTGTATTGTTTATAAAATTATGCAAAAAATTCTCCCCCCAAAATTAATAAATAAACTTTTTTTTTTTCTATTATTCATCAACAAAACTTATTAGATGCTTTGCCTTTTTGTTCTAACTGTTGAGTCTTAATTTTTTCTCACCTTAAACCTAAACTATAATGAAAAACAGAAAACCTTTTTATTTATTTCTTTAAGATATATATTTAGTAGAATAATTTAATGCTAAAAGCGAAATAAAAACTTCTAAAGTTCATTTTTATTAATAGAGGGCGACACCAGACATTGTTAAAACATCTTCTGCCTTACTGAATGAGAAACCATAAGTAATCTTCGTATAGTTTAAGCTAAAATCTAAATCAGAGGTGGAGTTATTACAAAAGTTTTATAGCAATATGTATAAGAGCCATGGGGTAATATTTAGTATGTACTATTACTTCGTGATAAGAACTGTTATGGAAGTTGTAAAAAAGAAAATGAAGACAATAAAACAGGATTGGATTGGCAGAAAAAAAAAAAAGTCACCGGAAAGAAAGTCAAGCGAAAAAAAAGTCACCAGAAAAAATCTATTAAAAGAGAATAAATAGATAAAAATGTGTTTTAAAAGCTTGTAAGAATGTTTTAATTTAGAGTGAGTATGTGACGAGTACTTATATTTAGTATAACTAAAAACTATGTGAAATAAAGGCAGTGTTCAAACAAATGAAACTCAAACAAAACTAAGAAAGAGCAGAGGCCACCACGGCTTAAGACGGGTGGAGCAGGATAAACAAATTTTACCGTCGCTTAACTTTCCCCAAAATCTCTGCAGACCATATTATAAGTCAGAAAAGGTTAGGATTAAATTATATTTATTCTTAGGTTAAGAGGCCTCTCCACTTATTGTCCCCAGAAGCCAGAGCCAATGTTATTCTATGGCGAACTTCGCCCATTATAACTTATTAACTAATATATATTTTTAAATTCCGTTTTCACATTCAGAAACTTCACAACTATTAAACAATTTATCGCTTTCTAAAAATTATTTTTAATATTTTATTTTGATGTTGTAAAATGTGAATTTTCACAATGTGAAATTTTTCATTTTTGAGCTTAAAAATGCAATCTTAAAAAAAAAAAAAAAAAAAAAAAAATCAATTTTTAGAAAGCGATAAATTGTTTAATAGTTGTGAATTTTCGGAAAGTGAAAACGGAATTTAAAAATATGTACTAGTTAATGAATTATAATGGGGCAAAATTTCCCATGGAATAACATTGGCTTCGGCTTTCGGAGACGATAGGTAGAGATTCCCCTTATATATATATATATATATATATATATATATATATATATATAATTACTGATATTTATAAACCAAATTTATATGAACTAAATCATTCATATATGTTATGAGTTACAGAGTTAAAAATAATGATTTATGATTATATATGTGTGTGTATGTATTATTAGATGCTTTTGAAAGATATATGTATATATTGAAATACAAAAATTCAAAATTTTTAAGATTTTATTTAAAATTAAAAATTATCTTTATAAGCAATAATAAAAATTTATTAATTTTTAATTTCTTAAAGTATAAGAAGTTTTTAATTAAAAATATATATATCGTTTTCGCGATGTCGTGTACACATACTAATAAACTAACAACACTATAAACTGTATCAGTTTTATGATCTTTAGATTTCCATTTCTCACACCTCAAAACGTGTAGAAATGTAAAAACAAGCGATGTTGAACATTTTTATCACTGCCTAAGATCCTTATAACTATAGTATGATTTATAATGAAAAATATGTACAGATTGATAAATATTTTATATTATTGTTAGTAGTATTTTTTTTTTTTTTTTTTTTTTTTTTTATGGAGATTTCTTTAAAAATGTCATACGACGAAACTTTAAAAATGTAATTGATTTATTTATACAATGAAATAATTTATTATTAAAAAAACAACTTTTTCTCACTATTACCTAATAATAATTTGAAAGTAATAAACCATATGTGTTTTTTGTAATTTTAATTTATTTTATTTAATTTATTTATTTATATTTATTTTATTTTATTTTATTTATTTTTTTTTTCATATTTTACCCTTATTTAATTGATATGATACGAAACAAAATATATTAATCGATGACAAAACAAAATATATTAATTCCGGGTGACCTTTTTTTCTGCTTACCCTTGGTTGGACCATTTGGTCTGTTCCAACGGGTTTAAAAAAAAAAATGAAAAAACTATAATTTTGCCCACATTAAAGGTTTTTTTTTTTTTTTTTTTTTCAATTTTATAAGATATTCTTCGATAAAATTAAGAAAAATATTAAGCAATTTTTATTTACAAAATTTTTATTTATTTATTTACAAAACAGACAATTTACATAAAAAATTAATTTTATTTTGAGTTATAATTTTTACAGATAGAAGATTTAACATTATATTCAGATTCTTACTACAGTAGTGCTACAACCAAAAACTAACTGGCATAGATAATATTTGTCAATTCTCCATTATATATTTACTCTCATAAATACTCATTATGGAATATATTGTATGCTAGATGGCTACGCCAGCTTCGCTGGTCACAGTATTTAAATGGATTTTCAAAAGAATTGGATAAATATTTATTTTTTTACATCACATTATAAATAAAAACTAAAAAAAAAATTACATTGTAATCGCTATAAACATCACTTTGGGTACCCGCTGCCTATGGTAGCTATTTTCTGTCCGCACTGCATCGGGTTCAGGTTTCCACTGTCTGCAGAAAGCTCTTTCCTGGGCATTTCAATATGGATATTTATTGACGACAGGTGGATCTGCTATTATTTACAAACGATGATTTTAAATATGACTGTATCTCAGCATCTATTAAATATTTTAGTTTTTGAACTATGTCCCCGCTATTTACACTATTTTACAATTTGATTCCGACCAATATAACGAAATAAAATAAAGTAGATATTTTTTTCAAAGGAATTAAATACATGAGAAACAGATAAATTTTAATCAGTTTAATCCTAACTACTATATACTACCATTGTTTTCCGATAACTGCTAATAATAATAAAAAAAAAAAAAAAAAACTCTTTTAAAGGAATTAATTAAAAATGAAAAATAAAAAGTTGTTATACTATAAAAATTATACATAAACATAACAGTTATAAATACATTTTTAAATTTAATATTCTGAATTTATTTTACTGCATTACCATTTTATTGTCAATAAATATAATAAGTTAAAAAAAGAAAAAACTTTGTCTTTAAACGAATGTATTAAATAAAAAATAAATAGCATACTAGCCGTTTATAAGATACGTAGACGATTACAGTAAAAGTATAAATCTGTGAAAAATGAAACAAAGAAGCCAATATTTAAAATCGAAAAAATGTTAATTTAAAAAATTCAAATTCGAAAAAATCTCCATGAGGTGCACACCTGCAGGATCCCAGGTACCTATATGCCAAATTTGGAAGCTCTGTGATCAGTAGTGTGAGTGAGCACCAGAGCGCAGACAGACACACATACACAGACACTTCTCTTTATTTATATAGATAAGATTAGAGCCAAGAACTCTGCTGATGGTCATTTTCCAATTAGCAAATGAAATGCCCCGTCCACCAAAGCTATCCTTCACCCGCTTAGACACATTTACCTTAATGCTGCTTAATCTTATAGATCAGATGTCAATTTTGTATTTAATTTATCATACAATAATTCTCATAATGCACATATATTTTAAATTTTGTTCTATTCAGCTATGTTACAGAAATTTTAAATTTTCTATAAATTTAAAAAGATTAAAAAACAACCACACGACTTACATTACCCACTATTACACGTATTGTATACATGTTTTGAAGCTATTATATGCATTTTTTGGAATTTTCCAGTAAGAGAAACTTGATACACGTATAAAAACATATAAAACAGAGTTTACATAGCGAATTAAAAAATAAGGGGAAAAAAATCGATTTATTTTTTTAAACACCTATTTCCAAGATTTAAAATTGAACTACCTAATCAGGATGACCATTAAAATAATCCCGTAATACATGAGAAAGGGTATCTAAAATGGATTAATGAAACAATTTTCAAGAAAATCGTTAGATCCATTTTTGAGATACCAACTTTTACCAAAACTTGATATATACAGTTATTAACCGGAAACAATAATTACATACAAAAGGATATTTAAAACTAAGTTAATATGGCGAGTTTGAAAAATAATCCGTACAGCCATTTTTAAAGGAACGCACTTGCGAGGCCTAAAATTGACCTCTTTATAGAGGACGCCTATCAATTTTCCTTAACTAACCAACTATATCATTCGAAAGGGCATCTAATAGAGTGTTTGTATAGAAACTTTGAAGAAAATCGTTAGAGCCGTTTTTGAGATACCAACTTTTAGAAAAAATCAATTATTGACCGGAAAACAATAATTACATACAAAAGGATATTTAAAAATGAGTTAATATGGCGAGTTTGAAAAAAATCCGTACAACCGTTTTTAAAGGAACGCCTTTGCGAGGCCTGAAATTGAGCTATTTATACAGCACGCCTATCAATTTTCCTGAACTAACAAACTATATCATTCGAAAGGACATCTAATAGAGTGTTTATATAGCAAGTTTGAAGAAAATCGTTAGAGCCGTTTTTGAGATACGGACTTACGGTCCCACTTCCAGTTTTTCAATTTTCACCAAAATTTGGAAATTTCATCTGTACACCAGACGTATTTCAAATCTAAGGTTTCGTAGCTCTATCTTTATTAGTTTCTGAGCTATAATAGCCAGAAGATTCTCCACATACAGTCTGTAACAAAAGTGTCCGAACACTAGCAAAAATTCCTATGTGAAGGAAGTACACTTCATACGGTTTTGTTAAATAAATCCTTATCGGATCATGTTCTTACACTGACTAAGAACAGGATTCGACAAGGATTTATTTAACAAAATCGTATGAAGTGTACTTTTTCTACATAGGAATTTTTGCCAGTGTTCGGACACTTTTGTTACCGACTGTACATACACACGCACATACATACACACTGACCAATTGCCAAAAACCACATTTTTGGACTCAGGGGACCTTAAAACGTGTAAATCAGGTGAAAACCCGATATCGAATTTTCAGACCGAATACAATACTACCTACGGTAGTACGTTCCATTACCTACGATAGTAGGGTAATGGAAGTAAAAAAGGCTCATGTCAGAATTTCATAACGCAATCTCTGTTCAAATCTGCCTTTCTTTCGAAGACCGAGATGTTTATTATTGGCTCTATAAATTATTCATAAACAATGTGAGGGTCTTTTTTTTTTTTCTCTTTTTTTTTCTTTTTCTAA
Source organism: Salticus scenicus (assembly GCA_963930645.1). Taxonomy (NCBI): domain Eukaryota; kingdom Metazoa; phylum Arthropoda; class Arachnida; order Araneae; family Salticidae; genus Salticus; species Salticus scenicus. The sequence continues at coordinate 370,933,821 of OZ005650.1, forward strand.
AACGTATTTAATAATCCAATAACATCCAGTTTAGTATAAAATATTTGTATATTGTTTTTATTTATTTTATTATATTATACTTCATTTATACAATATATATTTTATAACAAAAAAAGTGACGCGCCAAGAAGGAGTAATGCAAACTGGACACAAATTGACATACATACAGATTTTGATGGAATCAAGCACCAATTCATCATTATCGTCGTTCCTACTTGCAACTGGTACTTCAGTGACTTCAAATACCCTTAATAGACGGCTCAGTGAAATGGGATTGAGCTCAATCCCCGGAACTCTCTTCCACTGAGGACGTTTGGAGCAGGGGGGTCCTACAACCAGCTCGGGATTTCACCAATCTAACGCAACAATTGGACAGAATTTGGCACGATACTTCACAGAAGCACAACTGCGTAGATAAGAGCCAGAAGTGGACCAACGCGTTATTGACTTGTTTACTTTGTGAGGCCCTTTCTCTTGATTAAATCATTCAAATTTTCTGAAACTGTAATCAATTGTTTTTCTTCACATGTACATCACATCTACCAATTTTTGTCCCATTCGGACCTCCCATTCCACCCCATCTACCAATTTTTGTCCCCACTTCTTCTTGGTGCGTCGCTTTTTTTTGTTATAGAGTGCATTTATTTCCTTATACAAAATATAAGGAAGTACATATTATAATCTTGATTTGCGAAATGGATTTTGTGTTTCGCATACCTCAAAAATGAAGGATCGCAGAATGTTGTAAATTTATACGTGTGAATATCATGTCTAGTTTTACACCAGCTTCCATTTCGGAGATATCAACGACTTTACACGATTTTTCGTGACCTCTGTATGTACGTACGTATGCGTGTGAATGCGTATCTTGCATAACTGAAAAACGGTTGGGCGTAGAACGATGCAAATTGATATATTGGTTTGTTATAAAATCTAGCTGTGCATCTTCCTTTTTGGATTTTATGTGACTTTTCGTTTTGGAGATATTTAGGAAAATTATATTCCTAATGACCAAAAATACAAAAGTTTTGGCAATATATGAACTACCATCATAGAGATTTCAAAAGAATTTAGCACTGATAGAGCCCGTAATGATATTGTTATGAAAGTTGTCGACATTTTAGCGTGTAGAAATTAATTCTGTGAGACAAAAGCAGGTTCTAGTCATTGAATGCACTTCATTTAATCAATATTCAGTCCGTAGATAGAGCTTGCAATGAAATTGATTAAAAATAAAAGTTGTTGACATGTTAGCGCGTAGAAAAAAAAAATTCTTAAAGACACAAGCAGGTTCTAGTCGATGAATGCATTTTAATGAATATTCAGCACTTAGATAGAGCTTATAATGATATTGTTATGAAAGTTGTTGATATTTTTGTGTGCAGAAAGGAATTCTTAAAGACATATGCAGGTTCTAGTCGACGAATGCCGTTCATTTATTGAATATTCAGCGAATAAATATTGCTTGTAATGATATTAATAGAAACGTTGTCGACATTCTAGGGTGTAGAAAGTAATTCTTAAAGAAACAGGCAGGTTCTAGTCCACTTATGCATTTTATTTAATTAATATTTAGCAAACACTTGAATAAATCTCTTTTCGTGCTACAAAAATTAGTTAATGTTCGTGAATAATTCAATGAAATGGTCATTTTTTACTACAAAAATCAATAAACATTATTAAATTTACTACAGAGCATAAACTACGCTAAATTAGGAACAACCGAATATTTAGAAGTCTAGATGGAATTTGGTAGCATATACATCAGATTTGTATGCTTGACTCGTAGTCCTCTTGTAAATCTTCGTCAGATAATTACAGACGCCACTCGCCACATGACAGAATTACAACGCGAAGAAATGAAAAAACACCCAGGGCCAGCGCGGGAATCGACCCCCTCTCCTACGCTCGAAGGCGATTAGCAGTGTGGTGACATAACCACTCGGCCACGGAGGGCCCATGGGATTTGAATTCATGAGTAATGTCAGTGGTTTTTGGAAATTTCAAGGTATTTCTGTCGTTCTGTGCGATAAACCAATACATCATTACATAATTTCAAAACTACACTCCTATTGAAGAAGTTTCCAAATTTTGTGAATCCCGATATCCCGTATTATCACTTTTCGCCACATTTGAATGCTTAATTTGACGCTAAGTCAATATTGTTTTCGCTTTTACTGTAATACCTTATGGAAAGTATCTCATAAAGATATAAAGAAGTTCTAGTCTATAATCATCAACAATCACTCTTCCTTTTTTTAGAGTCTTATGAGTCATTTATAGAATTTTCGGAAAATTTAGTTCTGCGCTATAAATCAATGAATCTTTCAAGAAAATTCTAGAAATCTCTTCTTATTGAATTATTATTATTTATCTAGCTTCCAAATTTTGACAACCCTAAACTACAGATATTCGCCAAATTTAGTCGCTAATTCACCAAACTGAACGCCGAATCGCCAAATTCGATGCCAAGACAAAAATTCTACGCCGGTTACTAATTTGGCAGCTTGGGGAGATTAGTGATCAAATTTGCGGGAAATAATTGTTTCGGGATAGCCAGAAACCCTTTCTCGATTTTAACTGATTTAATTGATTCGGTAAAATTTATCGTTTCCAAACCCAGACAGCACATCGCCTCCCCAGGATACCTTCAAGATGTCTTCTGGATGAAAAGACATCCCTGAAACGTCCCTAAGATGTACTGTGGATAAGTTAAGCCTAACTGTGCTGTTAGGGAAGAGATTTACCAAAGAGAACAAAACTGGGCCATCTACACTCGAATGATTTTCATTGAATTCTAAGCTGCGCATTTGCCAATGAAAGATTCTGTAATAAGCCGTGGAGTATACTATTCCTGAAAAAACTACTTTATTTCTCTCGGCGGTATATATAACCTTATTATCGTGACTTTCATGGTTGGAATAGCAGTTTTTCTTTCTTTTTTTTTTTTTTTTTTTAGGAATGCTTTTGGAGTGGAACCTGCCTGCTTATTTACGAATCGTTTACCTCGCACAAAAATGTGAATGTTTTGATAACAATATGCATCTTACAGTGCGGCCACATATCCTAAAACTAGCAGTAAGTCCAAAATGTTGAAGGGATGCCAGCATGAAATTTGGAAAACATCCAGAAATTCCGCGCTCTGTTATTGCTCATTTTCTCTGAGTTAGATGACTGTCACCCCTATTTTAGCATTGAACTCGTTGAGTTAGCACATGCGCAGATGCTTCCATGGTTTCATGAAATGTGGTCAAAGAATACTATGGTTGTAAAAGGAAGTCATGTGTTATCCACATCAGATTTTTTCATCTGACCATTTAAAGTATAGTTTTGATAAGATTAAAATCTTCCGGGGGAAAAAAATATCTTTTAATACAAATGCAGTCTATTGTAAATGTTATTAATTACTATAGAATTAAACAACCACTGATTACTTTGAAAATTTTATTTTGGAGATTTTCAACTTCCAATATTTTCACTTTAACTCTGTTTTCAGTATCGGAATATTATATGAGATCAAAATATAATTTCGTGTTTCTGAGTTTGAAACAACCTGTACAAACTGATACAGTCAATGCTTAATCAAGCATTTTTATAAGTTGCTCGTCTACATATTTGTCTGACACCTCTACAATTGTTTGTGCACTAGAAAAATTTGGATTTTTCACTTTGAAAGGACATCATCAAACTCCAAAAGGGGCTGAAATGGTTAATTTCTCAAAGTTGGTAGACGGGTGTTGCTGTGTTAGAATCCAGGTCACGCTCGTCAGCCTAGATGTTAGGAGTTTGCCGCATTTTATCCATAAACCCTGTATGGGATGGGATTCAAATTCGTGAACTGGTGGATTATGATTTGTTACACTGTGAAGAAGTGCATAGAAAGTGTTAAGAATTACAATAAGGACAGTGGAATCACTGGTGTTAAATTTCAAAAAAATAAATAAAATGAAGGAAAAAATCCACAAAATAAGAATAAATGTGGACAGGAGTTCACATTTGAGAACAAATGAGAATATGTTACTTTCTTTGAGTACCAGAAGACATAATTTGAAAACTGAGGACTGTCCTCAAAAAATGAGGACGGCTGGTCTGGTCACCTTAGTATACGAATCATCTCCAAGGTTGGATCACAGACAAACAACTGTGTAATTGTAATGTAACGTTAAAACCATTCAACTTAAACCTTCCTTTTTTTAGTTTCCTATGAAGTGATTGGTTCATTGATGATTAGTACCATCAACGAGATATCAGAGTAGACTCCGGACTAGTAACCTTTTTGCTTTTAACCATCACATCCCCACCATACTACCAATTCATTCGAAAAATCAACTCCAACAAGGCAAGTTTCCTCCACCTTTGTTATCACTGTTTCATATTTCGATTGGGTGTAAATGAAACATAAACAATTACTTACACTAGCTGAAATGGAAAGCAGGTAATCTAATCCTTGTTTTTGATTGAAAGCTGTTCTGTTTGCCTTTTCTTATTGGAGTTTTGGTGGTAAGAAAACAAACCATTGAAAAAAATGCAAAATTCCAATAACCAGTTGCCAAGAAAGCGATTATCACCCAAAGAAGGCGCAAAAACCGTCAAAAATGTGACAAAACCTCGTTCGTACAGTCGGCAGCAAAAGCATCCGAGAACTAGTAAAAATTCCTATGTAAAAAAAGTAATCTTATTAATGTTTTGTTAAATAAATCCTTGTCGAATCATGTTCTTAGACTTACTAAGAACATGACTCGACAAGGATTTATTTAACAAAACAGTATTAAGAGTACTTTTTTGACATCGGAATTATAGGCTAGTGCTCGGATACTTTTGCTGCCGATTGTACTTAACAAAACAGCATTAGATGCCATCTTTTAAGTAGGAATTAGTAAGCTAAGAATTTTTGTAGAATTTAAGTAGGCTAGTGTTCAATAAATTTGCTTCCGACTATATGACTCTTTAACAATGATTCCCAGACCGTCGCCAATTGGCCCATACGTAAATATAGTGCGACGTAAAATCTATTCAACTCGTTTAAATTTCTCTCCTTCGATTGAACAGGGGAGCAGCCCCAGCTCACCGCTCGAAGAGCGGTGTTGAGCTATGCTAGGACCGAAGTCCACGTGGGCTGTCCCGAGACGTTTATTGAAAAACAGAAGGGGAAAAAAAAAAAAAAAAAAAGGAAAAAAAAAATTTACAGAATTCATCGCCAGGCTTTTTTCTTATTGCCTGCACGCGACAGGGGGCGATGATTAATGACAGATAGATAAATTTACAGAACAATGTTGACCAGCATGCCGGACCCAGCCAGTCCCACGCGACAATTGGCATGCTGTCTGAAGTTGATGCTGTGGATGATAGTCCGGAGCTCCATTTAATGAAGCAGATTCTCCTACTCTTTATTGAACAGGGAGCAGCCCCCGCTCACCGAGCTCTGGTAAGAATCTGTTGAGAGAAAAACTTGAGGGCGTCCTTGGTGTGCTACTTCAAACTTTGGGTCAATTGAACAGGTGATAAAGGCTTATGAAGAAATTGTACAGACTACAACTTCTGTGGTTTGGGATTGGGTGGACATGGAAGATCATCAGCAGCACCGCAGACAACCATGGAGAAAGGTAACATCGTTAAAAAAAAATTTAAAAAAATATAAGGTTTAATAATTTGGAGAAGGACGTTAATAGAATATTTTCATATTAGTCAGTTAAATTAGTGAGGTTCATAAGGTATGAGTAGATATTATTAAGTTTTTTAATTAACGGTTTTCTAGTTACTATTTCATTTAGCCAGTTAGGGGGTCGAGGGGTTGGATTTCGTAGATGGTCTGATTCAGTTAGTGGACAGTAAAAATAGTAATGCAGTGGAGTACCCTCCTCTCCACAGGGACACAGGGATGATCGTCGGCAGTGAAATCTGTACAGATAGGAGGGGAAGGGCCCATGGCCGGTAAGAAAAGCAGTGATAGGGGGAGATAGGGACCAGAAGTTTGCACTGGCCTGTGGAATCAGGGAGAAGGTGTGTCTCCCCTTCTCGGAGCTGTTCCATAGGTCTTGCCATTTAAGCTTTATGATTTTGTGAATTTTACTTTTTACATAAGAAGGGGGTGCAGGAATTGATGAGCATTTTGTGGGGAAATTAGTAGCCTGTTTTGCTTATGTATCTGCAAGCTCATTGCCAACAACACCCCTGTGGGCAGAAACGTGTGCCAGGGAGCAAATTAGTTCGGAATTTAATAAAAGTTTTTTAATGTGTTGAATCTGTGGGTGTCTGCTCCTATGCCTAGCTATGGCCTGAAGACCCGAGAGACTAACGCTAAAGATGTTAACTTGCTGATTTTTGTATGAAGTGCTGGCCCATTCTATGGCCTCAGCGATAGCGTGGATCTCGGCTTGAAAAACCGTGTTAAAGTCTTCGAGCCTGCATGCCCACTGATGGCCCGCGACACCATGTACTAGCACGCAGAAAGCGGCTGCCACCCCGGTGTCCGTCTTGGAACCATCAGTGTAGATGGCAACCGGAGCAGAGGGAAGGAAGCTATTTTTGTTACAATTGGTTATACTTGGAGCAACATCCTTGCCTGGGTGAATATCCCAACTGCAGGTCAAGGATTGAATGGGGGTTTGTGGGAAAATAATATTTGTGAGTTCGGGGTCTTTTAATTGTAGAATTTGAGTTTTGATGAACGTTTGAGAGACCTGCAGGTGAGCATGGGGAATCCCAGTAATCACAGTGAGGACATCAGTGGAGATAGTTTTGTATCCTCTTGCAATTTGCAAGAGGAAAGGTCTTTGTGCCGAGTTTAGACCTGTTATGGCGTCGGATCGCAGGTGTCCACCCCAGATGGCGGCTCCATATGTTAAAATCTTTTCAACAATGGTCCTATACCATGTCTTTAGGATGGAGGTGGAGATACCCCACCTTCTTCCCACCATTCTTGTTGAGCTATGGTAGATACTCTGTGTTTTGAGTTTGAGTTCTTTAACGTGAGCCAGCCAGTTGAGGTGGCGATCAAATGTTATGCCAAGAAGTCTCATTTGATCGACATGGTTGACACTGATGCCGTCAATGCGCATCTTGGGATTCCGATTACGTTTGAGGGCTTTAGGAAATGCTAAGGTTAAGGCTTTAGTTTTGGAGGGGGAAAGTTTAAGGTCAAATTCCTTTAAAAGTTTACTTAGAAGGGACAAAGCCTCCTGGGCCTGGTCCTCCAGGTTTTTTCTGACACGACCCGAGAGAATCAGGGAGAAATCATCCGCATAGGCAAATGTGTTGAAGCCCGCAGAGTTCATGCGCTTGAGGATGCCGTCAGCAATTAAATTCCAAAGAATCGGGCCAAGGCATGAGCCCTGAGGGCAACCTTTTGTTTGAGGGTGTGCTGTGGAGCCCTCACCCCAGTTCACAAGGATTTTTCGTTGAGAAAGATACGAGCGGATGACTCCTGCCAGATTAGCCGGGCAGTTAAGATCATGTAAGGCGCGAAGGATATTTGGCCACTCCACGTTGTCGAATGCTCCTTTAATGTCTAGCGAGACGATAGTGGTGTAGTTTGATGCTTTGCAGCTTACGGCGCAGGAACTTTTAATTGCTTGCAAGGCTTGGTCGCATGATCTGCCCTCCCTGAACCCAAATTGGTTTGGATGTAGCAGATTATTTGATTCAAGAAAGAAGTTAAGTCTCGTTACTATGAGTTTTTCTATTAATTTGCCTAAAGTGGGGAGGAGGCAGATCGGTCTATAGGAAGAGGGTTCAGAGGGTAATTTGCCTTGCTTCAAGAAATACACCACTTCGCCTCTTCTTAGTGTTTTTGGGAAGTGCTGATGTTTGAGACATAGGTTGGCCCATTGCAGGAGTAAATGGGGTAATGTTTTGTGCACGTTGCGTAGAATTTTGAAATCTATGTTATCAGGGCCAGGAGCCTTGTTGATGTTGAAGCTGTAAAGAGTGGCTTTAACCTCAGACTCCGTGAAGGGAACATCCGAGGGAGCCGAGAACGAAGGTGCTTCGTGGTGTGGATAAGCTGTTTGTGGGAAAAGGGTTTTGGTTAGAAATTCTAGATTTTGTTTTTTAGAGGATTGTCCTGGAGGACGTTCGAGTTTCAGTTCTGTGGGAGTGAAGAATTTATTGCTGTAGAATTTTTGGGCAGTGCCAAAGATTTGTGTCTGCGAGTTGCAAAATTTTATCCATGCGGCGTGTTTGGCTTCATTTACGCGTTTTTTAAATATAGCTGAGTGAAATTTAATTTTCTGTTTATGTTGTTGGATTTGTGAGGGTTCGATGTATTTTAGCTGTCTTCTCAGAGCAGTCAGATGATTCCGCATGGATCGTAATTGAGGTGACCAGAAGGAGTAGGCATACCGACGTCCCGATTTCTTTAGTCTGAAAGTGCTTCCCTAATGATTTTAATAAATCTTGATATGAAGCTAATCCGGTCAAGATAAGAGCAATAAGCAACAATAATATTCCTAAAAACACATTTTTTCCCCAGTACATTCTCAGGATGTCATTTCATTCTGAGGATATCCTATGGATGTACTGGGGTAAGTTGTGTTGTTAGGGCGGTTTCTGTTTCTTTTACAAAATGTCGCCAAAACTCAAATACGCAGTAATAGAATAGAAGGTCTGTGAACACTTTATAATCACTTCTTGAATGATTATAGCAGTTTATCGCTAAACAAACTTCCATATCATAGTTTACTTAGCTAAAATTATGAAATATAATAAAACAAGTTACTCTAAAGTAACGTAAGACGATAAAAAAAAATGTTTGTCGTGTGTTTATCAGAGAAACGCGCTGGGTACATGTGGCAACCCTAAGGCAACAAAATGCCTGATGCGCCAGCTCGTATATATAGGAGCCTTAGTGAGAACGAGTCCAAATTTTTGGAGGGAATGCAAAATTGGCCGAGAGATTGTTATTTGGCAAACATCCAGTTATTCGGTGTTCCCTTATCGCTTGTTTTCTCTCAGTCACCCCTATTTTAACATTGGACTCGTTCAATCCGCACTTGCGCAGAGACTTTCATAGTCGCAAGAAATGTGGTTAAAGAATATAAGGAAAGGGCATGTTTACAAACAAACGCTCTTTTAATCAATCTTTTCCACTCACGAGTGGCAAAAGGCTAACTCTATTGGTAGAAATACCAGTGTTTTGCCCTGAGTATAAGACTACTATTATATAGTAGTCTTACCTAAGACTATATGATAAGAGCTGGCGCAGTGTCCGCCATTTTCTAGCCCGTCTGGGAAAGTGTTGGCGGTAGAAAAAGCTAGGTTACCTGATTAGCGTTGTTATCGCCTTTCAGCTTCTATACAGATCAAGTGAGCTAGAACTTCTTATCACGAAACAAACAAGTTGGCAATTTTAAGAACATCGCCAACATTCTCAAAACTGTAACCCTTCACGTTAAAATAAATGTAATTTTAAAAGAATTTAAAAACAATAACTTAAAAAAACAGTACATTCATATTAAATTTGTCAAACAACTTTGAAAATTAAATAAAATAAGAAAAATCTTTCGCTACAAAGTTGCTCAGGGTATCAGCTTCTGCTCAGGGTATCCGCGAGCTTCCTTTGCAATTTATAATCCACTTTTTCCTTCTTTCTGGATTAGAAGAAAATATAAACAGGCGGTGCTCTATTCTGGAGTTTTGCGTGCAATCTATTGCCGAAAAACCAACAATAATAAATCGTCATCCGGTCTTGTGGGCTAGAAAATGGCGGATGCGTCAGCCTATCAATGTAGGAGTTCTAGCCTTACCTGAGTTAAGACTACTATAAAACAGGATGAATCATTCGCCGCCATTTGTCAGTCATTGCTAAAACTAAGACTATTGTATATGACTATTATATGAGATTATATAAGACTATTATATAATGGTCTTAGGTTTGACAGTGACGAACTACCATATAAGATTATTATATGAGACTATATAAGACTATTATATCGTAATCTTAAGTTTAGCAATGACGGACATGACGTACAAATGGCGGCGAATGATTCAGCCTGTTATATAATAGTCTTAACTTGAGTAGAGTGTTTTGCCCTGAGCGTGACGTCAGCTGTGCTTTCCTTATTAGAATCAAAATTATGATTGCATGTTCTGTTCAGAAATAACGCAAAGGGGATGAATCCCAGATTGTCGCCAATTACCATTGTGCAGTTCTTTTGCGATATTAAAGTCACTCATTTTCAGCCTTCATTTCCTCGTTTCCTATTTAGTAGTAAATTTGTCGATCTTTGGTATAGCCCAATTTTCTTTTAACCATTTTTCAACATAAATAAAAAGTGTTTATGACTTCGTCTGTCAGTTTTCCTATCCGTCCTCTGACTACCATAAATACTTATGGATGGAATTTCTTGAAATTGATGTACACTATTACAGTTAACAAGAAGACATTCCCTAATGAAAATGAGGTAAATATTTCTATTGTTAAAACCAAGGAAATCTTCAACGTCTTGAACGCCAAAAGGAAAAATTGGAAAGCAGACAATTGTTTCGGTAACATTTAGCTGAAGAAATTAGAGAGAAATTCTCATATAGACAGGAAAGCAATCGAATTCTGATCAACCAATAGAATCACGTGAAATGTGAAGGATTGACCAATAGGAATTTGGGAAACACAAGTTGTGAAAAATGTAGAAGAAATTAAGAAAATGTGAACTAAATGTGAAATTTCCAACAATCAGACAGATGAGGTACAGCGGAATCACAAATGGCAATATTTTAAAGATTTTTATAGATGTAAAAAGCTTCAAAGAAATCGAGTTCTTAAGTGGACTTAGGCCTGCATATTGCAATCGGCAGCCAAAATATTCCAACGCTAGCAATAATTCCTATACAAAAAAAGTACACTTAACACTGTTTTGTTAAACAAATTCTTCTAGAATCATGTTCTTAGAATGATTCGACAAGGATTTATTTAACAAAACAGTATTAAGCGTACTTTTTTTTTATATAGGAATTATTGTTAGCGCTCGAATAATTTTGCAGCTGACTGTATTTTAGTTGAATCAAATTTTAAATTATGCTTTTTCTCCCAGTTTTCCTCAGAAATAACCGATTTATTGGTTTCCTGCTTATGGACGCAACTATTATGCTCTTTTAGACGGAATTGAAGACTGCGTTCAGTTTGACCAATATGTATATTAAACCTCATTGACAGAAAATACTATAGATTCCCCAAGAATTATACATATCTATAACTGAGAAAAAACTAATTATTCTATACAGTACAAATATACCTCTATTATAGACAATAACTCTATAGACAAACTATAAACTCTGTAGAAATTAATATCAAATTCACAAATGAAATAAAAAATAATGGATCACTTCTATTCCTTGATACTCTTGTCTCTTGCACTGAAAAAAGATTTCTCACCGCTGTCTATCGTAAAAAATTTTTGCAGTCTTTCTACCTTCCCATACGTTCATGTCATTCACCTATTCAAGAAATGGCAGCTTTCGTTAATCGTGTTCCGATTCTGTTTTATTAAGCTCTGAAATCAAATATCTGAAAGCCATAACAATTGACAGAGGTTATAACCTTTCCATTTTAGATAAAGCTACCAAAAAATACAATTCCCTCGTACTTCGTCAACTAAATCAGTCTCTTAATATCTGCATTGTTCTACTCCATTTTTTAAAATCCAGTCATGTCATAGCTAAAGACCTTAAACAATATGATTTTTTCGCCTTCCAATAAAATCACCTTTTCTCGTTAAAAAATCCTACAGATCTATACAAGGTCTGTTCAAAAAGTATCCGACCGATGGCCACAAAAAATATCTTATCTACTCTGCAGGAATGGGATCCTAATCCCCTTCAAAGTAGGCCCCTTGTGCTTCCACACACATACATAACCCAGCGTTCCTTTCATTGCCGAAAAACACTTTTGAAAGGCTTCTTTTATAATGGTGTTCAACACCGCCGTCGCGTTCTGCTATATCTCATCTCTACTCTGAAAACGGGATGAATGCGATGGCGCATTGTCATGATGCATCTGTCAGTTTTTCGCCAAACGGTGACAAAAGACTACTATCTAGAAGTTCTTTGCTGACTCCGTGATGCAGTTCAGCGCCAAAGACCAGACCCATGGATTGCGTAAAACTGGCAGTATCATCATAACAATGTGCCATCACATTCATCACACCTGATTCAAATATTCTTGGCGAAGCATGGAATTCCAGTCGTTCGCCAATCTCCCTACTCCCCAGTCATGGCTCCTTGTGACTTCTGGTTGTTCCCGAAATTGAAAATGTCATTGAAAGGACCCCGTTTTCAGAGTAGAGATACGATAATGCAGAATGCGACGACGGAGTTAGACACCAATGCTGGACTAAGTGTGTGGAGGCGCAAGGGACCTACTTTGAAGGGGATTAGGATCCCAATCCCGCAAAGGAACTAAGATATTTTTCTGGTCAAAGGTCGGATACTTTTTGAACAGACCTTGTATAATTCTTGTGGCATCTATAGTATTTCGTGTCTATATATGGTTTAACATACATTGGTCATTTGTTATGTATTGATCAACATATTAATTACATTCGTAAGCCGGAAACTAATAAATCGGTTATTTCTAAGCACTGCTAGGAGAAAAACCGTAATTTTAAATTTGATTCAATTAAAACAATTTGCAGACCTAAATCCACTCAAAAACTCGATTTCATTGAAGCTTTTTACTTCTATAAAAACTTTAAAAAGATTGTCAATTGTGATTTCGCTGTGCCGCATGTGTCTGATTGTTAGAAATTTTGCATTCAGTCCACATTCTTTTAATTTCTTCTGAATTTTTCACAACTTCTGTTTCCAAAATTCCTATTGGTCAGACCCCAACATTCCATGTAATTCTGTTTAGGTCCCGACTATGCTATTTGAAGACCCGGGGCACTGATGCTATTTGGAGGCCCCTTACCCTGCTCTAAAGAGCTCTCCAAAAGTACCCATTCTCAAAAACAGAAATAAATAAAATTAGTGCATTTTTAAAAATTCTCCTTCAATTATACCTTCTATTTCCTCATTTTTTTTTTTTAGCAAACTATAACAAAATCATTAGTTTTATGTTCAAGACAAATGAAAACTGAAGCATATTGATCATCCAATGTTTAGGAAATTATTCACAAAATTTAACAATTTTTTAAGCTCTTTAATAAAATATAGAAAGAAAAAATTAATCAATTTTGTTTTTAATAGACATATAATGAAAAAAATTATACTATTGCTTCTCAATTTTTGGAAATGAGGCCCCGTAAATTTGAAGGCCCTGGGCCAGTGCCCCGTGCCATAATCTGGCCCTGATTCTGTTGGATAATCAGAATTCGATTCGTCTCCGATATACAGTCGGCAGCAAAAGCATCCGAACACTAGCCAATAATCCCGATGTCGAAAAAGTACACTTAAAACTGTTTTGTTAAATAAATCCTTGTCGAATCATGTTCTTAGACTGACTAAGAACATGACTCGACAAGGATTTATTTAACAAAGTAGTATTAAGTGTACTTTTTTTAGACAGGGATTATTGCTAGCGCTCCGATACCTTTGCTGCCGACTATATACGAGCATTTCTCTCTTTATCTATACGCTGAAGACGGTACGCTATATGCTACCGAAACAGCTGTCTGCTTTCCAATTTTTTCCCTTTGGCGTTCAAGAGGTTGAAGACTTCCTCAGTTTTAATAATCTCGCGCCAAGTCGTCTTTTTATACAAAATACCACTATTAGTTTATGTAACAGGACACCCAAAATAATTTCAAAGCACTGCATTCTCTGAGAGGTATTCCTATAATAATATTTTAATATAGTTATTTTGTGCAAATCAGAATAAAATTGATAATTATTATTTATATATATAAAAAATGTGTTCTGCATAATGTAGTATGATTAGCATTAAGATTATAGGCAATACAAAAATATTCTAGTACATTAATGTCTATGACTGGAAATTGCTTTGATTTGTATTTTTAGTTGGATAAAGTGTTTTTAACACTTTTTAACAGTGGAAGGAACGCTGGGCTAAGTGTATGTTTTAGAGTGATTAAAATTTGAAATAGTTTATCATTCTGTTCGTCTCTAGTATCCGTAAATGTTTTCAGAATTTCTTCAAAATGATATTTTTTTAAAGTTTTCAATGACATGTTATTTTAAAATGGTATAAATAGCACAACATGTATGTGTACAAGAAACCCAAAAGAATGCCAATGGAATGTGTTCTATAAAGAGCATTTTTGTGTCAAATATTTAAATAACTTTATGCTGCATAAGTGACATTTATACTTCACACGCATAAAAAAATGTTTTCCATAAAATGTAGTATGATTAGCATTAAGATTTATAGGGACACGCAAAAATATTTAGATACATTAAGGGCTATAATTGCATTTTCGTTTTTATGAAGCCTTTTAACGATGTTTAAGAATGATTATGATTTTAATTAGTCTGTCTGTCGTTTTGCCCGTCTGTGCAAGCTCTAGCACCGGTCAATATTTTCAGAATCTCTTTATATTTCAACAAAATGATATGTTATTCAAGTTTACTGTGGTGTGTTCCCCATTTAAAATAATATAAATATCCCCATTAGCTTGTGCACAGGGATTCTCAAAAGAATCCCAATGCATTGCGTTCTATGAGAAGCATTTTTATAAATCATATTTAAATAAGTTCGTACCACACAAATCATAGTGAAATTGGCATTTATTATTTACATAGGGGAAAAATGTTTTATATAGAATGGTATGTTTAGCGCTCAGATTTACAGGCCTACACTCAAATATTCAGATACATTACGGGTTAAAATTGGAAATTGGTGGAACTATATATACTTCTGTTTGTGTTAAGTGTTGTTAACACTTTTCAACAATGCTTAAGAGGGATCATAAATTTATTTATTCTATCTATCTGTCCATTGTGTGATCACGTAGGGAAAAAGTACATTGAACGTTAAACAATGCAACGAGAACGCATAACTGGAAAGCATTAGTAATCTATGCGAAACGCATGAGTTTTCGTTCTTCTTTACTTTTAGCGTATGTTGCCAAATTGCAGGCGCTATTTTTACCGGGCGCCATTTTTTTATGGTTTAGGTTCCATGTTCTATCGCAAAAAACTTAAAAACAAAAAAGCAGTTTTTATGTGCAGTATAAGTATTTTTTTATTCATATTAAATATATTGCAATATATAATATGATTGCCGAAAAAAAAAGGCGGGGGGGGAGGGGAGCCATACATTGTCTATGGATGAAATTTCTTGTAGCAGCAGCAGCAGCAGCTTTATATGTTTGGCAGCACTACACAAAACAAAATTAACATATATTTCTTAAATGCACAAAACCATGTTTCACATACAATTATTTTGAAATTTATCTTTAATTTACAGAGGCATGCAAAAGAGCTCTGAAAGATTTGTGTTATATTTGTAAGTGGAAAGAAGAGCATTTCAAGTTATGTCCCTCTTTTCTCTCTCTTTCTCTTGGTGTTAGTTTTAAATACATTGTACGGTACATAAAATTTGGTGGACGATATACAGGGCTAATCAAAATTAGTCAAACAAGTTTAATAAAGCAGGATGGCCGACATTTTTCTGAATAAGTTGAAGTAAATTAAAAAGGGCAGTAGCTCTTTTCACACAGAAGTGCAATTTAAATAAAAGTGTTTCTAAAATCATTTTGAAACGTTTTTAAAGTACAATAAAATTGTTCAAATACAGTACATTCTATCTTTGATCTTAAATTGCAAAAATGTGTCTTTATAGTAATGCATGGTAACAGAAAGTAGCTTATGGGGTATATCGTCCAACAGGTATGCTGCCATGCTGCAATTTCTCTCATTTAATAAGATGCTAGAGCTCAGTTTCTATAGTGTTTAATGAAAGAAAAAAACATGACACGCATGATAGCAAGGAAGAGAAACTATGTTGATTTCGTTTGGGTGCATATTGCCTAACATGTGGCGCTGGTATCGAGCAATTTAACCCATTTACGGAAAAGCAATATCTCAACTTTTATAATATATAAAGACCTACATTTGGCATGTGATAAATTTGGCTATTATAAAAAACTATGTTGATTCGACTGAATGCATACCACTTCATACAAGTTGGATACCGAACCAGTACAAGCATCCAAGTCTTTAATGGAATTCGAAGCCAGCACGAAAGACAGAGCATTTCATCACTAGGCGGACCCTTCTAAGAGGATAAAGTGAGAAAAAAGGGGTATACTGCTGCTGCGCAATTTCGAAAATTGGATTTCAAATAATATTTCGTTAACCATATGTATATAAGCAGTTTTCCTAGATTCGGTGAAATATAGTAAAGCATAGCAATTTCATCAATTATATTCAACAAAGAATGTTTTCGCTTAATTTTGAGTAGCTCTGTCTATTGTCTATAAATTATATATAAATCATGTAGTTTAAATTTAGTATAGTATGGAAAACATATAGCATTACTTGAAATGTACTTCGAGCAATTTCCATGCGAAATATCTCCGAATTACTTTGTGAGACTCTGTAAAATAATGATGATGATGAATGACTAACTGAATTTTATGCGAAACATGCTATTATTAGTGCTAGAGGCCTATTTCAGTCGGTACAGCGTTGTCGAATTTTTATACGTCAACTCTTAATAGTGCCAAGGGCCTATTTCAGTCGGTTTATTGAATGAAGATTTTGTAGATAATTTGATTACTCATAACAAAGGTTACAAGTTTTTAAAAAATATAAAAAATTCTCCCAAGGTACAACTTTGACATGAGTCCCCCCAAGGCACAACTTTGACATGAGTCCCCCCCCCCAAGGCACAACTTTGACATGAGACCCCCCAGGCCCAACTTTGACATGAGTCCCCCAAAGGTACAATTTTGACATGAGTCCCCCCAAGGTACAACTTTGACATGAGTCCCCCCCCAAGGCACAACTTTGACATGAGTCCCCCCCAAGGCACAACTTTGACATGAGTCCCCCCAAGGCCCAACTTTGACATGAGTCCCCCCCAAGGTACAACTTTGACATGAGTCCCCACAAGGCCCAACTTTGACATGAGTCCCCCCCAAGGTACAACTTTGACATGAGTCCCCCCCAAGGCACACCTTTGACATGAGTCCCCCCCCCAAGGCACACCTCCCCCTCATTGGGAAAAAGAGAAAAAACGTTGTTTTGCGGCTATAAGACAGTTTGGACTTCCAACGTTATTTGTTACAGTATCTGCAGCTCAAACACATTGGTTTGATTTAATGAAAACTTTATCATGGAATTTAGATCGTCACGAATTAACTAAAGAAGAATTTGTCGATATTAACAAGTTTAGCAGTAGGCCTCTGGCACTAAATTAAAATCTGTCAATGTCAGTTTTTCATATTTTAAATAATGAAATAATGTCGTGTCTGTATAATTTATTTTCATTTATTTTTGTTTCATGCAGTCTAAATATGTTAAACAGTATTTACAAGGTATTACATCCACAGACGTGATGAATATGAATTATCTTGGAGGTAACTGTGCAGGACCCCCCCCCCCCCCTTTTTTTTTTTTTGGTTTCAACAAAAAATTTCAAGCAGCATCCTCGTATGATACAGATTCAAAATACTGAGCTAGACTTTGTGTTTTTAAGTTATGCTGATAATAAACAGATACACACACAGAACAAACGCTAAAAATCTGATTTTCCGACTCAAGGAACTTCAAAATGTGCAACTAAAAAAAATAATAATAAAATAGAAAACACAAATTCAAATTTATTTTTTTTAAAAATCTACCATTTAACGGGTAAAAGGATGAAAAAACTGCTTTAAAATTAATATACATGCATCAAAAATTGCAATGTTCCCATCATTGTAGGTAGTCTTGTTATTACCTAAACAAAGATTCATTTCTGGCATGTAAAAATCGTAAAAATGATAAATTTTACTTACATTTTGTTTGCCACAAAAAAAAAAAAAAAAAAAAAAAAAAAACTTTCAAATAGTTATAATTTTAAAAAGTAATATTAAAATGGATAGTTGGAAAATTCTTTTTAATTGAAGAGAAAAAAAAATCTGTATCTACTTTTAATTAAAATAATTGAAAAAAAAAACTAGTATGTTGTAGCCACCACAAGACTTTCTTCTATATTTTCCTATACAAATTCACTAAGTGCAAATGATTTATTAAAATTATCTAACATGGTGAATGCAAATGCTCTTCATCTTGGTGAAAACTAATACGAAATATCCAAAGACAGACAGTTTGTCTATAAATAACATCTTAAAATATACGTTTTTATAATGGTTATCTCACATATCAAGTTTCGTACAGTTATATTCCATAGAAGTTGAGATATAGCCTTCCCGTTATCGATGAAATTTGCAGTATAGAAGCGACTATTGACCTATAAGCATCCACATTGAATCAGCAAAATGACTCATAATGGCCTCTCCCATATAGTTTGGTGATACGCGAAATAGAACCTGAAATATAGCTTTCCCTTAAAGTGCGGAAATCGTTTGAAGCAGCACCACATGTTGAGCGGTTGCCATCAAAAGTTGATAGGCACTAATTTATGTCAAAGTGCATCTACATACGAATTTATATGGAATTATGGGCAGTAGTTACTGAGATACAGCCTTCCCTTAAACTGCGGAAATTGCTGTATAGCAGCGCCACCTGTTAGCCGATAAATATTCAAATTGAATCAACATAATGTTTCATAATGGTCTTGTCACGTATCAAGTTTTGATTGATTATACGCAGAAGAACCTGAGATATAGCTTCCCTTTTAATTACAGAAATCGCTGTATAGCAGCTCTACCTGTTGAGAAGTTGACACCAAAAGTTGATAGGCACTAATTTATGTCAAAGTGCATCTACATACGAATTTATATGGAATTATGGGCAGTAGTTTCTGAGATACAGCCTTCCCTTAAACTTCGGAAATCGCTGTATAGCAGCGCCACCTGTTGGCCTATAAGCATTCAAATTAAGTCAGTATAATGGCCTTCTCACATATCAAGATTTGATTGGTTATACGTAATAGAGTCTGAGATATAGTATCCTCTTAAATTGCAGAAATTTCTGTATAGCAACGCCACTTGTTGAACAATTGACACCAAAAGTTGATAGACACTAAATTAGGTAAAGATGCATTTACTTATAAATTTATATATAATTCTGAACAGTAGTTCCGGAGATACACTTGCCATAAAATTTTTGTCTCACAGACACACACACACAGACAGACAAACATTTTCTAAAAATAGTCAAATCGTGTTCTAGACCTATCAAAATATGTAAATCCGTCGAAAACCGGAAGTCGAAAATTTTTAGGAAGTCAGTAATAAAAGCATTATAATAAAACTAATAATAAATGCAAAACACCATCTTGTTTTATTTACTTGTGATATTTAAAAAAAAAACTTTTTAAAGAATTTTGGTGTTTTATATTTTGCTTATTCTAACCTTTTTTTTTTTTTTCCATTTTTTATGAATTATTAGCATTCAGCTAAAATTGTGAGGTATTTCTGTATTATGCTTAACAACTATGCAATTTTCAACATTTAAAAATGAAATTTTAATTTAAGTTGGCTTCACGAGTGGTTGACAGATTCTGCTGTAGAAGCAAGAAGGGGGGAAGAACCTGGTTCGATCTTAGACCTAGTCGTCTTAAGTTTTTGTCGCTTTCTCCGAAACATGCGTAACTACAACTAACAATTTAGAATAACCCTAATAGTCCTAGAACTAGGACCTTCGTGTAGTCAGTTGGTCTTTATTACCAAATACACACACCTAATTAAAGTTGTTTCAAGCTTCTAAAACCCAGTTTTAAACGTCAAAAACTTGGTAGATGTGAGATCCCAGGTCACGCTCGTCGGCTGAGGCATACAGAGTTTACCGCGTTTTTCACTGAAACTTGCGTAAATACGGGCTAGAGCCCCTTAGAAAGACCCCAGTGTAGAGCACTCCTCCCAGGTCTAGTGCAGTCAATTGTCCCTCAATCCTAACACCATCTAAAACAAAACCTAGTTCGTTTTTTTAAATAATTTAACCATTACGACGTATTATTATGTTTTGATTTAAGAAAAATGAATAGTCCGAAGTGATTTTATTATTACAGTCGGTAACAAAAGTCTAACAAAAATTCCAACACTAACAAAAATTCCTATACAGAAAAAGTACACTTAGTACAGTTTTGTTAAATAAATCCTTGTCGAATCCTGTTCTTGGTCAGTCTAAAAACAGGATTCAACAAGGATTTATTTGACAAAACTGTATTAAGTGTACTTTTTTTAGATAGGAATTTTTGCTAGTGTTCGGAGACTTTTGTTACCGACTGTACTAATAAATAAAAATTTTAAATACAAAAATGAATTTGTGGAAGAATACCAAAAGAAAATTGTCTAGTGTCGCCCTCTGTGCTTACAAATGAGTACTAAACCTTGACTTTTATTTTACATTTCTTTTCTTTTGCATATTTTAAATAATAATTCATCTTCAAATTTTAAAATATTTTTAATTTATCATTGCAATTTACGGAGAAAAAAATAGTTAGATGTGAACAATAAAAGTTAAGAATATAACAAGCTTCATTTACAAAATGAAATAAAATCCCCCCCCCCAGTCTCTAAGCTAAACAAATGGTTGGTACTGCCATCCATAGACATAAATTACTACTAAAAGTAAAAGGAAAAAAATTAGCTTTGAATTTTCCAGCAGCATACACCATTTATTGATTTATAACTCAAGTACAAACACAGTCCTTTAAAATATTTCAAATTAAGGATAAAGAACATATTGCCTTAAAGTCCTTGATTTAAAGCAGATACTTTTTAATTATTTATTTTAATAAAAACTGAACTTGAATTCTGAAAGTATTTTATTTCAGGGATAAAATTACAATGAATTTTAAAGTTAAATGATGTAGGGTAAAATACAATAAATTATCAAGGATACAAGTCTTCTTCAGTCAGTCCAGCTATTTTTTTTTTTTTTAAATTGTCACTTACCATCTAATTTAAGGTCATTTAATTAGTATTTTGATACCTATGGGTTAATGAATATGCAATGTGAAATGATAAATGCATCTACATCATGTACAATCTTTGTCTTCACACACTGTCTACCGTCAACATATTTTTATTTCAATTGATTAGATTTTTAAAATAACAAGCATTGTTGATTCATTCAATCCATCTGTCTCATATAATGTTATATTTAAAGTGCTAGCAAGCTTGCATACAGACAGAAAATTAATTTTATGCCTGAAAAATGTAATCGAACTGGAATGAAAATTCACAAATGGAAAACTTTTTTTTTTCAAAATTCATATTCATCATAATTTAAACTATAAAACAGGAAATATAAATGCACTAAGTTTTAAGAGTTCAAATTTCAAGTGTCAAATAAACATTAAATTAATATAACTAAAACATCAAAGAGGCAGTGTTTTATAAAATACTACTAGAAATCTTTTGGAATTAATTACTAAACTATATGTACAAACAAAACAATTACACAAACCTTTTCTATATATATTCATATATCTCTGTAAAAAATTATCTCAGAACAAGGAGTGAACATGTGCAATAATAAAAATAAATTATTAATTGTATATTAGACATAACAGCAAAGTAACATGATATCTAACATTCATATTTCTACTTGATTTTTTTTTAGTAATTCTTTGGGTTCTAGCAGGAGGAAATATACAAAATTAATAAAGTTTTTTAAGTCTTCTTATTGAGGATTATTAAATAACAAAATAAATAAATATTTAAAAATCTACATTAAAAATGGATTATGTTTCAGACAGGAATATATATAAATCAATTTTTAGGTAAATATTGGTCATATATAATATCAGGGTTGGGTTTTAGACGTCAAAAAGGGGTTTTTGACATGACAAGGGTTTAAACCGTCAGAAACCTCTTACCGTCACAAACCTGCATTTTCAAAATGAAAATCTATAAATGAGCTAGAATCTGGTTAGAAGTAGGAATTAGTTGCCATATACAAGTGAATATCTAAAAATTATGCAGTTTATAAATTAAAAAATCTTAAAACAATTTGTAGATAATTAAAATTTAGGTAGATATGCTGTTTTATGACCTAAGAAATATGTACAAAGTATGCATAGACATATTTTGTATGTTTATTTATATTAATATTTATGAAATTCTGAAATTCCAAAGTTACTTATGAATTTTTTCACATAAGCCATGAAAACACAGGAATACTGTTTTTTCTTTTCTTTCAGTAAAACATTGTGTAGGCAGTAAATTAATATGGATTTGAAAATAATTATATTTATAATCTATATTTATTACTTATTTATATTAATAATTTTTTATCTATTTATTGCTATTATTGATTGTATAAATATTTGTACCTGTTTATTGCTTGGACTATTAGTGTTTGGTATTTTGGGAGTAAGGCTGTTTGACTACTCTAGGATCTTAGGCCTAAAAGGGAGTGCCCTCCGTGGGGGTCTTTCTAAAGGGTCCTAGCCAGTATTTATACAAGTTTTGGAGAAAACCACGAAAAACTCTGAATGGCTAGGCCGACGAGTGCACCCTGGGATCGAACCCGGCACCTCATGTTTACCAGCTTTGAGTGTCGAACTGCTTGGCTGCTGGTGGGACCTACAGTTTAGACTAATAAATTTTTTTTAAATCTGTACGAGTAAATATTAAATTTATACACATCCAGAAAGCATTCATATTTCTCTTGTCTCGCAATAATTATAAGAATTTCAGATGCAATTCAAGCTCGTTTAACATTCAGAATTATTCTTTTTTCTTAAAAACTTGTAATATCAACAGTCATTAAAAAAAGAACAAGATATATTTCTCTATAAAATATTTAAATACAAAATATTAGGCCTTGCATTTTTATTTTACTGGTTAAATACATAATACTAAAAAAATTGAAATATATAATGCGGTATTGCAAATAAAATGATTTATCAATCAAAATGATCTATCAATGATTTATAAATCATGAATTTTTAGAAGCCTAAAATTTTGTTTTTATATTAATCAAAATGTTATAATAATGAGTTTTTCAAAGAACATCGATCTATTTACTTTTCAAAAAATCTTTATAAACTATACTTTGTTAAATTAAGTTTTTATATGACAATTAAATTATAAATATAGGTTTTTGACATGACGGCTTTAACTGTCAAAAACTGTCATGCATCAAAAATCTGCCAACCATGTATAATATACAGTTGAACCTTGTTAATCTGAATTACTTTTAACATGAACCGCTTCCACAATCCTCGTCAAAATGAAGATTAGTTACTGATAGCATGAAATTTTTTTTTTTATCCCCCTTGAGATTCATGTTAACGATATTTGAATGTATTCTAAAATGACCCTTAGCAAACTATGTTGTGATAACAGTTGTGCTATAACTATGTTAATAATTGGAGAACAAATAGATTGTGTTTGCATGTTAATTTATGAAGCATATAATCAATGTGAATGATTTCTTTGCTGAAAGTTGTTTTCGTAAAAGTGCACCAAATTTGCTTTAGATTAACTTTTGAAAACTTAGTTATATATATATATTTTAGAAAGAGAGAGGGATAAAATGAATTAATTTTAATTGTGCTATTTTAAATTAAAAAAATTTTATTTCTCCAAATTTGCCACTTACCATTTAAGGTTATTCTCTTGGTATTTTCATTTACGGGATATATGAGGTGTGCTTCTGCTTCATCATCTTCTTACACTGTCTGCTCACATTTTTATTTAAGCAGACTGATTTTTTCAATACCAAATGTTGATTCATCATCCAATCCAGCTCCACCATATAATGCAATACTTGATTTGCTAGCAAGATTACATCAATAGACAGAAAAATAAATTTTATGCCTGAAGATGTAATCCAACTGGCATGAAATATAAAAATTCATATGTGCAGGAATTTTCATGTAAAGTTCATATTCTTTATAATTTAAACTATAAAACATAAATGCATTAAAGATTAAAGAGT
Organism: Salticus scenicus; assembly: GCA_963930645.1. Classification (NCBI taxonomy): domain Eukaryota; kingdom Metazoa; phylum Arthropoda; class Arachnida; order Araneae; family Salticidae; genus Salticus; species Salticus scenicus. Next base: position 370,957,776 of record OZ005650.1, read on the forward strand.
TCAAACTGTAAATGTAAGAGAGACTCTTATAATACACCTCTAGAAATCTTTTGGAGTTATGTATATAAAATTGATAAATTGTTTATACAAGCCTTCATACTGAGTTTTATTAAACTGATGAAATAAATACATAAATATACATTTAAAATGGATTATGTTAGAGAGAGAGAATGAATTTTTATTGTGTATTTTTAAAATAAAGAATGTTACTTTTCTAACTTTGCAACTTACTATTTATGGTCATTCTCTTGGTATCTTGATTTACAGGATGTATATGAAATACTTTTACTTCATCTACTATCTCTGGCTTCTTACACTGCCTGCCTAGATTTTTATTTAAGCTGATTGACTTTCTGGGGTACAGAATATTGATTCATCATCCAATCCAGCTCCATCATATAATGCAATACTTGATTTGCTAGCAAGATTGCATCAACAGACAGAAAATAAAATTTATATCTGAAGATGCAATCCAACTGGCATGAAATACAAAAATTGACACATGCAGGGATTTTCATGAAAAGTTCATAATCATCAAGTTTAAACTAGAAAGATAAAAATATATAAAGATAAAATATATTTTAGAGTCCAAATTTTGAATGTGAAATAATACAAATCATAAAAGTTCACAAGCAGAAAATATTTCACATTTTTCTGAATATGTAAAATCTCAAAGTGAACATATGCATTTTTTTTTTTTTTTCTAATTGTATTTTTACAGATTATGAATGTAAAATAACGATAAAGACACATTACATGTAACACTCACATTTATTTTTAGTACTTAAAAAGGAAAAAAAAAAAAAAAAAAAAAAAAAAGGAATTTTTTAGCTTCTGACAGTTTTTTTTTTTCTTTATGAAATGAAGAATCTCTATATTTCTTTTTTGGTTGTTTTAGCCTGAAGTCTATGAAAACATGTCATGAAAATATAAGTTATTTGGCTATTTCAAATGAATATAGAGATCAGTGGCAGATCAACTTGACTTTTGGGGGGGGGGGGGGGGGGCTAAGATTTTTCAAAGTGTTATTCTAGACCAATAAAAAATTTACAATTGCAAAATTCAATTATGAATGACAGTGTTTTTTTTTTTTTTTTTTTTTTTTTTGGGGGGGGGGGGGGGATCCGCCACCGATAGAGATATCCATATTATATGTTATTTTATTTTTGCTATGAAAAGCAAAAGTGTTTCTAAGAAGTCCTAGCTTGTTTTTACCCCCAAACATGGAAAACTCCACACGACTAGGCCAATGAGCATGACCTATTTAAGATTGAACCAGGCACTTTCTATCCATCAAGCGCACTGTTTCAAATATGAACATATATAATTTTTGTGCAAATATTGATTGTATATTCTAAAAAGACCCTCAACAAACTATGATAGAAGTTGTGTTGACTGTGTTAAAAAGTGAAGCACAATAGGATTATGTTTGCCTCTAAAGCAGAATACTTTTAAATGTTCTGCAACAAGTTTTCAGATAATCAACATGTTCCACAGGACACACATGCATTTTACAAATTTACTTTGACAATATATTATTGACACACTCATAAAAATACAAATCTTAGAATTTGATGTGCTATAATATATGTGTATAATAAGAAAACAATAATAGTAAAATAGCATTCAAAGATATTTTTGTTGAAAAAAAAGAATATATAAACCAAGGCTGAATAGAAAATTCTCCATGCAATCAACTAACAACTTTAGAAATATTTTTGAGAAATTGTTTCAGTGATTGATTTTTAATAAATGTCCACTCTTAAGGCTATAATACAAATTTTTTTTCCTACCTAATTTCTAAATATCTGCAATTGTTATGCAGTAAAGCTGTTTGTTCTGCAACATACGTTCTAAACTGTGACATATTCTGCTTTGAGGATGTTTGCATGTAAAATTTAACACATGTTATTTAGCAAATAGGAACTAATTGGTAACGGACAAGAACAAATTTAAATAAAACTGCACAGAGAATTCAAATAATACTATGTAGAAGCATGAGAAACAAATAAACACATTTTAAGTGAAATGAACAAAATCTTGTATATAAAAAAAAAATATCCTGCATGCAAATCAGAAATAAGAGTATACATAACCGAACCGGCCGGTTTATTTCAAACCTAGCATCTAACAAATTATCGAACATACAAATAATTATTTACTAAGAAAATGAACACATTATTAATTTATTTAAATGCAAATAACGAGAAACAGACAGCAGAATTATTCCAAACCATCATGAATAAAACATATCATGCTTTTATGCGTCCGGCCGGCTGGATTCAACAATTAAATTACTTAGTACACATTACTAATTAAAATAAGATATAAGATTCTTATCTAATTATTATGAATAAAATTAATATGTAACAAAAAATATTTTTTAAATATAAACTACTAGAAGGAAAAAAAGCTACCCAGCCGGTATATTTCAAACAAAAGACAAGACAGCCACCCGGTTTATTTAAAACTATTTTAAAAACATTTACATTATCAAACATATGTAATAAGTTATACAATAATAATAATAATAAAGAAAAAACTATTAAGGAAAAGAATCTAACTAAAATGCTCAAACAATAATTCAAAAATCAACAACCACATGCAGATTAAAAAAAAAACCAAATATTAATTTATTTTCAAAACGAAACGCAAGAAAATTTAAGTACATTCAAAATAAACCGAATTTGTACATTACAGAAAAAGAAAATCATATTAATTATAATAAATAATTGCTAGAAAAAAATTCAATCACTTACCTTACTTAAAATCCAAACCAAATGGCATAAGCGCGGGAAACGGGATAGGGGGGGGGGGAGCAAAAAACAGAGCAAATTCACGCCAAGCCAACATCGCCAGAATATTATTCGCCAACAAGACGGACGTACAAAACATAAACAAACCAGCCGGCAGGTTATCCTGGAAGACTACGTTTACGGCTGGCAGCCGGCAGCGTAGACACTGCGACAATGAACTACTACATATGTAAACAAACGCGCTGATTGGTAAATTGTCAAGATCTGTTCGCCCTCTATCCGTTAGATGAAAATTACTACTACCTGACCGTAACATTCGTAATACATCCTATAAAACTCTTTATCCTTGGACACAGCATATATATCTCATGTTCCCCCTACTTTCCTACCTACCAACCATTTTCAGCTTTGTTTATCAATAAATCCATCCGTCATCCCCCGTAGGTGCCAGAGTTCTAATGCAAGTGCCGACGTCCAGACCATTCGGACGTACAACACACGAACAAACTTGATAAGATATTGAGATATGATTTCTTACCAAAGAGAGAATGTAGATCAGAATCATTTTCCTCCTTAGCTCTACAGATCCAAAAAGAACCCACATCCTTCAAGATCAAGATACATGGTTTTTTTATTCTTATTTTTTGATTGTTAATTGTACATGAATAAAATTGAAGCATATGTGGATGCTTTTTTCTTAATTTTAAAAACTAAAAACACCTTGTAAACTGTAATGGAAAGGGAAACTGTCAATAATAAAGTGTTGTCTGTTGGATTGTGTTGTTTGGATATTGTGATGCTTTGCAATTCATATCCAAAAGAAGACAGTGATCAAAGGTTAGAAACTAGATATACGCTTTAAATAACAGCTACAGAGTATATAGTTTTACAACAGTTGCATAAGTAAATACTTTGGCGAGAAATATTCCAACTACTTTAGTGTCAAATTTTAAATTTTGCCATGAGGGTCCTTTAGATATTCCAAGATAACTGTAAATAGTATAATTTTAGTGGTTAATGACATCTTTTTTCATTTTTCTATTATTATAATTATTGCTATTGTTGTTAGTTATGAATATAACTAGCCTTGTTTCAGCAACAATTAGTATATTGCAAAAATTAAAGTAAAACCAATTTTCATTTATTTTATTTGGGCAGAATCTACTCAATGTTATTGGTAATTTTAATTGTTATATGTGTTGACAGATTATATTTATTAATATTATGATTTTTTACATGCTACTGCCTCAGCAAAGGAAAAAAAAAATCTTTTATTGCATATTGGGAAACTTACCTAAGACCCCAGTTTTTTTGTTGTTGTTGTTGTTGTTGTTGTTTTTAAATCTGTACTCTCTGACAGAGCACATTACATCACTACCACCCTGCAGGGTTGGTTTATTGACGTCAAAAACTGGTTTAAACTGTCAAAAACTGGTTTAAACCGTCAAAAACTGTCGAAATGTCTTAAGAGGAGAGCGAATGTTTATAAATCTTTTTTTATAAATTGCCATAGAGCTACGAAAAATTGCAGATATAGAGGGTAAATTAGAGTAATACAATTAAGCATATTAAAAATTCTTTAAAGGTTAAAGCAAACTAAGTTTTACAAACTAAATTAATATATATATATATATATATATATATATTTAATTTTAAAATGTTTTTTGATATCTAATTATTATTGTTTTATATATTTTTCCTCTTCACTTTAACATTAATATGATTTAAAAATATAAACTAAACATATTTGGTTATTACTTAGTTTGTGAATTCAATGATAGGTTAATTCTCAGAATTATGTTGAATGCTGAAATTTCAATGAAAATTTTTAGCAATTAAATATAATATTTAAAAAAAAAATTAAATCATATCAACGAATCCACAAAGTAATATCCAGATATTTTAGACTATATTGTTAAGCTTATAATAATGTAAAATTGAGATATAAAATTAAAAATTAGACGCGAGCATTTTTAGAATGTGGAGGTAATTTATTTTTTCTTTAAATATAGTTTAAGAAATTTTAATGTATTTAATATTGCCTTTCAATGCATATAAATGAAAATTTTCATGAATTTAAGATATTAATTCACAAAAGAGAGATATACTGTCCATTATCATATAATTAAAAGTAATTAATTAAAAATTGCATCATGTAATTCATATATATATATATATATAAAAAAAAATCAACTAATCATGCAATACCTCAAAATTTTTTAATCGTACAACATTAAAACATGCTATTCATATTGATACCCAAAATGAAAAGACATGATGCAATGTTGCACAGTACTTTTATTCATTGGGATAAAATATTTATAGCACCTTTTAATTATCAATCAATATATATTTAGTAAAGCTTACTTTTTAAAAATAAGACAATGTAAAATTTTTGATATATTAAAGTGCAATAAGTAGTTCATCTCAGAACATACAAATTTATATATTTGAATTTTGTAAAGGTGATAAACATAAAATTTTTGTACTTAAACAGAAATCATTGGAATTCATAGAAAACAGATACTAATACTCTTCTAAAAATTATTTTTAACCATAGGAAACTTATAAACTAACCACTTTTTTAATACTACATTTTTTATTTCTCTAAATATGACTACTACTTTGTTAGAATATAAAAGAAGTGTAAAATTTGAGGTTTTTGACGTGTTAGTTTAAACTGTGGTTTAAACCATGAAAAACTGTCATGCATCAAAAACCTGCCACCCTGTGTAGATAATTTTGGTGGCAGGAAGTAACAGTGTCTATGTGTGCTGGTAAGCGTGGCTGTTTACTTTTATAGAAAAATGCCTTATCGTTTCAAAGTTTTTGCTAAATAATGGTGCGATTATTTAAAAAAAAAAAAAAAAATTGAGTATGCACATTTAAAAGTATGAATTCTTATCACTTGTTTTTTTCAACACATAGATTATTATTTACATACATTCTGTTTAACCTCAGTTCATGATAGACTGATCAATTCAAGTCAAGAGAAAAGTACAATGATCTTCTCTGGTAAAATTTGATCCCTAAAAGAGGTATGCAAATGTAAAATTGTAGAGCTAAATTAGTATTAAGTTTTCTTTGGATATATTTTAGACCTGAAAAAATTGGACAGATGGTAATTCTTTTCAACACAGGGGAATTTTTAGAGAGGTTTCACTTTGTTTTACCCAACACTAGACACATGCCAAAAGCACCTTATGTTTTATGCTTTGAGTTACATTTATTTTAAAAAGAATCCCAAAAATGTAAACATTAATTTTTTTGGCTCTCCTGCCTCTCTCAGATCTAGATATCCTCTGTGTGTGTTCTCCTCTCCGCTTATGGGTCTGAAGAGGGGGGGGGGGGGATAAACACCCCTGATGTTTTCAGGAACCCTATAGATCCCCGGGATTCAGGACCACACCTAAAAACTTTTACCAGGACAGTCGCTAGAGCTTGGTGCCACTAAGACATCCCACCTTGATGAGTTCGATGGCGTCGGTAATACACTAAAAGCAGGTTAGTATCCATAGTCTTTCACTGAGGCAGACAACATGCCACTCCTGTCTGTCAAGTCTTTGGGATCCAGATGCAAAGATTCCGTGAAGAAGGGGGGTTCATTACAGCCCTTCCCCCTAAAAGAATTTCCTTAGTATCAAGGAAATTTTATCCTAGAAATAGGGCCCAATTACACTTACCGAAGAGAGGCCATGAAGCCCCAAAATTTATACTTTTAATTTAAAAATTATCATTCAAGAGAAAAATAAAGCAAAAGTTGACCTAAACTGTATACTCAGTTGTAAGTGAAAAATCACAATTTGTGAGACTTATACCAAGAATAAACACTATTAGAGTTCTCATGAGATTCAAAATGACATTTTATTATACCAATTACTTAAAATAAAATAAATAAATAATAATTTTTTTTCTCTAAAAAGTATTCAATGAACCCTTTTCTAAACATTAAATACATTTATTCCAATTAAAATTATGAAAATATAAAAGAAAAGAAAATTATTATTAATCCTTAGAATTATTTAAAAATGATTTCTCTTCACTGATTTACATTTCCAATCAGATTAATTCAGCCTACTCAAACCATCTGCATTGGAATGTTTCTTCCCAGGCTTGTGTTCTATCAAGAAGTTGTATTGTTGTAAACACAAAGCCCATTGAGTAAGATGTGAATAGGTCCCCATTATTCTTTCTATAAAAGTGAGTGGATTGTGATTAGTGCTGCACTGAGTAGCACTTTGGCCGAGTACTCAGCCTTTTACTACTCGGCCGAGTACCGAATAGTTGTAAAAAAGAATGAATAATTGATGTATATATGAAGAATTTTGCACATGTTAAAATTTAAAAAAGGCCGTTTGAATACAAAATTAAGTTAAATGGCAAACAGCATGCTTTCATGAAATGTTTCAGAACTTTTGTAGTGTATAGTATGCACAATTAGGTTCATTGTTATATTTGATATGTCCAGCTTAGCGGATTATTTAAACCATAATAATTGATAATTTCATTCTTTATTATATAGTCTTTCTCAGATGCAAACCATTCTTAGATAATTCTTAGAGAATATAGAAGTTCCTATACACTCAGGCTTAATATAAGATGCAGGAAAATTTACGTAGGAAATGAGAACATTAAAATAAATATTTTATCATTTCAAACCAGTGGCGGATCCGGAACTTGACTTTTGGGGGGGGCTAAGATTTTTCAAAGTGCTATTTTAGACCAATAAAAAATTTGCAATTGCAATATTCAATTATGAATGTCAGTGTTTTGGGGGGGGGGCTTCAGCTCCCTAGCCTCCCCCCTTAAATCCGCCACTGTTTCAAACATGATAGACTTCATTAATCTTCAAATTCTAGAAGAGTAAAAAAGATAGGTGATTTTGGGCCATAATTTGCAAAACAACAAATTTGATTATTAAAATATATTTTTAATAACATTCCAGTGTATTTACCTTTTTCATAATTATTATTTTTTGAATTAAAAATCAATCTTTTCTGACAGTTTTAAAAGTGTCTTACTTTTATTCGCACAAATATATAACTAATGTTTTATCTACTATTTTAGTATTATATAAGGGTTCATTTTCTAAAATATTTTATTTTTGTCTGTTTTACAGATACAATTTTATGTACTAAGTTTTTATTAAAATAATTGCATATTACACACATACAAGATGGTTATACTTAAATTCTTGTAACTAAAAGGGATAAGCTCATACCATGAATTGTCGTTTTACCCAGTTTGGTGGCATACTCGCCCGTTTTAACTGCGAAAACTGTTTGCAGCAAAAGTTTAATGACTTTATATTTTCATAATTTTTTAGTTTAGTTATTAATAAACAACTCTTATGAATGTTACATTTCTTTCAATAATATATAAAAATAATGAAATTCTTAGAACTTCTCGGTATTGGCCGAATACTTAGTCCAAATTCGGCCGAGTAACGAGTACTCGGTACAGCTCTAATTGTGATCCCTCTAACCGAATGATATTTTTCCCAGAATATAATAGTCTTACTTTGTAAAGCGTATAAAACATTCCTGATACACAATCAAAACAAACACAAAAATTGACAATAACAATAATAATACCAAGAATGATACTTTTTCTATTAACAACTATGTATACACTTTGCCTCTTTATAACATTAAATTTAATAATTTGTGGTATTAACCTTTAAATTAACTATTCCGAATATGAAATGAACTTAAATTTAACATATAACAACAATTGTCCTATATTAAGTTTCAAAATCTCCATGATTTCATTTTCATAAACAAACACATGGCCAATATCATTTCAAAGGCATACATTAAATAAATGTGTATTGTACACATAGATTATTATTATTATTGCCATCATTACTATCACAATATTAACCTATTTCGATCATTTTATAAAAACATACATTAGGAAAGAAAAATAAAATAACTAAATAAAAATTGAAAGTAATTTCTATGAAATTAAACTTATATACAATCAAACTTATGAATAGAATTGTGGCATTTCAGTCATGAGTGATTTTTCTTTACATATAAAGCCAAGGGCGTACCCAGGATTTTATTTCAGGAGGGGTCCAAATTCAAGGTTTCATTAAGGCATGTAGGGTGCAAGGCTGGTGTTTTTTTAGGGCCCCCTTATATACTATTATAAATACGGCGCCGTGCTCGAAGCTCACATGCTTCAAACTCACAGTAGGGGAATCGTAGCTGAAGCTCACATAGATTAGTATCTCGTGTCCCAAGCTCACAAATATATTTACTCCTTCCCCCCCGACTTATCAACTTGACAGGTGGGATTAGATTAGACCGTGGCCGTAGCGCACGTAACTCGTATCTCAAATAGAGCAGGCGCATGTGACGTCACTGCGATAAACATTGACAGATGATTCCGCACGTGCTTTAGAATGTAGACAAAAAGTGGGATAAAACACTATTGCTTAACGTTACAAGCTTAGCTACATACTTCCATTTCTCCAATATTTTTAAAATGATTTACATTTCTGCTAAGATTAAATCATTGTTATTGCTTGTTTTATAAATAGATAAATATATATGGATGCTTTTAATTGAAAAATCTGTATTAAAATACTTTTAATACACAGGAATGAGATTTTTCAGCTTTTTAGCTGATTTAAGCTTTTTTTGTACATTTAGCTTTTCAGCTTTTTTTTAGTTTTTTCAGCATTTTTTATATTTTTGGTGTATACACACCAGAAAGAACAAATACTTTTTCTTTATACATTGAAGATTAAAATAGATATTTATTACTCTAATATAATGGATTTTGTCATTGAAATTCTAGTTGTCTTGCCTTTGCGTATAGTTTCAGCTTTTTTATATTTCTGCAAATCTTATCCCTGAATATAAAAATATTTTTTTCTATGGGAGTTTATAGAGAAAAAATAATTAAAGAGTTATTAAATATAAAAATATAATTAAAAATGATTGCCTTTATTAAAAATCAAAATGTTTAATGATAAAATTTATTTGTTCAATAGAACTATTTGAGATTTTAATTGAAAAATCTATTTCTAAATATTTTAATTAAAGATAAAAAAAAAACAATGAAAAATAAAAATAAAAAATCTAGAAACCTAATTTAACTAATATTTTTTTCTTTTTATAACTAAATTAAATTAATTGAGATTGTTTAGTATTATGGTCTCGGCTTTTAATAGAAAAATCTTTACTAAAAATTTTTTTATATTATTAAATATTTTATTTTCTATGAACGATAATAATAATAATAATAATAATAAAATCTAGTTTAAAAAAATCATCCAATAAAATATTCTAATTAAAAAATAACAATTTATTTATTAAAAATATAATATTTTACAATCAATTGAAATTACTTAATACTATTTTTTGGACTTTTAATTAAAAGGCCTATTTCAGTAGCCGAGCGGTTCTGCTCTCAGAGCTAATAGATTTTGGTGTTAGTGTTGATGTCTGGGAATAGGGCCGATTGTCTACCCTAGGGTCCTAGGCCCGAGGGGGAGTGCCTTCCATGGCGGACTTTCTAAGGGGTCCTAGCCCATATTTACGCAAGTTTCTGAGAAAACCACGGAAAACTCCGAACGACTAAGCCGACGATCATGGATCTGCGATCGAACCCGGCATCTCAGGTCTACCAGATTTGAGCACAGAACCGCTCGGCCGTTCGTGGGCCTTCATAAATTGGAATTGCCGGGTTCCCGCTTGTCAACCTAGAAATTCAAAATTTTCCATGGTTTTCTCTGAAAATCGCGTATATACAGGACAGGGCTTCTTAGAAAGAACTCTAATGAAAGGCATTTCAGCCAGGCTTAGGACCTGCATGTTGTCAATGGGTTTTAATGCTTAAACCACAACCACCAAAATATTTTTAATTCAAAAAGTCTTTTTTTTTAACATATAAATGATTATATACAAAAAATAATATTAATTAAAAAATCGTTTAAGATTACATTCTAATTAAACATAATTTAATTTTTAAGAATATAAATTTAAAATAATTAAATTAATTGAGATTGCTTAATACTGTTGTTTGGGCTTTAAAGGGAAAAACCTAATTCAAAATGCTAAACATAAAAATATTTTTTTCTATAATTGATTATAGAAAGTAAGTAAGTAACTAAAATTATTTTACTTAAAAAAACTTTAACAGAAAGAGTAAAATAATTATCTAATAGCTGATATCAAAAGTATAAAGTTTAATAAATATATTAGCTATGATTCCTTAGTACAATTTTTTATGCTTTCAAAAGAAAAATTATCTAAAAACACTTTTAATATTAAAAGATTTTATTTTCTGTGAATAATTATGAAAAAAAAAAAAAGATAGTTAAGGATCTAATTAAAATTATTTTATTTAAAATATTCTAATAGAAAAACTAAATTCATTAATTATCTAAAAACTAAACGTATTATAAATAATAATAATAATCAAATTAGATTAGATTGCTTAATACAATTTTTTCTTCTTTCAATAGAAAAATTTATTTTAAAATACTTTTAATATTAAAATATTATAATTAAGTTAGTTGCAATCGCTGAATAAAATTATTTGAATTGTTAATTAATAAGTCGAGAAGTTCTGTTCTCCAAACTGGTAGACAGGAAGTGCCGGGTTCAATTCGAGGTCATGGTTGTCGACACTCATGTTCTCAGTCGGCTTTAACACCTAAACTGCCATCACGGAATTATTATTAATATAAAACAGTCATTTTAATCAATGATTACATAAAAAATTAATTATTAATATATCATAACTAAAAACTAATTTAATTATCAAAAATATTTTAATAATTAATTTAGATTACTCAATATCATTTTTTGGGCTTTTAATAGAAAAACTATTTCAATATACTTTGTAATATAAAAAGACATCTTTTGTCATGATTACAGAACAAATAAATAATTAAAATTATATTATTTAAATAAACTAAAATAAAATTTTACATTAAAATATATACAATTTTACTAATTGGTGTGGCACTCACACTATTTTAGACTAAAATTTGATAACAATGTATGTTTTCATTAACATTGACTGCCAAATTTATACTCCAATCATAACTTTTGAATTATAACTTACTAATATTTTACCAGAAATCGATTTATCAATATGTTGATAATTTAGGTGGGGGTGTTATTATTATTATTATTTTATTTATTTTTTGCAGACTGTACCTTCGTATTGTAAGTTCCGATTTCTAATTAAAAAATACTTACAACAATTAACTTTGATAACAAAGACATTCCACAAATTATGTGTAGTCTTATATATAATCTGTGAATTCTATATAAAACATATATAGTACTTAAGATTGACTTATTAAATAAAACTGCGTTAAATAAATACACGAACAAACATTTCGGGCCATTATTCCTGATATATATTTTTTATCCACCCCCGAAAGTATTTTTGTTAAATTTATGTAAATAAGCAGAAAATAATTTTATTTAATAATTTAATTCCTAGTTCCTGCCTTAGTTCAAAAAATAACTCAACTGAATTGCGCTTCAAAAACCATCTTCCTCGACCTCCCCCCCCCCCTCTGCTCTTCGGAAAAAAGGATTAGTCTCTTCCCACCTGTCAAGTTGATGCGTTGGGGAAAGGGGTGAATATATTTGTGCGCTTGGAACACGAGATATTGGTGTATGTGAGCTTCAAACACGATTTCTCTAATGTGCGCTTTAGATACGTGAGCTTGGAGCACGACACCATAAATACGCTTAAAACTGTGCATCCTTTTGCCCCTCTCGTAAGGAGCCTCTTGTTCACTATAATTGAAACCTTTCCTATTACTTATGTAAAATTTAAGCTTTTCCTAGAATTTGAGTTTAAGCTCATTTTTTTAAATATCAAAATTTAAAATTTCAGTTCATACTGAATTCACATTTACTGAATCCACACAAAAAAATGATACATTTCTCTAAGTGTTTTTCGCATATTTAAAATATCATTTGATTCCTTAACACCTGAATAGTAACTTGAGCAAATTTTGTGTATTTTTGTATATAAATGATTCTGGAAATATTAAAAAAATTCTCAGATCTAGAGATCCTCTGTCTGTGTTCTCCTCTCTGCTCTTGGGTCTGGAGAGGGGGGGGGATAAACACCCCTGATGTTTTCAGGAACCCTATAGGTCTCCGGGATTCAGGACCACTCCTAAAAACTTATACTGGGCCAGTCGCTTGACCGTGAGCTTGGTGTCAATAAGACGTCCCATCTTGATGAGTTCGCTGGACATCGAAATCATCAGAAGATAGCGTGAAATCAAGTTCAATGGCGTCGATAATACACTAAGAGCAGGTTAGCATCCATAGTCTTTCACTAAGGCAGACAATGTGTCGCTTCTGTCAGTCAAGTCTTTGGGATTCAAATGCGAAGATTCTGTGAAGAAGGGGGATCATTACAGTAGGTTAAATTGGACAATTTTTGTCAAAATTTCATTTTAATAGAGTAAAAATTAAGCAAATTATTGATAAAAGAATGAGCCAAACTTTAGATTTTTTCCAGAGTTGCAATTTCATAGGAGGTTTTTCACATGCCACATATTTCATGTGGAGATCCAGTTATTTTACTGACATTAGTAAATATTTACTGATCTTAGTAAATAAATAAAATTTTGTTGGAGTTACAAAACCCTAAGTGATTTTTTACAAAAAAGACATGTGACATGATTAAAATAATTGGATCTCTAATAAATTGTCAATTTTTCTGCAAATTTTGTAAAATATTTTTGAAATGAATTTTTGTTATAAGGAAAAAACTTGCTGAAATATTAATTTTTGAAAAAAAAAAAAAAAATAAATAAATAAACTATCTAAAAATAATCATGCAATTTTCACATAAAAGTATGCAAATATTATATGTAAGTGAAATCAGTACAAAAAACCCTTAACGGCTTAAAAGTTTGTGACGCCGCTACTTTATGGCTATAAGAATTTGAAATATGAGTCTTAAAAATAATGATATCAAATTTTAAGTGACGCTTTGCAATTAGTTAAAATATACATAGATTTTCTTATTTGATCATTCACTTTTATTCTTTATTTATATTTATAATGCAAACGTAATATTTTAACTTGAAGATCAGACAGACATATAAAATACACTCACTGATGCTTTTTCATTCGCATTTCAAATTCAAAATAACAGTTTTAAAAGGAATGATATAAAAATTCCAGTAGCGCCTTGGTGTTGTTTTAAAAGATTTGTTTTTAGATTCCATTAAAATTACTTTTGTTTTGTCTAATAAAGTATATTTACACAGTTAAACAGTGCTTTTAATTTTCAAATATACTGTCAAATAATTATACTTTCACAGAGTTAGCATTATAAAGTAAAATTATTTATTTCAATAAATTAATTTATCTTTTGCATCATGAGTGAATTTGTATAGGAAAATATAGAAGAAAATCTTGTAGTGGCCACAAAATACTAGTTTTTATTAGTATTTTAAAGTTGACATTTAAGGTATGGAATAGAATTATTGTAAGTTCAAAATTATTATATACAGATTATGTAAAAATGAAAGTTATTGTAATGTTGATTTATCTTATTTTATTTATTTACTATCGAAGAATATGGGAATTGTAATGTTAGTACTTGCTTAATATCATCAAGTACAAAAAATATATCCATTTTCTTGAAGATAAATTTATTTACATTTTAACATTTAACTTTTTCATTTTATATGTATTGCATTGAAAGTAATTTGTATACCTAATAATTTTGTTCCAGATGCCTTTCACATAAGTGGCAGAGGGGAGGAAATGCTTCTAACACTGCTACTGTTTTGTCAGAATTTGGAATTCCTTGTGAAATATTAGGAACTTTGAGTACAGATATTGGTGGACAGTGAGTAGATTTTTTTTTTTTTTAACATAACTTTTTTTTAACTGCCGATCTTACATGATTGACATTTGAAATGGTGTAATTTTACTTTATATATAGCTAATTATATCGGCATGACAAAAAGACCCATTAAAAAAAAAAAAAAAAGAACATATCTCAGACCTTAAATTTAATAAATCTACTACAGCTCTATCTACCACTCATAATAGTAATCCCATTAACATTATTAACATTCAGACAATTGCACCTCATAATTAGCACAGATTTGCCCTAAACCATGAAGCTATAGAAATTTTAACTACTAATTCTGCTATCAATAACTGAGAACACAGTATAATACCCGATGAATGGCAAAAACTTTTGGACCTAGCGAAGTGAACTGAAGAGTAATAGCGGCGAAGTGAGAGACTGTTTATATGGACGTGCCAGTCAGAAGAGTCATTGTCTTAACACTTAAATTGCTGCGAAAGTGGCAGCCGAAATATATACACTACACAAAAGGATGATATAATGAGGTATTTTAAAAACTTAAAAAAAAAAAAAAAATATTGTTTACATTTGATAAATTTGGCGGTAATGTTTAGAGAATTTTTTTTTTGTAACCCTGGTAAAATGTAAACATTACTGCTACTGTTAAATTGATTAATTTTAAATATTTATGCACATTAAAAAAATAGTGTGTATTGTAAAATACATCATTTAGATAATCAAACAGCAATAAAAACAAATAATTGATACAAAAAAATGAAAGAAAACATGTCATTTTTATGCTGTATGTTTGTGAGTAAAAGCTAGGCGTCTAATTTTCTCTTTGACAATTAATAGCTTATTTCTTTCGCCTTTCTTCATCTGTTGGAAATCTAAGCATTTGAGACAATGTTAATAATAACTGTCTACTTAATATTAAAACTAACAAATTTTATTTACAACAAATTAACAAATAATTATTGTTTGGAGAAATATTATTGGCGCACATGGGCGAGTTAAACAGATACATGACCGGTGCAGGTGGCTAGCTATAGCAAGTCCCAGAGTGCAACTGACGTCTAGCTGAGAGAGGGAAAGATGTTGTCATGCCATAACTCAGTTGCCAAATCGGCGATTGTTCATAGTTAGAGTAGTGCCCATACTTGGCATGATTCATCACACACTCCCCACCGCAGTTACATCCTATGTGGTGTAACGTTTAGGAAAGCGAACTCTCCTACCTGTTCGTGTAGTGACAGTTTTCGGAGGTGTCTGGATTACAGTTGAAGAAGGACTATCTGAAGTAGTGGGGAGGAATGTGGGTTTTAGCCGATAATTGAAATGGTACACTTTTTATTTTTTATTTCCACATCAAAAGTTTTTGAGTGGCGAGTCAACACTTTAAAAGGTCCATTATACGATGGTTGTAGTGGTTTCTGGACTGCATTGTTGTGCACTAACACATAGAAGCAGTCCTTTAGATGAGGCTGCACGAATGTCTGCATACTGCTATGTGATGATGTGGGCACAGGTCGAATGTGCTAGAAATGCTGTTTCAGTTTTTCCACAAGCTGCTTCGGTGATGCTTTAGTTGGAGTAGTGGTGTAGAATTGCCCAGGGAGTCGGAGGTTGGTGCCATACACTAAATCAACTGTCGTGGCTTTCTGGCCTTCTCTGAAAACTGTCCGAAACCCCAGATGGATGGTTGGTAAGGCAGCAACCTACCAGTCGGTGTCATAGGCTTTCAGGACTTGCTTGAGTGGCCTATGGAATTCCTCCACCAACCCATTGGCCTGCGGATGGTATGGTGACGACCGTATTCGCTGAATGACGAGCAGCTGTGCTCAGGATCTAGACAAGGAACTTTCAAACTGCCGTCCCTGGTCGGTGGTGATCTTTGATGGAACTCCAAAGCGGGTAATCCATGTGTTATAAAACACTGTGGAGACAGTTTCGGCACTCATATCTGGGATAGGAACTGCTTCCGGCCACCTCGTGAAACGATCGATCATCGTCAATATGTAATAGTTTCCACCAGATGGCGATAAAGGGCCAACAATGTCGAGGTGCATATGATCGAACCTCTGTGTCTGGTCAGGGAAAGAACCTACAGGGGATTTTGTGTGCCGGGTGATTTTTGACATGGCAAACACTGTCTTGCCCAGTTATTGCAATCCTTATTGACTGAAGGCTGTATAAAGCGTGAGCGAACTAATTTTGTACTAGCTCGAATGCCTGAGTTGGAGACAGTATGTAATGTATCATAAACATGTTTGCGATACTGTTGTGGTATATAAGGTCTTAAATTGCCAGTTGAAATATCGCAAAACAAAGAGGAGCTAGAATCTGGTAATTTCATTTTCTTAATTTGCAACGTTTGAGAATTAGTTATTAGATGTTGCAATTCAGAATCATGCTTTTGTGCCTCAGCAATGCTGTCGTAATCAATAGGATTTGGCATAGTTATCAAATTTATCCGCGAAAGTGCATCAGCTGCTATATTTTGAGTTCATTGAATATGAATGATGTCTGTTGTAAATTGCTATATGAAATCAAGGTGTCTTTGCTGTCTAGGGGAGTATTTATTGAGATTTTGCCGAAAAGCATAAATTAAGGGTTTGTGATCTGTATATAAAGATAATTCCCTAGCCTCCACCATGTGTCTAAAATGTTTAATTAAAGCGTATGCCGCTAACAATTCTCTATTATATGTGCTGTAATTCTTTTCGGTTGGTGATAGTTTTCTGGAAAAGAATGCAAGCAGTTGGAGTGAATCTCCAGCGACCTGAAATAATGCAGCTCCAATTGCAAAGTCAGAGGCATCTACCTGCAGGACTAATTTAGCATCAGGCTTTAGATGAGCTAAAAGGGTTGCATTAGCAATTAAAGTTTTACAGGCTTTCAATTCCTGATTTGCCTGGTCTGTCCAACTTATCTCACAATTGTCATTTTTCTTTCAATTTTTTAAATAATCATTAAGTGAGGTTTGATTGTGAGCTGCATGCGGCAAAAACCGGCGAAAGAAATTCAATAGACCAAGAAATCATCTAAGATCTTTGATTATTTTAGAGCGGGGATAGTTTAAAATTGGCTCTACTTTGCCTGGCAAAGGTTTTGTTCCTTCAGCAGAAATTAAATGGCCTAAAAATGAAATGTCTGGTACACAAATACACATTTTGAAACATTAATTGTTAAACCATATGAATTGAGTCTGTGAAAAATAATGTGCAAATGATCTTTATGCTCTGCTTCATTTGTACTATAAATCAACACATTATCTAATAGACATAACAAAATGGAAGGTCACCTAAAATTTCATTCATAAATCTCTAGAATGTTTGTGCCGTTCCATGGAGACCAAAATTTAAAAATTGGAATTCGAACAAGCCAAATAGTGTACAAACTGCAGTTTTTGGAATGTGATCTGCGTGTACAGGAATGTGAAAGTAAGCTCACACAATATCAATTTTAGAAAATATGTTATTGCCATAAAGTGCATTTGAAAAATCCTGAGTATGAGGAATTGGGTACCTATCTGGTATTGTACAAGTATTAAGTCTTTTATAGTCACCAACTGGTCGGATACTTCCACAACTCTTTGAGACTACATGTATAGGGAAAGACCATGGTGATTTGGGTGCTGATCTAACATGTACTGAAATTCTTTTAATGATATTCTAGAGCAAGCTCCACAAAGTAATTTTTCTAAACATTTATTCCATGTTACATATTCCATGACGAAAGTTTTGGACTGACAAAAGCTTGACAGTCTTCATAAACTGTTGCTATTTCATTAATTATAGACCTCCAAAGACTTATGAGGTCCACAATGAACATTAATATGAGAAGAACAGTAATGAACAGTTATCCACGACAAAAATAAACTAATGTTTAGAAAACTTTTCAGTGAAAAACATTTTCCACTAGAGGATAAAAAACTATGGCCAAGTTTTTTTTAATGTCTACACTTATCTTATGTTAGTAATATTTTAAAAAATATGTTTGTTTACTTATAGTGTCATAAATTTGTTTTACTGTGCCAGCAATTTCTAATACAAAGTATCCATATTTGTTTAGTAACTATAATACATATATACTGTTTAATCAGGATTTAATCTAGAAATTTAAAATGTGCATACTGTGTGTAGTCATAAACAATCTTATTGTCAATTGTGTAACCTATCTGTATACAGTCGAACCTCATTAACATGAACACACTTAACGTGAATTACTTTCAACATGAACTGTTTCCACAATCCTCTTCAATTCAAAATAAAGATTATTTTAATTATATGAAAATTAGTTACTGATAGCATGAACTACTGATAACATGAACACATTTTTTATTCCCCTTGAGATTCACGTTAACGAGGTTCGACTGTGCTCCTAAGGCAATGGAGACACGATCCGATTAAATTAGTGAAAAATAACTAAAATTAAATCAAATAAATAAATAAATCCTAAATAAGTAAATCAAGAAAGGAAAAAAAAATTAATTAATTAAAATAAATAAATTAATAATTCTGTCACACCTGGAAAATCATCTACTTCTAGGTGAACTCCCACAGCTTTGCAGGCAAGCCCGGAGGATCTTGCTTGAGGGAGGTGGGGAGATATGAAAGGGATAAAAGGGTGCAAATTTAAATAATTAAAAACCCAATTTAAAAGTATGAAAATTGCTAGTCAAAATTATAAATTGAGAATAACTCATAAATGCCCCTTTAAAGTTTGTTTCACGGCAAAATGCTTTATCATGCAGAAATAAGAAAATGAACGAAATTATAAATCAAATTCTGCTGATGCAAGTGCAATTTTCAAGTCAGTCGGCATTACCCTGCATAATAATTAAGACCATAAATTCTTTTAGAAGCCCCAGGGGATTGATTGTCCAATGAGGAGCTCAAAAATCACATATAAAAAGCTGGATTATAAACATCAGGACGACTTCTGCTACGTTTTTCAACTGTTAAACAATTCACGTCACCCTCTCATCCGAAATTACGCAGGAGCTAAATCATCCGACGCCCTAACAGAGTGAAACGGCATGTGCCGCCAGCACTGGCTGAATATCGGCAAATCCTTGACCAATCCTCCATCACCGTCCGTGAAGCCCCAATGTGCTACTTTGGTAAAATAAAGATGTTTTCCTGAAAGAATCTATAGTATTTCTTCTGTGCTGTCACCCTCTAAAGACATGACCAGGGGTCTGTCCAGAGGCAAACCTGGGTCCGTTAAAGGATTCTTCATAAAATTATCTTAAAAAAGGGCCCTTCACAAAAATTATTTATCCTAAAAAAGGACCCTTTATAAAATTTTATATCTTAAAACAGGACCCTTCACAAAATTTTTCTTCCTGAAACAGGACCTTCAATTTCTAATTTATAAGGGGCTTCTATGCATATGTATTTAGTTCTATAAAAGTAAACTGTCATTATCTAAAATAAAATGAAGCCTTAATTGTAATTTTATTTTGCAAAATTACATTTTTCACGATTTCGCATAAAAATGAGCCTGGCTGAAAAGTTCAGAAGAACTTTATTTTCACACTAATATGTGCAGAATTTTTTACAATTTCACAAAAACAGGACTGTTTGAAAAATCTGGACAGACCCCTGATGACATATATCATTGGCAACAAAGAAGCAAGAATATATCATTGCCCTTTTATAACACAATCCTTTTTAAATTCAAAGACATATATATATATATATATATATATATATTTTTTTTTTTTTTTTTTTTTTCTTTTCTTTTAGGGCATACCAAATAATAGAAATCACTATTATTCTATTGTTTATCAATTTCATCAGAAGAAAAAAACCTTGTTTTATTTTAAAACTCAAAAAGAAAAATTTTTATATAGTGAATTTTTTTCAGTTTAAAAAAAATGCTCTTTCTATATAATGATGGCAGGAATTCATAAATGTCCAATATATAGAGAGAGACTTTTTATTATATGAAAGTTTGATAAATAAACATTTCCATTGTTTAATATTTAATTTGAAGTAACATTTTGTATGAATGTTATTCTAAATAAGAAGCAATTTTGGAATAAAATTTTTAATGAAGTATGTTGTTAGGTTCATGAAAAATGACTTTAAGGAACATAATATATCTATTGAAAATTGCCATTTTTATGAAGACTATGAAAGCCCTGTCTCTACCGTCTGGATTAATGCTCAGAATGGATCCAGAACTATTGTTCATTCCAATAAGTAAGTTGCTATAGTTTTCATGATCTTTCACATGAAAGAGATTTTCTCATTTGTTTAATGTAATTTAATTATTTTTTCTTAATCTTTATATTTCACCAGAATTTTATAACCTGGTATCTATTTGTTATTTATCAATTCCCCACCCTTCTTTTTTTTAATTAGAAGTTAAGCATCACTACCTATTACTACATTTAAATAATAAAAAATTTGTAAGCAAACTTCGTAAATGGATAGAAGAAATGATCAAACATCTTGTCATTCCTTCGGCTGCCAATTGTGTTTGTTTCTGTTCCCTCCTCCTCCTTAAAGTTCATAAACCATCATTTGCTTTTTTATTAACCTCCAACCAAAAAAGAAGAATGTTATAAATAAATTTGAAGTCTTTGTTTTCCTGTCTATATGTGTGTGTGTGTCTGTAGCAGTGTAGCTCCTAAACAAATACACTGAATGCAAAGGCATAAAAGGACGTATTAACAGTTTAAAACATTTAAATACCTCTAAAAATCCTTTTACTTGAGCAGCGTAGATTATATATTTCGACTCGCAAATTCGCGGTCATCTTCAGATGTTTGTTTTGCCGC
Source organism: Salticus scenicus (assembly GCA_963930645.1). Taxonomy (NCBI): domain Eukaryota; kingdom Metazoa; phylum Arthropoda; class Arachnida; order Araneae; family Salticidae; genus Salticus; species Salticus scenicus. Next base: position 370,979,148 of record OZ005650.1, read on the forward strand.
TCTGTTGACCATCGTCTTCTTCCGTTTCCACATCATCTTCTTCAGTTCTTACGTCATTCTGTCGTCGATATTTTTCTATCACGTGTTGCCAGTCCTTTGGTATAATGCTATGCTCTCTTTCGTTAATGGCAGTGTTAGATGCTAATATTTCTAGGGCTACGCATTAAAAAGAGAAGCCCTAGAAATATTAGCATCTAACACTGCCATTAACGAAAGAGAGCATAGCATTATACCAAAGGACTGGCAACACATGATAGAAAAATATTGACGACAGAATGACGTAAGAACTGAAGAAGATGATGTGGAAACGGATGAAGACGATGGTCAACAGAGCGGCAAAACAAACATCTGAAGATGACCGCGAATTTGCGAGTCGAAATATATAATCTACGCTGCTCAAGTAAAAGGATTTTTAGAGGTATTTAAATGTTTTAAACTGCAAGTACACTGATTTATAATAATAATAATAATTATTATTATTAGAAAGCTGATTTAATTGGAATAGTTCTTAGCTATCGTTGATGAAAATCGGCTTAATGATTTTTTTTTTTTAAACATTATGTAAAATGTATGGAAATTCAAATACTTAAAAAACTTCAATGATTTATACTAAAAATAATTAAAATAAGCATGCATCCTCAGTCATACATCGTTGATGCTGCTACTGTTGAAACTGATTTGTCATTGCTTTCATCTGAGTTGCATAGATAGCACCACTTCCGGTCATAATTAAAATAAGCAGTTTTGCTTAAAGTTATGTGACAGAACTTTTGCATATGTAGCAGATAGACTGGGGGGGGGGGGGTACTACCTGCTCAATTCTGATGAAAGCAACGAAAAATTAGTTTCAACAGGGGCAGCATCAAAGATGTATGACTTAGGATGCCTGGGATCCCAGACAAAAGTTCTGTCATATAGCTTCAAATAAGGCCACTTATTTTAATTATTATTTTTTTTTCCTAGGCTATTTTTCCTTGCTATTTTAAAATTTACGAATTGACAACCTTCTAACTTCCAAATCATGTTAGATAATAAATCACATAAAAAGTCTTTTTTTTTTTTTTTTTAATTGCAAATTTTAAATCAATTTTAATTTAATTTAGAAAAAGCTTGTAAATAGTGATTATGAATTCACAGTCCAAAAATCTTTAAATTTGGTTAAAAATTAAGAGAATCAAAATATGCGTGTGTTTTTTTTTTTTTTTTTATTAATATTTCAAAATTTGTGAGCTATCAATCTTCCATCTGGTGTTAAATGATATGTAATATGTGCGTGAAATATAAATAAAATTGTGATTACACGTGCACAATCCCGAAATTGCTGAATTTCATTTAAAACAGAATTTTAAGAAAAATTACATTTAATTAAATTCTCTTCGCATTGACATTTTATAATTTGTATGCTGAGCTAGTGTTCTTCCGACTGAAAATTACAATTTTTTTTTTTTTTTTTTAAATAAAATTTAATTAAAATCAAGGTTGGTGGATTTTATAAAGCTAGCTCTGCACTTGTTGTTCCTAACATTTGCACATCTTTTTTACAATTTTGTTCATTTCTTTAAAATATCTTTCTTTTTTAAATTATAATATTTTTTATAACTTTTTTATTAGAGAAAAATTGTTAAGACATTGTGGACAAATTTGAATACATATTCTTTGAAATTGTACAGCATTTTCTTTAGATGTAAAATCTGTCTTCATTATTGTTTCTGCTTAAGGGACTTTGGATTGTTTGGCAGGGTTTAAACTGCCATTAGTTTTTTTAGCATTTTGCTAAAAGGTATCATATTTTGCTAAAACATGTTGGTCAGAATTTCGCTAAAAAGCTAAAACTGGATAACTGTATAAAATATCTCTGGATTTTTTTTTTTTTTTTTTTTTTTTTTTGTAATATTTGCAGGCAAAAACTACGAAAGGACAAATATTTGGGAATCATTATTTATATAGCAATTTGGATTTATTTTTAATGATTGAATTTAAATGCAAAAATATTTAAAAGTATGTCAGAATTCAGAATTTGCTTCACAGAAGCATTCTTAGCACTAGTATTTCACGATTATCTACCACTATACTTTACTTAATTTTTAAATTGCTTTTTCATTTTACACGTATGATATGAGTATCTCTTTTTCTATTGTTAAAATCAAAACATAGTTTCTCCGATTCATATTTTTAAAGTCACAAATATGGATGCTTGGTTAAAATCATCAATGAACAAAAGGAATAGAAAACAAAACTGAGGATAACAAAACTAACAAGGAACATTACCCAAGTGTCCGGCTGCGATTTTAATGAAATTTTAATTTCTGATAGAGGGCATGTACCAAATATTTTTTATCATAGAAATTTTTGCTATTGTCCATGTTTTGTATATTTATTGAATTTTTAAAATGTTAAAAACCACATCAGCCACATATCAACAGTAAGCTCCGCCTTTGGGTGTGACTTAAAATTACTAAATGATTTAGCAAACTGATTTTTCGCTTTCATGTTTAAGTTACAAATGAAAATTTATAGTACTGAAAATTATTTCAACTGAATTATTGATTTGAGTATTCACTTGCTGTATAAATACAAATTTTTCGCATATTTTTGAGTAAAATTTGATAGCATATCAAATATGAAAGAAACGCCTCTAGAAAAGAAACGCATCTCTCTCATTGAAATCCGAGCTGGACACTTGGGTGATGTTCCTTGTAAGTAAAAGAAATCAATGGTATCCAAAGAATTAATTAACTTTCGAAAAAGCTAAAATAGTGCTTGCCTATTTTCGCTAAAATGCTAAAGTAATTTTTTTGCCACGTTAAACCCTGTTGTTTGGAAAAGAGTTTGTGTGAGTTTTTTCACTTTGAAATAGAAATTAAAGGGTTTCTGAATTTAATCCATTTAAGTATTAGGAAACTTCTTTTGTTTTCAGCAGGGTTGGCAAGTTTCTTCCAAGGCAGAAAAAACCATGGAAAAAACCGGCCGGAAGAAATAGGTTTCTTCCAAGTGGAAGAAATGGAAGAAACTGTTTTTCTTAAAAATTTATCCTATAAATTGCAGATTTGTAAGATACAATGGATACATTTATCTTATGAACAACTTTAAGTAACTTTAATTATATCTATAAAAATTTAATTACATATTTAATTAATAATTATGAGATTTTTACCGATGTAATCTTCGATATCTGATGATCACGTTCAACTCAAAATTCAGTAAAAAAATCAATTTCAATTTAAACAGTGTAAAGTTTTATAATTTAGACAATTTTATTTCTTTAACTGGTAATAAATAATAGTTTGGATCACTTGTTTATACTTTCTGATAAAACAGCTCTTAACAGACATCCAGTTAATTAAAAGAACAAGTATTTAATAATTACTGTATTATAAAATGTCATCAAAAACTTTATTTTCCTTATAATCATATGCAGTACACTCTCCAATCCACAGATTTATAATCTGCAAATCCTTCTAATCTGTAATTGATTTTTCAATGTAAAAGAAATTTACATCTCATATTTAAAAAAAAAAAATCACATTTTTACTTTTTTAAAAATCAAATTTTTAGCTTAATCCTTGCTTTGAAACACAACTGGGGAGGGGATGGGGGTTAGTGTAACATACTTGTATTTATTATCCTGCATTTCATAGAGACTAGTGCTTAAAACAAACTACTATTACAACAGTGTTAAACAAAATTAATCAGCGATAAATATTATTTCCTAACTTTCAAAAATATTTTGTTTCGTATTTTTTAAATATGTCTGTTTACTTTAATTTAGAAATTTATTCATCAACCCTGAAAGTTCATTTCAGATCATTTTGGAGTGGAAGGCTGAGTTTTTATACCAATTATGTGAAAAATACCAGAGCCGGGAATCAAAGCCAGGATAGCTCAATGGTTTGAGCATCCACACGTAAAGCAGAAGGCCCGGGTTCGATTCCCAGCTCTGGTATTTTTCACATAATTGGTGTGAGAACAAGTTCACACATATGTTCTTTTAAATATTTAATTTCTTTCTAAATAATTCAATTTAAAATTTTAAATAATAAAAGTCAATTTATTAAGAATATTTATAAAATTAATTCATTTAACAAATAAAATCTAATTTAGTTTAATTTAGTTTATTCCAATAAAAAAAAAGAACACTTTATTATATAATATCCTCTGAAATCAATTCATTCTATTATAAAAGTCAATCTCTATTTAATTTAATTTGTATTTTTACTAAGGGACTTATTCATTTGTAAACAGATACTTTTTCCCTTTTCAACAATGTTAGGTTTCAGTATCTTATTTAATCATAGATAGAAAATAATTTATTTGTCTAAATTACTTTCTAATATAAACAGAAGTTGCGAAATTTATTTATTTCCGTGATTTGTGCTATCATAATGAATTATTGCAGTCTCATTGGCGTCAACAGATGCTGGATTGGTTTCTTTTAATAATAATAATAAAATAAAAAAGAACAAATAAATTCTTAATGATATATTCGTGGCGCGATAAAAAGTAATTACCTTTGGCATAATTTATATTGCCAAGCTTGTCTTTGTCTTTTGAATAACAGATTAAATTTTTGAATTAACCAATTAGAACATTCTTTTGGCGCTTTATTTGGCATTAGTTTATTAATTTTGGGTTTGAATTGGTGAATGCAATTGAGTACACCTTTTGCTTTCAGACTGTGAATATCTTTTTTGTACTGGTGTAAGAAACAACTGCCCTCATTTGCTCTCCCTCTCCCTCTGGCCTATAGAATTTTTAAGAGAGCCGTGTATGTGCTTACTTGATTGTTTATGTCTTTAGTATAAGAATAAAAAACTGTTTTTTTTTTTTTTTTTTGCAAATGACTGCTGTTATTTTTGTCAAGTGGCACTCTTTTACAGGAATGTATGGACTTCCAGCCTGGGTATTTTATGAAGCAATGTACTTGATTTTGCTACCACCTGATATCACGGAACTTCAAACCATTTATGGACAAAATCAACATTATAATTGGTATAAAAAATAAGCCTTCCACTCCAAAATGATTTGAAATATGTCTGTTTACATTTTATAGGTACCCATTATTTGAGTATGCTTAAATTATTTACCATCATATATGAGTGTGATAGATTAGTTTTATTAATATTGAAGAAATATTTTATTCTAAAATTTATTAGAAATCGTCTCTCCATTTTGATATCTATTTATAAATTAATAATGACTGACTTTGTATCTGCAAAAGAAAACTGTAAACAAAGGCAATGATCTCTAATTTTCAGATTCCTATAATCTGCACAACTTCTGGATAAAACTTTTGAGAGTTAGAGGAAGATGACTGTAAAACAAATGAAAAGTTTTTTAGTAGTTCAATATTGCACTTTATATTTTTCAACTTAAAATAGATGAATACAAACTATGGATTTTTTTTTTTAATTCTAGAGAATTTGCAGGAGCATTTAAAAATAGGTATCTTACTTATTGATACAGTTCATTGTGTACCAGCTTTGAGTTTATACAAAAAATTGTATCCTTAAAAAAAAAAAAAAAAAAAAAAAAAAAAAAAAAAAAGTGTAAATGATATGGCTAAAAATTCCGTAATTATTATCACTTGTACTATTTGAATGTATAATAATATGAGATAGTATCTAAGCAAAAAAGTTCTAAAAATATTAGCATAGAAAAGTAAAAACCCATCACCTGTATATATTTAGTGTTTGTTATCAAATAACTTATTTTTTTAAAAATATTTTTAATATTAATTTTATTATAGTTTAGATTTGACATTATATTTATGCTTTAAGTTTATATAGTTCATAAACTTTAATTTTGAACATCTGTTTTGTCTTCTGGTTGGTTTTTTCCATTTCTTCTGGTTTCTTTCATTTCTTCCAGTTTTTTCCAATTTCTTCCACTGTCCTGGAAGAAACCCAACCCTGGTTTTCAGTGATGTCCTCTATTCTCAAATTAAAAGTCCTGATAGTAAGAAGTCCCAGTCTCCCTGTTATCATGGGCGTCGGCACATAGGGGCAAGGGAGGACACTTGCCCCCTTTTGGAAAATTCTAATAAATAAATAATTATTAAACAAAATTACAATTAAAGCTTTAAAACTGTGTCATCAGAATTAAAATAACCAAATAAAATTTGCCAATTAGAGTCAAACCAACTCGACCTGCATTGATAAGTTGTCTCTAACCTTTCCCTGCAGATTTTAAATCAACTTGACAGTACGTTTTTCGGATTACAGTTGGTTTAGAATAAGTTGTATAATTTCTATATGTAAAATGTTGTAGCTTAAACTGCATGTCTAAAAAATTGTTGTAGTAAATGCTTACACACTGGCTTACTTAATCACTTCAATCAACCAACCAATCATTTGAATCTAATTGAATTTTTAAAAACATGCTGAAATTTCGCAATTTGAAGTTTGCCCCCTCCTGAAAAATTTTCTAGTGACGCCACTGCCTGTTATGCTCTGCAATACTTAAGTTGTACTTTTTACTTCCATTACCCAACTACTGTAGGTGTTAAAAAAATAACACATTTTGATTTAATTAAATTTTCTCAAATCCTCCAAAAATCCTCTATTAATTTTTTGATTTATTTCCCCCCATTTTAATCATTTAAAAAATTCAAAGTTCAAAAGAAATAGAAAAGTCTAAAAATCAAGAAAATGTTTGTTTGTAAACAAACCGCTGATGTTTAGAAAGGTAAACAAACAAATTCACCAATCAGAAAAATCAAAAAATAAATAATGGTTAAATGGATTTAAAAACATTTTGGATTGGGCTCAAATAATTTTAAAACAATATTAATAATTTTTATGATGTTCATATTTTGTTAATTAAAATCAATGACGTCACTTTTAATTACAATTTCAAAATTCCTTCTAGAAAATTCTATTAGCTCCGCAGAAACGAAGTATTACGCCACTGTTTTAAATAGCGTCACTGGCAAAAATAAGTGACATTTGATGATAAAATAATCATCTCTAAAAAATAGTCTAAAAATAATTTTACTCCATCAAAATTCAATTTAATTTATGATCATAAAATTAAAACCCCCCCAAAAATTCTAATGCATCCATTTAGAAAAAAAAAGTACAATTTGTTAACTTCCTAACAGTAGGTGATAAAAGTATTGTATTTGGTCAAAAAATTTTTATAATTATATTCAGCTTTCACTTGGTTTACATGTTTTAAGGTTTCCTGAGTTTAAAAAGCTGGTTTTTGGAAATTGGTCAGTGTGTACGTGTGGGTAATCTTCTGACTATCATTAAAAAAAAAGGGGGGGGGGGGGGGTCAGAAAAAGATAGAACAACAGAATTTCATAATTAAGACAGATCTGGTGTACAAATGAGTTTGCCAACTTTTAGTAAAAATTGGAAAAATGGAAGTGGAGTGTATCTCAAAAATGTGTCTAATGATTTTCTTCAAAGTCACTGTATAATCTTTTAGACAACCCTTAAACAACATTTTAGGTGTTATTTTACATATATTTATTGGTTATTTCAGTTAAATTTATATTCATCCTGAATAAGTTGGTTATTTTTTTAGTTTTGAAAGTAGGTTTCTTATAAAATTGTTTATTATTATTAATTACAAATAGCAGCATATAAATGAACATTTAAAAATTTAAAATGTATATATATTTCTTTCATTTGGCATTAAAAGGAAATTTTGTGCTAATCATTTGAGAGGGCTTGATCCCTCCTCACCTAAATTCTTTCCTACAGTGTTGCCAGAATTGGGAACCTTTTTTATTCAAAAATCATCAATAATTTTGAGAAGTGACATTTGATATACAGAATAAATGGTTGATCTTCAAAGTGATTAGGTAACCGTTACTCTTAAAATCTAGTGGTGGATATTGAATAAAAAAGGCCTCAAATCTGGCATTACTGCCTACGCACCTGCTTTTTAGATGTCCATAATCATTTATTACTTGGTTACCAATGGGAAACTAATAGGTATCCTGATTAAGTAGGTCAGTTTTGGATCTTGAAAATTAGTGTCAGAAAACAGCTCTGCTAATTTTCTGTTGAACTCGCTAAAAAGATTCTCTTTTATATGTTTTTATAACTAGGGGTGGGGAAGTCTTAAAAGCCAAGAATGTTTTCATACAAGCCAGCAATATTAAGATGAAAACTTATGATAGGTAAACAAATATGTGTACATGCTGTGTCCAGTAGCAGAGTTCTCTTTATCAATATAACAAATCGAAATTTATCTGTGACTGAAAAATGTTGGTCCAGATTTACTATTATAGTAAGTAACAGTCACTCATGAATAAAGCAAAATTTGTATCTGCATAGAAAAATACAATTAGAGTAAATCTTGAAGCAAAAAATATATTTGAGAATTTTTTTTAAAAAATGTGTTATACTAATATTTAAAATCTTAAATTATGCACAGCACCTACTACCATTCTGCAAATTCATGGAGAAAAATATCTTAAAAACACATTAATGCCTAGCCTATTAAAGAAACAAACTTGGTATAATATTTGCTTTTCCACATTTGTGTAGTATTGGGGTTAAGACCAAGTGTCTTAGGCTTGGATGAAGTGCATCTCACAGGAGAATCTTTCTAAGAGCTCCTAGCTTGTATTCACACAAGTTTTGGGAGAAAATTCCAAACGGTTAGGCCAACAAGTGCTATTTGGATTTGAATTTGGCACATCCCATCTGCCAGCTCTGAAAGCATTGCCCTATTTGGGATTTAGGGAAAACAAGGAATATGGTGAACATACGTGGAAGTATTTGATATATACATTTCTTCTGCTTAAAATTTCATTTGCCACTGGTGAGGAAATTGCTAAAATTTCCCACCTATGTTCACAACATATTTTATTAATTTGCTACTAGATAAAAATTGTTAGGTGTCTGATTGGTTACATCAGTTTTATGTCTTTTGGACCACCACTACTACAACTCTATCTTCAAAAAGAGATGTAGTAGTGGGTAATAGACGTCATGCAGTTGTTATACACCAGAATTTTTTTTATAGAAAAACCTTTTTGGTGTAAATAAATCAGTGTTGTAGGTGTGTATACAATACCTTTGTTTTTGTCCCTTGAAATATCTCTTTCTACTTTACTTTTTTCAGTTAATTTAATTGACTGTTGGATTCAATTCACTCTCATAGTTGTAAAACATACCTCTTTTTGTTTTGTTATTACTGTGACATCATAAGTTAGATCTATGGTTTAAGATAATACACTTCAAAAGTTTTGTTTGACAATGGTAAAAGTAGAATGGTGATTTTGTAGAAAGGTGGTTTTGTTTTGTAATTGAGCTATAACTGTTGATGAGTATAAAAGATATTTCAGCTGTAAAAAATGTATTTTTTAATGTTTAATTCAGCCATTCTGGTTGATCATGAATATTAAAATCAAACTAGTTTTTGAAGAGTTAAAAAAGTTATCCTAGCTGTAAAATGCACTCTTGTATGTTTAAATTCGGCAGTTCTTGCTGACAGTGAATAAAAAGCTAACAAAGCTTTTCAAATTTGTGATAATTTGAAAAACAATCCTTGCAGGTGTTTTAGTTAAAATTAAAAGAAAGCATGAGGGATAAGGGATAATTCACATATTCATACATATATGTATAAAGGATAATTATTTATAATACAAATATTTTAGGTATTAAAAATATCTTTAAAAACAATTTTGAAACATTTATAGCTATGCTTTGTAAAAATTAAAAATATTTGACTAAAAATACCCGTATATAGTGAGTGGTTATATTTATTTGTTTGTAGAAAAGAAGTTAAGTATAGTGTACATTTGTTGGTGTATAAATAAAACCAGTGCGTATAATTTTGATTCTTAGTACTAACTGCGATTTATTTTAAAAAAAGATAGTTTTTTTTTAAATTATAATTTTTGATAAATTCTAGAAACATGCCTGAAATAACATTTGATGATTTCAAAACTCTGAAATTAGAAAATTATGCATGGATACATTTTGAAGTAAGACTTATTTTATAAAATGCATAATTATGTTTTGTTTTCAATTTATCAAATTTTATTTGCATATCTATAAATTTATGTAAAATAATATCATGCAGTATTACATTTTATGTTGTGTGTGTTGTTATATTTTATTTCTTTATATGTGTATTGGGTGTTCAAAAAAGCATAGATTTTGGTTTTAATTCTTAAATATTAATATTAGATTTGCATAAGAAATTACAAAACTATTGACGGCATATGCTATATCAGAGTCTTGTTCTGTTAGATAAATATGATTGACATCCCAAAATATTGCGATATAGATACTTGACCATTTCTTTGGTTTCTTTTTCGGTTTGAGGACAGCTTGATTTTGAGTAAATACAGCCTTTGCTGATTGGTAAGGATGAAATTGGAGGGTTAAAACTATTAAAACGACTGCATATTTCTTAAATATAGCTTTCTTGATGAATGAATAGCTTTGAGTCAGTTTCAACAAATTCTACTCCAAGTAGTTTCTTTTGTCCTTCCCAAAATTTTTAATTTTGTTTTTAAAATATTAATAGCTTCCTCTAAAAACATTTTACTTTTGCCGAATAAAACCATGTCATCAACGTATAATAATAGGATGACTTGAAATTTAAATGTATAAACGCAGTTGCAAGAAGTAAATAAAACCAATGTCTGATAAAACTCTGTCAATCTCGTAAAACTATGCTCGTCCACTTTGGTGAAGGTCATAGAGAGCTTTGTCGAGCGTGCAAACTAAATTCTCTTCTCCTTGTTTAATAAAACCAGGTGGTTGCTGCATGTATACTTCACCTTCTAGCGGAGCATATAGGTAGGTATGCGTCAGTGACATCACATTGTACGTGATCCCACTTGTGCTGTACTACCAAAAGTGAAAAGAAAAAACGAATTAGATCAAAATTTATAACAGGACTAAAAGTCTCTTCATAACTCTCGCCTTTTACTTGAGCATAACCTTGAGCTACGAGCCTTGCTTGAATTTAGCAATTCGTCCTTCTTTATCTCGTTTTATTGTATGCACCCAGCGACAGCCAATTATTTGCTTGTTTTAAGGAGGTTTTACAAGATGCCAAACATTTCGTTCTTGGATGGTTCCTATTTCTGTTTGCATTGCTTCTAGTCATTCTTGAAACTGGTCTGAATTTTGGGCTTGTTTGAAAGTTCTTGGTATAATTAATTCTAGTCAGGAGGAATTATGACAAAAATGGGCACTTGTGTCTGAATCAGATTCTTCTATTGAAGTGAATGAAAATTTTAGTAATTTTTTTTAGTTATTCTTTAAATTAATATTTTATGGGGTCTCTTTTTAGGGTTAAACAGTCAGACATTCTCTCTGATATATATATATATATACATTTTTTTTAATATTCAGTTTCAATATCATTTTGTATAGCATATATGATATTCTTAATACATTGTAACTATTTAAAATTGCTTTCCGCTTGCATGCACTTTTCTAATATCATAAGTTAAGGTTTTTTCAACTTTTAGGCCATGGGAAAGGCAATAATACAGAAGTTTCTTTCTTCAAACTATTTCCTATTGCTCTAAAAGTAGAGCAAAAATGTAAGTCTTGTAGAAAAAAATATTATTACCCCCCAAAATCTAACAAAAATCTGATAATTTCACGTTTAAAATATGCAGATATTCTCTTGTTGTTCATAATAATAGAAAAAATTACTAAATTCATTCTGCCTTCAGTAGAAGCAGCTCGCCAGAGCACCATAGATCCACCTTTAAAATGCCCTATTCATATCTGCTTTTAAAAAATCTCTGTTTTTCGCTATCTTCAGATCATGCCAGTAACTGTTAAAACCATTTAGTAAATCAAGAATAAAATGTTTTTCATCCGAAAATGCAACATTTTACCATTTAATATATTGTTTTTATTCAACTTTAACACAGACGCCCTTTCCCCCATTTAATGCTGATTGATTATTACAGGTTTTTTATTCATTTTAACATATTATTATTTATTTTAAACATGCATAAATGTGGACCCTAACCTTTCGTTACAAATTGCGAGCAAATTCAGCAGCAGTCATTATGAGTAGAACAGTAAGAGGAATTATGGGTCTTCGATCTCTGTAAAACAACTCTGATTTTGCATCTGACCTCTCTCCTATCCAACCAGCAGTTCAACGTTTGATCACATTTCCTTTAGCAATTTTAGACCTTCGAATTTCATTAGAAATTCGGCGGATTGAAATTAACTTTCCACTTAAAAAACACATTTATCATACTTCACTACTTGAACGTTATTTTTTTTTGAGGAATTATCAGTAATGTCCGTCCAAGAAAAATTGAAGGCTTATACATGAATTAATCTAGCCCAGTAGTTAACAAATTCACATGTCAACTGTAATTTATCCGCTCGTAAGTTAAATAAAACGAAAAAATCTGGATTGCTCCTATAATTATGAACATCTATAAAAGTGGAGAAAAACACATTTTGCATTATTTTTTATTAATTTTGTTTCATATTAAAAAAAAATTATAGCAATTTTGTTTTTAGAATACTAGATATATTAAGTGCACTAAGTAAAATCTTGTTCACAATTATTTTTACATTAGTTATTTCAAAATATAAAGTGTCCTTATAAATATGAGAAGAAGTGTAGTTGCAAGATTGCAGTAGCAAACGAGTATAATGTGAGGTGGCATTATGAAACAAACCATAAACATTTTGCATTTATGAAAGGATATGAACGATCGCACAAAATAGAACAACAAAAAATCTTTCAGCAGTCAAGCAAATTTTTTTTTAAAACATGCATCTGAATTGGATTCATTTGTGGAAGTGAGCTTAGGTGTCGTTGAAATTATTGCAAAAGAAGATGGTGATTTTGCTAAAAAGTGTATGTTGATTGCATCAGAAAAACTTTGTCCTAAAGTAAAAAGTAAATTTGAAAATATAAGCTTAAATAGAATGACAGTTCAAAGAAGAATTCAACAGTTGAATGAAAACATTGAAAATCAAGTACAGTATGGAACCGTTTATCCGGAATCCAGTTATCCAGAAAACCAGTTATCCGGAATTATATTTTCAAACAATTAATTTCTAATGTATAAAAAAAAAAAAAACTTACAGAAGTATTTTTTTTTATTTTTTAATAATAATGGTTTAGCATTGTAATATTAAACAATTAAAAATAAAAGAAATATTTAATAATTGTAATTCCATAAAATCTTGTTATATTTAAAAATAGCATTTATTTATTTGGTAAGTACAGTATAAATTGAAAAAATACTTTTTAGTTCTGAAAAATGTCGATAGATGGCACCACTATACGATATCATAAAACTGACGATTTTATTTATGTGGAAAGGGTTGGGTGAAATGGTGATAATTGGTCCTTTTCTGAATTTACTTTATTATTATTTTATTTATTTATTTATTGGGGGTGGGGAGGTGATAAATAAAATCAAGTAACTTTTAAAATTTATGAATATTTTGCACTTTTATGGACATAAAAAACATGAATTTTCATTAGAGAAAAAAAAAAAAAAATAAATAAAATAAATAAATAAATAAATAAATAAATAAATAAATAAAAAAGTCCTTCAAAATCAGGTCTTATTTTTCTAAATCCTTAGTAATATTCAATATTTTAAAATCATTGGCTAATCATGGTTAAAAACGCTTGGATTTGGGCAGATTTTTATTTTTACGCAAGGTTAATAAATTTCAAAGATTTTTTTTTTTTTTTTTTTTTTTTTTTTTCACATTTTAATTAATAATTTATCTTGATTGAAAATTATTTTAATGCTTTTATTTAAAAAAAAAAATTTCAGGTTAATTAAATATTTAAATTTGATTAATTGATAAAAAAATAGTTATTAATTTTTTATTTAAAATATTTTAAATGAGAACATATGCATTCTAAAATTCTGATTAATGAGGGTTGCTTTGATGAGCAACCAATTATTCAGAATAGTCTTGTAAAAACCATTCCGGATAATTGGTTCCCTACTGTAAAATCTGCTGCTTTAAACTTTGAATATTTATCTTTAGCTGTTGATGAATCTACAGATCGAACATCAGTGGCCCAATTATTTGTGTTTGTTCGTGGAATCAATAAAAATTTTTGTGTTACGGAAGAACTTCTTGGAATGTTTCCCATGAAGGAGCAAACAACTGGAAGTGAACTTCTTTCCAGTTTGTTACATTTGTGCGTTAGAGATTCCTTAAACATGGACAATTGTGTTAGCATTACCACAGAGGGAGCAAAATCAATGACTGGTACGAAAGTTGGAATGGTTACTCTGTTAAAAGAATGCCTTGCTCAATGTGGTGTAGAACTGTTGCAGTTTCATTGCATTATTCATCAAGAAAATTTACTCCATTTAGGAGTGGTATTTTCATTGGCATTTTTGAAAGAATTCTTTGTACTGTCTTTCCTTAATTTAATTTTCATGTTATTTGTTGAATATACTTTTTTCAGGTTAGCTGGTTATGTTACCTAATGTAAAACTTCTAATTTTTCATAAACTGACTATTATTTAAAAAAAAAAAAAAAAAAGCAAGTCAAATGCCTAACACTTTTCAGGGACCAGCAGTGGAAGTATTGCAAGGTGTCCCCTCCAATATATTAAGCAATTAAAAACCTATCAGACTAAACTATAAACTTTTGATGAATTCAACTCTTGACAGTGAATATTAAATCACTTCTCAACCTAACTTATTCTGACTGTTCTCTTTCTCAATGACTTTTTTAACACGTCCACTGCCGATGTCATGTGACTGCCATTATAAACAATGCTTCACATCATGCACTAGCGAGTGATCGGCAGCGAATGTGTTAAAGTACTTTTTAAACCAGAAGCTTCTTAAATGAAGACTCACAATGAACAGGTTTGAGTATATAACATTTTTGTGCTTTATATACTTTTAAGCAGTGTCATCAACTTATGATTCAAATCTTTCAGATCAGACCTTATTATGAAGAGATCAAGACTATGATCGATTATATCAGGCAGTGGAATAATAAATGTGATGAGAACAAAATCAAAATATCAATTGAAATTGAGAAACCCCGAACGGAACTGAAAGAATTGATTTTTCTTGGAGATGTAGTATTTATATCAAAAGATTTTGCAGCTGCTTGTGGTTATTCTAATATGATGTCTGCAGTAGATGATTTGCATTATGAATTGAGGCCTGGGTGAGTTCTTTATTTGATCACACTATTATATTAATTTTAGTCCCTTAATGAAACATCATTTGTAAGGAATTTATTAAGATATTAGACAGCATGAAAGAAAAATCCTGAAGTTCACCTAGATTTCAAAGCATTTTCCAACTGAACTTAGTTACTATATTGAGAGGTATTTCTTTAAAGCACATTCAGGGGGCATCACTAAGGGGGGGATAGGGGGAGTCTCCCCCTAATGCTAGAATATGTTGGTAGACTTGACAAAATTATAAACCTAACTGGAAAAATTAAACATTCTTTTTAATAAAATATAGTAGTGCATTTTAAAATTTTAGTACACAGTAAAATTTGGAACATAGTTAAGTTGGAAAATCTATCATTTTTATCATTTATAAAAAGAAATTCTTTCTAATTTTGGTAGATTTGGTATAATGATAAAACTTCTTTAGCAAACTTGTTAAGCTTACTTTTTTTATGAATCAAACTTATGTACTTCGCAAACTTACAAACCTAATTGGTAAAATCATTAAACCTCCCCCCCCCCAAATAAAAGCTATGATACATATTCAGTTTTTGATAGACTTGTTGAAATTACTTACTGATATTATGGGGGAAATGCCAAGTGGGTAATCAGTCAGGGTGGTTCAGTAGTAGAGCATCTGCACAGAAAGCAAAGTGTCCTAGTTCAATTTCCAGCTATGGAGTTTTTCACATAGTTGGTATCAAAGAAAAAATTTCAACTTTACACATGCTGTCATATCTAAAAAATATTCATGGTTGATAAACAATATTTTTTAACAATTTACATAGTATGTCAGAGTTGCGGTGATTAATATGCTCACCTGTTACATCTGCAGTTGCAGACATGATGACGTTGCCAACTGATATTATATGAGAAAGGCCAAGTGGGTAATCAGCCATGATAGCTAAGTAGTACAGCATTCACACTGTAAGCTGAGTGCCCATGTTCGATTCTTGGCTCTTGCATTTTTTGTTTTGTATAGTTAATATATATATATATATAATTCAACGTTATGCACTCCAACATTTCTAATAAATGTTCATGTTTGATAAACAACATTTTAAAAGAAATTTACATGGTGTATCAGAATTACCATGATCAATATGCTCACCTGTTACACCTGCAGTTGCAGACACAGGGACTTTGTCAACTGATATTATGTGAGAAATACTGAGTAGGTAATCAGCCAGGGTGACTCAGTTGTAGAACATCTGCATGGTAAATGGAGTGCCTGGGTTAAATTACTGGCCTTTGGCGTTTTTTGTATAGTTTGTATAAAAAAAATTAACCCGTTAGTAGTCGCTATACACAGCGCCACCTATTACAAATTGCGAACTTTTTATTTAACTGTCACCAATAATTTTAAGAAGTGATGTGATCGACGTTTCTTTGATTTTATTCGTGTTTTATGTATATCAAATGCCATTTCTAAAAATTTTTGGTGGCTATTGAATAAAAAAAATCCAGCAACACTGAAAGATGGGCGGCAAATCGACCAACTAGCGACTACTAACGGGTTAAATAAACCTGACACACTCTAACACCACTAATAAATATTCTAAACAACATTTTCTAAACAAAATTATATTGTTGGCAAAATTACTCTTAAGAAATTTTTTATATACACACAGACATTTCTAAAAGCAGTCAAATTGTGTTCAGAACATCTTAAAACATGTAAATCTGTCGAAAACTGGAGTTTTCACGAATCTAATACTTTTTTTTGTACCTATAGAAGAAAATAATACAGAAAAAAAGATAAAAATTAAACAATATTTGCTTACTTGTAGTAACCAAAATAGGTTGAAGATTGTTGCTACCGATATTGTGAGAGTTACTCTCCTTTATAAATGAGGGTAGTTTATGTTTTATTTACTAACCATCGATCCATCGTTTTCTTTGTACGTAAATTAACAACAAAATTTAGCATCATTCCAGTATTATCATTCAACTAAAGAATCGTTTCAAAGAGATTCAGTTTACTTTTCAATCAGTAGTAATAGTACCAACTTCAAAACTCAAAATAAGGAGACACCCCCTCCCCTCCACACACACACACCTGACTATTGAGACTGACCAATAACACTTAGTGAAGATCAAACTAGAGTGTTTTTGTTGTTTTAGTTTCATTATTTTTGGTGTACAGAGAATGCGTTTTTGTGAGCAGGACTAAGCCTCACCAAGCACAGTTATTTGGTTTTTGTTTATATAGCTGTTTCGGCACAAAGAATTCCATATGCTTTCTTCAGTGACTCTGAAGAATTGTAAAAATCTCAATAGACTAATAATTTTTTATTCTATTGTCTAAAATAGAAAAAAAAAATCACTGGTTTACTATGTAAAAATCATTGATTTACTATGTACAAATTTTAGTATCTGTTTCCACCTATTTTCTACAGTTTTTGGATATAAGATGTCAGTTAATTTTGCTTTGATGGAAGTTTCACGTGTCATTTCATGTTTGAAGGTATTTATTTTTATTCACTGAACTAACTGTTTGGCATTTAATTCCTTAATTGAATTAAAATTTTATGGCCCATTCTTTTGTACCATAGAGTAATACAGTTCGAATTTTTACATTCTTCAATTATGTATGTGTGATGTTTATTTATTAGCATGGGTTAGTTTAACTCATAACTAGATATATAATACTTTTGTTTAGTGAATGTGACTTTACAGCCATTTTGGGTGGTTTTCTGTATGGATATAAGCTTCACTTTTAATTCTGGGACGTATAGTGTCTCTCTTAGTGTTAGTTCTCTTTTTTGTTTATTTGGATTTGTGTATTTTATTTTTATTTCTCCTGAACCATGTGTTCAGTGAGAGTGTTATTGTTTGCTGTTTGTACTTGTGATTTTTCAACTCATCTAAATTATTAAAAAGTTTTATATTGTTGCATATGTGTGAAGATGAGCCACTGTATATTATCCAGTTACTTGTACTGTGTTTTGAGTTGTGAAAGCCATTCATTTTGTTTGCGATGTTATCTGATTTATTTTATTTGAATAGCTTTCTTTTTGTGTATGTGTGTGTGGCAATTCATTATTGTGTATAACTAACTGTGAGGAATTAGTTGTTTTTGATTTGTTTGAAAAATATTAGCCCTTGGAGTTATCAGGAGCTTTATTTTTCAGGTGCAGGCAATCAGACTTGTTATGATTATTTCTTTTATAATATGAACAGTATTTTTGCTCCTTTTTGAAATTACTATTATGTGTTTGCTTTTTATTAATTTGGAATTATTTTGATGAGTTTGGGTTGCCTTCTGAAGCTTCTTTATGAAGATTATACTCATCAGTCGATTTGCTGATAATGAGCATATTAATTTGAGCATATTAATTGGGGTAACTCTGATACACCACGTAAATTACTTAGAGAATGTCATTAATCAACTATGAATATTTATTTTAGGGCAAAAACCTAAACTAAATATTCATGGTTGATTAATGACATTTACTAAGTAATTTATGTGGTGTATCAGAATTGTCACAATTAGTATGCTCATCTTTTACATTTGCAGTTGCAGACACAGTTATTTTGCCAATGACTATTATGTGAGAAATGCTGAGTGGATAATCAGACAGAGTGGCTCAGTTGTAGAGCATCCACACAGTAAGCAGAGTGTCCTAGTTTAATTCATTTTTCAAATAGTTGATATAAAAATGCAACCTTACACTCCATCCCTAAAATAATTATGCATGGTTGATTAACAATATTTTTTTAACATACATATTTATTTTAAAAATGCTTAAATATATATATATATTAAGTGCAGCAATGAATATTTATCACTGATTATTTTAATTTTGTTTAACATTGATTCTATTAGCATTTTTTAAAAATTTGTGTATACCTTATCAACGTTTTTTGGCATTACCTGGTATTAGTCCATATGAATATGAAATAATAAATGTGTCATTCATAATAAAAGTGGTGTAACCCCATATTTAAAAAAAAAAAAAATGTTTATTTTTGCTTAATTGCATTTTGCTATATCTTTTATCATTAAGCAATTCCAATTACTGTATTAAAATCCCATCAATAATTTTACTTTGTTTCTCAGGGAACTATAACTTCTAAATATCAACCAAATACAGGTATTACAGGATAATAAATAAGATAATCTCACTTTTTTTTTTTTTTAATGTTATATTTACAATTGTGATCATTTAGTGATATTTGGTATGTGTATTTTATTTAAATATTGCATCAAAATTACCAAGCACGTCAAAATTCAGTTTCATCCAGCTTATTCTATTGCATTATCTCATAAATTAAAACTTGTAATTTAATTAATAGTTAAAAGTAAGGATAAAACTAGAAATTCAATTAAAAAATTATAAAAAAAAAGTAAAAATGTAGAAAATTGCTGATTTTTTTTTCAAAATCTCAGCTGTGAATTTATTTGTTTTCATTAAAAAATCAATTGTGCATTATAGTTCTGCAGATTAAAGGAGCTTGACATATATATAGGGGAGAGTAGGGAGGGATGGGACAGTTTTGACAAAAATATTTTTTACAAATTTACTTTTACTGGTGCAACACTGTAAGTTTCAGAGAAACAAATTGAAACATTTTAACATGTTTTAAAAATATAAATTTGATGATAATTATTGAAATATTAATTTTATAAGCCAATTAACATAGTCATAAAACTGTCCCATCCTTCCCTTATATGAGGGAGGAATGGGACATGTTTATAAAGTTAAAATAAATACATAATATACAGATATACTATGAAAAATGACAAAAACAGTGAGACATGATGTATGTAAGGTTAATTAATTGCTAATAACATCTATTTTATCCAACATTAGAGTATAATGCCCCACTTTTATAAAAAAATTTCAAATGATAAATCAGTTCTCCATTTTTTTTTTTTTTTTTTTTTTTTTTTTTTACTTCTAGCAGAGAGAGTACTGTTTTTTAGTTCAAATATTCAAAATTAAGTTTTTGTTATATTTACATGTTTTGTGGTTCCCTGAATATTAATAAGGTTTTTAGTGGCTAGTGTGTGTGTTATCAGCATATCTCAAGAACAAATATTACCAAGAAATCCTAACTGTAATTGGAGAATGTAATTTCTTTTGTATATTTTAACATGTCCAGGAAAACTGCTCAGGAATAAAAATTAATTCCTCATACATGTATGGTAAATAAAGTATTTTTAAAAGTTAAAAGGGTAAACAAAAATCGTGTGAGTGCCACACCAATTATTTTCCATGATTTTGAATTTGTTTTGTGCATTTTTTCTTCTGCCTATTCATTCATGCCTCTTGATATTTTCTGGTTAAGGAGTATCACAATCTTCATTCTTCTTCCTTTTCTTGACATGTCCCATCCCTCCCTGAGCTGCTGTCCCATCTCGCCCTTTTAATTAGTTTTCAAAAAAATAATTTATTATTATACACATACTACTTTTAGGCTTAATTTAGCTACTAATTCATAAAAGTTATATTATTAGGTATATAAAATAGGGAAAGTAATTATGCTAACGTCAGTGAGTGACATTAAAAACTTGCCTTGAAAATTAAGCAGTTGTTTACTTTTGGTGTTATAAAATAGTTTTTTCATTACATAAACTTACAGAGTTCTCCAACTAAAATGATACATAGCAACAAATATGGGGCTGTAGTTACTTCTCCTGGTGGAAATGTCAAAATTAAAAACAATGTTTATTTTAAGAATAATTTTAGGTGTCCCATCCCTCCCGACTCTCTCCTATACCGGGTGATTCAAAATAGATGTTACAGCAATTATATCGTAAACTAAGAAAGATAGAAACATACTTCCAATTACAAAATTAGAGCAAATTAAGAGTAGATTTCAGATATGGCATTTTTTTGTCAAAGGGGCTGTATACATATTAAATACGAAATTTAATTTTTATACGGTCCCTTCTATCATGTGACTTATATTTAGAAAAATATTCTCCTCGCTCTAACAAGCAAAATAAAAAAAAAAATCATCTCTCTAAGTCAAAATCTCGCTGAGTTATTGCAATTTGAAAATGATGACTTACACCACTTTTTTTTTCAATTTTGGCATCTATTTTTCGACGCCAACGGGCTAACTTTAGGGGGTTATCTATGAGTTGAGAAAAATTAAAAAAAGATCCTTTATTTTAAAATAGCAACTAAAATCGTTCAAACGTGTGAAATCAACAATTTTAAGAATTTAATGCAAATTTACATTATTTCGTATTGTTAAAAAATTTAATAGTTAAATTTCTGAGGGGGTCACCTGCAAATTAAAACACGTTAAGAGAGGGAAAAAACTAAAAGACTAGCAAAACCGTGTGAAATTTTCGCGCTTTATTTTTACCACTTTCCATCATGGTTGATAAATTTAATGACTTCGGCTCTTTAACAATTCCAGCAAGATTGAAAAGTGTTAACGACTTCGATTTGTGTGTCTGTCCATCCGTCTTTCTGTGTGTTTGCACTGTAACTCCCGTGAATATTCATAGAATTTCCTGAAACTGATATATGTTATTTGAGGTCACTATTGGATGTTCCTTATTGAAAATGGAGTGAATACATCTGCTAGCTTGTGCATAGGGACACCCGAAAGTATTCCAAAGCATTGTGTTCTATGAGAGGTATTTTTATAAACCATATTTTAATACCTTTAATTTATGCATATATTAATAAAATTGAAATACGTTATTATAGTTTTCTATCGGATATTTTCTATAGAAAATGGAGTAAACACCATCACTGGTTTGTATACAGGGACACCCGAAAGTATTCCAAAGCATTGCGTTCTATGTGAAGATATTTCTATAAACCAAAATTTAATTACTTTGCATAAATCTTAATGAAATTGAAATATGTTATTCATATGCACAAAAGAATGTTTTCTATACTGTACAGTACGACTAACATTAGATTTACAGGGCACGCAAAAATATTCAGTTACGTTAAGGGTTATTATTGGACATTTGCTGAAATTGTATTTTCGTTTACATTAAACATTTTCTAACAATTTTTAACTGTGAATAAGATTTCAATTTGCATTTTTTTTTTTTTTTTGTCTGACTGTCCATCTGTCCGTCTGCCCGCCCCCAGCGTCTGTAAATATTTTCAGAAATTTTCAGAAATGATATATGTTATTCAGGTTTACTATATGATATTCCCTATTTAAAATGGCATTAATTAATTCTTTAGAAATGGTTTATGTACAGGAATGCACAAAAGATGCCAATGTGTTGCGTTTTGGGACAGATATTCTTATGAATTACATTTAAATAACTTTATACTGTAAAAATCATAAGGAAATTCATATTTATTATTAATATTCTAAAATAATGATTTGTATAGAATATGATATGGTATAGATGTATAATTCTATGCCAGGGGGTTACCGCCCTTCTCAACCCCCGTTTAATTTTAGTGCCTATACTTATCAAAACAAAAATCAAGTCTGTTATCAATTTCCTTGAAACTTGCAAACCTTCATCAACTTTTCAAGTGGCATCTAGATATTGAATCCAAAGTACCAAATTCGCATTTCCTGTGCTTATTACTTTCTCATACCCATAAGGTAGAGAAAGTATTGTTTTTGGGCCATATTTTCGAAAGTAAGTTTTTGTTATATTTAGACGTTTTGAGGAGTCCTGAATATGAAAATCGTGTTTTTAGCGGTTGGTCTGTGTATGTGTCTGTCTGTTATCAGTTTATCTCAAGAACAAATAGCAGCAGACATTCCAAACTTAGTATTTTAAATATGTATCATATAGAGATGCTACACTAAGCTTTTCATTGAGATGAAGCAAATAGTTCGTGTACAGAGACACTCAAGGATATTCAAATACATTACGTCTATGGGGAAAATTGCAGGTAAGTAGAGTTTAACACCTATAGACTGCACTAAACCAAATGAAATGAATATATATTTTTTATATGCATAAAAACATGCCTCATGTAGAATATGGCAGGGAAATCATTCACTGTTCATTTACAGGGCTACACAAAATAACTAGATTATAATGCGACAATAGCTGAAGATTGATGGAAGTGCATTTTAGGTTGTGCCATATATTATTACTATAGGTTTATATTTAGGTGCACTTTGTGGTTTGTATATATTCTTCAAAAGATATACAGGGTTGCAAATATTTAAGCTATAATATTCTTTTTTATTGTTAGTGAAAGTGCTTTACTATAACATTTTACCATGTCCAGGAAAGCTGCTCAGGAATGGAAATGAATTCGTCATAGACATATGATAAATAATGTATGTTTTTAAGCTAAATATGCATCGCTTGTGTTTTGTGTATTTACACGTTTTAAGGCTTCCTTATTACCAAAGCCACATTTTTTAATGTTTGATTATTGCCTGCGTCGAATAATTTCAGGAAACGAATAATTTCCGGAGATCCCCCTCACACAGAACTAATTATCATTAAAACTCTTCCGAAGCTTAATTTGAATTATTTTAACGTAGGTTTACATAACAGTACTCTTTATGTTACCTCTTAATTTTGAACCTGTATTTATGGTATTAAATTTCAGGGTAATAGAAAGTCGTGTGAGTGGCACACCAGATTATTTGTTGTTAAATTATGCTGATAATTCATATATATACAGATCAATGAATAAAAATTTACCTTCTGTATTCAGGAGGCCTCAAAATGTCATATTATACAGAAAAAAAATCGCTCTCCAAAAGCTACTTTGTTTACAGTATGGGTATGAGAAATTAATTTTGCGTTCTGTGTCAGCAGTGTTCTTCGAAAAAAAAAATGCAGCAAACACTTACACCAATTACATTTAATAATAATAATAAAAAATGTTTACCTTAATTTTGGGTAGCCCTGTATATTGTCTATAAACTATATACACATGACTTTGTGTACGTAAATTTAGTGTTATATGTAAAACAAGTAGCACAAAATGAAATACACTTCCAGCAATTCCCAAGTATAGCTCCAATATATCGAAATACTCTGGGTAACCCTGTAAATGAATAATGAATGGTTGCTATACCACAATCTACATAAAACATGCTTTTATGCGTATAAAAAATTTGTTCTTTTCATTTTGTTTAAGGCAGTCTGTACATGTCACACTGTACATATGAGAAATTTCGCTCACAGACGTAATGTATTTGAATTCTTTTGGATGACCCTGTAAACAAACAATTGTCTGATCATAACGAATACTTTAGTGTAGCACCGCAATATGATACGGATTTAGAATGTCGAATTGGATTTTCTGCTACTATTTGTTCTTGAGATATTCTAATAACACACAGACACACACACACACACAGAGAGAGAGATAGAGAGAGAGAGAGAGAGAGAGAGAGAGACCAACCACTAAAAACATGATTTTTGAATTCAGAGGATCTGAAAACGAGCAAATATAACAAAAGCTAATTTTCGGAAATTTGACTCAAAAACAATTCTTTCTCTACACCGTGTAAATGAGTAAGAGAATGTATAAATAAAGAAAAATGAATTTGAAAATTCCCTTTCAGTACATAAATTATTCATAAATTTTATTTGTTAAATTATCAATGAGTATTCTCTTGTGTATTCACTAGGGAAAAGGAGACATAACAGGTTAAAATAGCCGTCTTTCCCTGAATGATTTCTTTTTCTCCCCCTCCCCCCAGACGCTGATCAACGTGTGCCTTATTACAAAAGCAATAGTAATTCACTTTTGATACAACCCCTTAAGACTTGGCGAAAAATGCTAGAATTTTCAAATTGCAATAACTCAGCGAGATTTTGACTTACAGAGATAATTTTTTTTTTATTTTGATTGTTAGAGCGAGGAGAATATTTTTCTAAATATAAGTCATATGATAGGAGGGGCCGTATAAAAATTAAATTTCGTATTTAATATGTATACAGCCCCTTGTACAAAAGAATGCCATATCTGAAATCTACTCTTAATTTGCATCAATTTTGTAATTGGAAGTTTGTTTCTATCTTTCTTAGTTTACGAGATAATCGATGTAACATCTATTTTGAATCACCCGGTATATGTATATATATTGTATATACTAATGATTCATTAAGCATAGAAAATTCAAGCAACAGATACAAGATCACTGAAAACACAAAGACCAATTTTTGACTTTAATATTACTTATTGATTTATGTCATTTCAAATAAAAAATATATGAATTTCATGTATTTAGATTTGCCTAATATTGGTATTAATACTATTTTTTTTGTATATATATATATATATTTAGAACAGTGACTACTCTGTCACAGAAAATCATTATGAGATGTAAAATGGGTTCACACAATCCTTTAGTAAATATTATACAACTAGCCACCATCAGCATAAAAAACCGACTTTATGAAACTCCCCCTCAGTGGCGCCTTTTTCCTGTTTCAGTCCTACAACAGCTTATTGACACATAGTGCAAATAGCTTTTCTGAAAAATTTAACTGTAGTAAATTCCCGCTCGGTAGCGCCTGCGGTACCTTCTTCCCGTTTCAATATCTGAAACAGCCTGTTCACTCACCTTGTTATGATCTTTGAAAATTCTGACTTTAGCAAAGTCCCACTCGATAGTGCCTGCGACACCTTATCTTCATTTTAGAACTTTATGGTTAGTTAATAGTGGTTCGTTTATATAAATAATAATAATAAATCTGTAAATGACATCATGGTACCTTTATTATAGCTCCCCTTGGTGACTTTTTAATTTTTAATAAAATAAAAGTCGCCATTGGAGTCCTTTATTAAAGCTGTCTTGCCAGGGGAAATATCTTATACTATTAAGTGAACAATATTTGTATATATATATATATATATATATATATATATATATGTTTCACTGTTCTCGAAAACGGTAGCTCAAACTGTCACGTGATTTAACACAAAGGTGCCCTCCGAAGGGTCATTGTGCATATCAAAGTCAGATTTTCGAATTTTTGATTAGTTTTCTTTTAATTAATAAAAATATGAAAGTAAAAATTCCCATTTCTATAATGACGCAGAATGGAGAATCTTAGGAGAGATTTGATTGGTTAATTTGATTTTCATTGATTTGAGTGCATTTAACATTGAAATACAGCTACGTTATGAGGAATTACCAGAGAATTGATTTGTTTATTTGATTTTCATAGATTTTAGTGTATTTTACGTTGAACTAGAGCTACATTATGAGGAATTACGAAAGATTTGATTTTTTTTATTAGATTTTCATTGATTTGAGTGTATTTTACGTTGAACTAGAGCTACGTTATGAGGAATTACAAAAGATTTGATTGGTTTATTTGATTTTCATTAATTTGAGTGTATTTTACGTTGAACTCGAATTATGTTATGAGGAATTACAAGAGATTTAGTTGCTTTATTTGATTTTAATTTATTTGAGGTAGGGGTCTAGTGATGTTTTTTTGGTTTGCTGCGAAAACGAGTTTTGTGCGTTTTCAGATTCATGCACAGCGAGGTAGGGGTGTCCAGTGATGTTTTTTGGTTTTAACGTGCGTGATAGTGATTGCCGCGGTACCAAGTTTCGTGTGTTCTGAGATTCATGTACAGCGATGTATGGCTGTCCAGTGATTTTTTCATGTGCGTGAAGCGTACATACATGCATTATAATGATTGCTGCGAAAACGACTTACGTACGTTCTCTGATTCGACCATTCATCGAATAGTGACTTTTACTGTATGAGTAACAGCGTCAACTGTTTCCAGAATATTCGAAGAATTAACATTTCAGTTTGACTGATTTCGAGAATATTCGTTTTAATAATGGTTTTGTTGCACAGATTCGAGAAATGAAAAAAATATTTGATATTGTCAAAGAGATCCCATACTAAAACTGTGAAGAAAATAGTCGCCAATCAAAATATATATATTTAAATGTTTCAATTATTCAATTAAAAAGAAATCCTTTAAATATAGTGCCCAGCGAAGCGGGCGAAACCTGCTAGTGAAAACTAACTTGTCAAACATGAATTTTATTTTGAAACTTTTCTCTGAATGATTTAATTTAAGTATCATTAGCATTTCATCTCACAAAAACTAATAATAATTTGGCTCTGGTGAATTAAAATTTTAATTGGATGGTGAAATTGGTATAAGACTTATAAGTTTAAAATTTTAAAGGTAAAAAAAAAAAAAGAATTGCTAGTCTAAAAGTATATTAATTGGTATTATTTAAATTTGATGTCCACAATGTCATAATAACATAATTTTTTCATGTGCATAAACAAATCTAATTTTTGATAATTTTTTATTAATCATGTGAAATTAATGTCCAAAAAAAAAAAAAAAAAATTAACCGGAAAGCTTTTTTTGTCAACTATTAATTTAAAACAAATATTTAAATAACAATTAATGGTTGACATTTTAATTAATATCTTCGCAACTAATTAAAAATTTTAAATTCTTTTTTCAGGAGCCCTTTGGGAAGGCTCCTGAGCATTCGTATGTCAATTTTTGTACTTCTGCATTTAATAGGGGCTGAACGTATAGAAGAATAGACAGACATACATAAAGACAAACCTTTCCTTTTATTATTGTAGACAGTATGTTCTCTATTTATAAGATATTCATTTTGCGATTATTATTTTTATTGTTCTCATTGTAGTTTTTTTTTTTAATAATGTTTTGAACTATTTTATTGTTGTTGCTTTCAAATGATTGAAAATAGGCACTATATTGCAATATCTTTATAATTTTCCAGAGCAGTGTTGATATGTGCTTGGGGTGATCAGGGAGCTTGTGGCAAGACATCTGACGGACATACTTATATCTCTGAAGCTTATGCACCTTCTAAAGTAGTAAATACTTTAGGAGCTGGTGATACATTTGTTGCAGCAACCATCATGAGTCTGATGAGGGGAGATAATTTGAATGATGCTCTTCACATAGGCTGTAAAGTTGCTGGGACTAAATGTGGTATGCATCATACACAAGGTCTTGCTCAGTTATGCCCCTACCTAAAATTATAATGTTATTTTTATATTGTATAACTTTATTTTTGTTGTAATGTTTTAATACATTGAACATTTTAAACAGTGATGATGCTATTTGTAAAAAATAAATAAATAAATAAATAAAGTGATGTATTTTTGAGGACAAAGACTCTTGATTGACTGAGATGAGGAGAAAATGCCTACTTCCATTAACTAAAAATCTCAAATGATAAAATTTTATAATGATATAATATGAAATTCAAAAATATTATGCAATAGAATTTTAATAATTTAATTAAAAGAGATGGGAATGGAGTGAAAAAAAATATTAATACTGTTTTCAATTTACAGTTAGCATTGTACAGAAAAGTAGTACTGTAATATTAAATTATGAACTTCAATATTTTGTGATGAAAAGGATTATAGAAGTCTGTTTTGCTTTTCAATGACTCTCTACTAAATTGTACTACGTAAATTTCTTATTAATTTTTTAGCAGGTATGCTGCCATTTTTTTGCTCCAAGTCATTAAATAACCCTTCGACATGTACTATTACATCATTGGAACTTAATTTTTATTGAGATACAAGATTGCTTTTATTGGTTTCAAGATAGTCTTTGGTTTCTGAACCTCAACTAACATACAAAACAGTATCGTTATCACTAAAGACTTATTCCAATTCTTGTTTCCAAAACAATGTTCCAATTTTTAATCTTACATTTACCAATTCTTAAACTTCTATTTTCTCAATATTTTCAATACAGTTTTAATACTTTTAAATATTCCAAGTTTTCTTTCTTTCTATTCTTGCTGAAAATCTGTAATTTTCTTTATCCAATGAAATTTCTCTCTCTTTTTTCTGAACCATGGTAATTTTACTAAATTCCAGCTGACATCAACGTAATCAAGATAACTGCATCTAAAAACATAAAAAAAAAAAAAAAAAAAAAAAACATATATATATATATATATATATATATATAATAAAGATGATCTATAAGCATAGTAGAAGCCAAGCAACAGATAGAAGATCACTGAAACACCAATGACCAATAAGATAAAAAAAAAAAAAAAAAATCATCAGTGGATGAAATACACTAATGTAAAGAAACCAGATCTATTAATTAGCAGCCTGCAAAACAAACGAATCAATAAAGTAAAACAACAAATCTTAACTTAAAACCATAAACTTATCAAAATTAATGAAAAAACAACCTAAGAAACACAAGATAGGAAGAAGGAGGCAGGCGGCAAGACTTGTGACTTGCCTGTGGGGTTACACTAGTTTTATGCCGGCAACACTCCCCCAGCCTGCCACAACCAGAACAGGAACCATATGGATATAAAAATGCAAATTTCAAAGCAGATGAACAACAATGAAACCACGAAGCCACAATGAAATTCACCGATTGATCACATTGTGTTTAACAGTATAATTAGAACATTAAATATAGTTGACAACTCAAAAAGGAAAAAACTGAAATTTTAATGGAAAATGAAAGTTTGCATAGTAATTATATAATTAAAGATTTAAATCTATCTCGTACCTTCAAATATCCTCTTCCTCTTGGCAGAAAGATATTCAATTATAATTCTGTATTTAAGTCTACCTCTTTTACCAACACTGTAACATGTAAATGCAATGAACCTTCTTTCTCAAAATATATTGACAGAGACCATGAACACATTACCACTGGTAATTACAATATTATTGATAATTATCATTTAAAAAAATTCATGGAATTTGGCACCAAATTTAGACTTCTGATTAAGACTAGCATTCCACAAATCTTTCAACAGTTTTCTTATGACCTAGATTTGTTTATTTATAAAATATCTATTACTCGTAATACACCTATTGCCTACTTCACTCAATGGAAAGTTTTAGTGTTACAAAAATTAAAAATGCTTTATTTCTCAATTATTCAAATCTGGTGTTTTTTAAAAAATCTGTACTTCTTAACTCAATCAAATCACTACAGGATGACTTTGTGATAACTTATGTTGACAAATCACCTAATAATTATGCCATTATTTATAAATCTTACTATCGCTCTATTTTAAACTCTTCAGTAACTAATTGAAACATCTTCAGTTTAACTAATAATAACCTTATTATTAATAACCGAAAAATACATAATTACTATAAACTACTTCAACAACTTTAATTATCCTTATATAGTTCTCATACCTAAGTTTAATAAATCTCCAATTAAATTTCACACTGTCACTATTGGGTGTAACACTTATAACAACAATGCTAATAAAACTCTACTGGATATTCTAAAACAAATTTACAATTGTACTTGCAAAAATGATAATTTACACTGTCTTAAAAATAGCTTTCAATTAATTCAATACATTAAATCGCTTGATTCAATAGACAATATTATGACTTTTGACTTTCAAGATCTTTTCAATAATATTGAGTTATCAGATCTTAGTAATATCATTTACAGTCTTTTTCAAGAATATAAAGCTCAAATTAATCTTCCTCACAATTTTAAAGCAGAAAAATTCAAAACACTACTTAACTTTTTAAAATTAGATAAAAGGTAAATTCTAAAACTATATTAAAACATTAAAAACCTTTTAAAATTACCCGTACGAGCGCTTTTAGCTGCTAAATCGCAGCCTTCATCAGGTATGTCTCGGTGAACTAGAGCGTTCGGCGGTCTTGTCATCTGTTTTTCCTCCTCCCCAGCATGGTGCGCCACCCGGCATCAATTTCTATTGGATCACTGTTGCAGGGATCACTGTTAAAAATATATTGCATTTTTTAGATGTTACTATAATAAAACCTCCAAAATTAAACTTTGAAACTATGATCTATCAAAAACAAAACAATAGTAACGAAATTATAAACGCTAAATGTAAAACTCCTTACAAATATAAAATTGCAGCTGTACAATATTATATAAATCACTTAATAAATATATTCTCCAATGAAATCTTACTAAAACAAGAACTTGAAAAAATCACCGAAATATGTCAAAATGCAGGTTATAAAAATAACTTAATAAATAAATTGTATAAAAATAGATTAAAAAAACTTGACAATATTAATAACACACAAAAACCTAAACAAAAATATATCCCCTCCATCCCATATAACAAAGGTACAAGTAATAAAATAAAAACTGAAGCTGCTAAGTTAAACATAAACAAACCAATAAAACCCAATAGTAACATATTCCAAAGAATCAGAAATAATAAAGACGAAATCCATTTCTCAGAAACCGCAGGTATTTATAAAATTAATTTCACCAATGAAAATAAAACAACTGGATGCTATATAGGCATGACAAAACGAACAATAAAAACACGGATAAAAGAACATGAAAATGATATAAGATATAATAAAATAACAACAGCCTTAACAAAAATAAACCAAAAAGAAAATATTAAAATTTATTTCAAAAACTTCAACAAAATAGCCCATTACAATAATTATTTTTATGCAACAAAACGAGAAATAGTCAAAATTTTAGCGAACCACGACTCCTGCAACAGTGTACCAATAGAAATTGACGCCAGGTGGCACGCCATGCTGGAAAGGAGGGGAGAAGGAAAACCAGATGACAAGACCGTCGGACGCTCTAGTTCACCGAGACGTACCTGATGAAGGCTGCGGTTTAGCCGCTGAAAGCGCTCGTACAGGTAATTTTAAAAGGTTTTAATGTTTTAATATACTTCTTAACTTTGTTATCCATAATAATTATATCTTCCACAACAATAACATCTATTTGCAACAAATAGGAATCCCACAAGGAGGTAGTAGCTTCAGTATTTTGGCAGATCTCTATCTTTATTATTATGAAAAGCAATTTTGCCATGATGATGTTCAATTTTATCATTACATAGATGATATTATTGTATTTTATCTCAACAAGAACTCACAAAATGACTTTTCCTTAAATTATCCACCTAATTTAAAGCTAACTCAAAATACTCTTACTAATCAATCAATTAACTTTTTAGATCTCAAAATAATCATTGATGGTAATAAAATTTACACAGATATCTATGACAAACGGCAAGATTTTAGTTTATTTTAAAACTTATTTACACATTTTAATTCCTGTCTGCATCTTTTGGTATTTAGAAACATCATCATTAACCATTTATTTCGAATTAATAATTTATGCTATCCGAAGTTTAAAAACAAGAAAATTAATAAACTGATCACAGCCACTGCTAAAATAGCTTTTCCTAAAAACTTTGTATTTTCTATTTTCTATCCATAACCATGTCTCTGTCAGTACATAAAAAAAAAAAAAAACTGTGTTCACTTTAGTGTATATTAATAAAAAAATTATCAAGTAATAAAAGACAATAAAAAAGGTGGCGGTTGGGTGGGCAGATGTTTGATTACGGAAGTGGGGTGGTGTTGTAAGGCTGGAAGGTTAGGTGGGATTGTGAAATTAAAAAAAAAAAAAAAAAAAAAAAAAGCAGAGGGCTTGTTGCATTTGCTTTGTATTGCTATGCAAACTATCTTTTTCCATTAAATTTTTGGTTTCTTCTTTTTTGAGTTGTCGACTATTCTTAGAATTCTGGTCCTGCTGTTGAACACATTGTGATCAATCGGTGGATTTCATTGTTGCTTAGTAGTTTCATTATTAATCATCTGCTTTGATATTTTGCTTTTTTGGATCCATGTGGCTCCTGTTCTGGTCTTTTCAGGCTGGGGGAGTGTTGCCGGTGTGGAACTAGTTTAACCCCACAGGCAAGTCACAAGTCTTGCTGCATGTCTCCTTCCTTTTTTTCTTGGGTTTCTTGAATTGTTTTTTCATGGATTTCGATGTGGTTTGTGTTTTTTGGGTTGAGATTTGTTGTGTTGGTTTTTTGATTTGTTTGTTTTGCAGGCTGTTGGTTAATAGATCTGGTTTCTTTGAATGTGTGTATTTCATCCCCTGGTGAAATTTTTTTTCATTTTTCTGAGCTTCTCCTGCATGGGGAGATTTTTAATATTATTGGTCATTGGTGTTTCAGTGGTCTTGTATCTGTTGCTTGGCTTCTACTGTGCTTAATGGATCATCATTAATATATATATATATATACTGCCTGCCTCCATCTTCCTATCTTGTGTTTCTTGGGTTGTTTTTTTCATTGATTTTGATAAGTTCATGGTTTTAAGTTGGGATATGTTGTTTTACTTTATTGATTCATTTGTTTTGCGGGCTGTTGATTAGTGGATCTGGTTTCTTTGCATTGGTGTATTTCATCCACTGATATTTTTTTATTTTTTAAAAATCTTATTGGTCATTGGTGTTTCAGTGATCTTGTATCTGTTGCTTGGCTTCTACTATGCTTAATAGATCATGTTTATTATATATATATATATATATATATACACAGGGTGATCAATTTAAAAGAGTACCCATTTTTTATTTTTATTATTATTACCCTTAAATATGACGGATGTGGCATTTCTACATACATTTACATTATTATCATTTCATAGGCTTTTCCAGAGAAGTCCTGCGAACATTGATGAATTAAAACAGATCATAACTGAAGAAATCTCATCAAAAACACCAACAATGCTGCGAAGGGTGTCAAAAACCTGGTTCGACATTATTCATGTTTACATTCAAAATGGTGGTGAACATTTTCACCATTTTCTGTGAGGAATGATAATGTAAAAAAACTGAATTAAATTATGTTTTTCAAAAATAAAATTATTACAGGATTAAAAAAATTGTGCATCTCCATTTCTATTTTACCTCACAAATAAAGTTGTAACAGTTCAACAATGTTAGAAATCGTCTCACAAACTTAAACAAGGTTCAAACAATCATACTTCAATGTTAGAATCTCACATCTTCCTCAAAACCAAAAGTCTCTCTTCAAAATGAAAGTTCTCTCTCTCAGGACAGGGCCAGTAGTGCCCTCTCATATCAATCTGGAAAGTTATTATTAAGTCTGACATTATTACAGACCTCTTCCCTTTAAGGGAGTTTTTTTGTTTCATCCAACCTAAATAATACTTGATGAGGATAAGTCTATATTCATAAGAAAGAAGCAGTCACAAATGTTCAATATATTAGTACTTCATATTTCATGATATAGTAATTAATAATAATAATAATAATAATACAAGCAGTACCAATTCTATATAGAAACAGTACCTTATTATATTTAAATGCACCAGACTAGATTAAACACAATATTTAACTTATTTAAAATACACTGAAAAACATGTAATGAATAGAAAAAATAGATATCATTATATAATATTCCAAAGACATTAAATATATACACGAAAGAAAAAGATATATAGCAAAAACAAATATATACCAATATATGGCAAAAATTAAACGTTTTTTTTTCAAAACTAAGGGATACGACTTAAATTATCAGCATTCTGAGATTGTGTTCCCTTACACTGAATAACCTCATAATTAAATGATCCTTACAGAATTACGATAGTATTAGTCAGGACTTTGGTCTCTTTTTTTTTTTTTTTTTTTTTTCCTCAAGAACATGAATGGCTTTGTAAAATTAGGACCATATAAAACAGGACTTTGAGATAAATTCTCCTTTAGTTCTTCAAATGCACTTTGGCAAGAGCTATTCCAGTTAACAGTTGATTTTAGAGTCCAATCCTTTAGTAAGTCTGACAATAGAGCTACGTTTCCAGAAAATTCAGGAATACATCTTCTATAGTATTCAGCTAAATCCAAACAAGGCTCTCATGTGAGTCTTGGTAGTAGGAGACGGAAAATCTTTTATGTCTCAAACCTTCATTTCTCTTGCAGTTCTCAATCCTTGTCCTACTAAATGTCCAAAATATTTCACATGAGCTTGAGTAGATTCATATTTAGAAGGTTTGATGTACAACTTAATAGCACTCATTTTGAAGGAAATGTCTTTTAGATGTTTTACAAGATTTTTCCATGTTTTTTAAAAAAATAGCGATGTTCTCACAATATTGCACTGGACACTCTTCACAGTCTTTTAACAATTTTTCCCATAAGTTTACTAGATTCATTTGATGCATTTTTCAAAGTACAAATAATAACGACTAAAGTCGCTGTGTGACCACTACACATATAAAAGCCATGAAAGGAATTATCATAATATAAAATAGTATAGCATCATAACCCCAGTGGCAGAAACGGCGCAACACGACGGCATAGTCGCAGACACAGAAAAACGGCTTGCAGACAGTTTTTGTCTGCACTAATAAAAAAATTAGTCCGCAACTTTCAGACACTCTTTGTCTGTACTACCTAAAAAAAAATGCCTGCAACTTTCAGACAATTTTTGGCTGCAGTCATAAAAAATTGTCTGCAATTTATGGACATTTTTTTCTTGTGACAATGCACTACTGATGTATGAAGTCTTAGACGCTCTCTGGTAGGAACTATAAAGCCCCCTATAGGTGCCTTGGTAGGAACACACAAAACAGTGCTTAACAAAGGCGACCTAGGAGCCTAGATCTCCCTTCATAGGCAGCGTTATACGTGTATTCGTTTCTCCTGTTACCTGTTACTGAGATTCTACGGGAACGTAGAAAAGTGCTAATTTCATTTAAAACTGCTCCAAAACGTCTCCTCCACTTCAAAATTCACTTATAAAAATTTCTGTATCAAAACTGAAACTAATACTTTTATTATTTATAATGTGTTGTGTCAAACATTGCTATAAAATATTTAATTGAATGAGTTAAACTTATAATTTTATAATTGTTTATACTATATTGTTCTATAGTAAAGTTTTATTGTGTATTTTTGCACGAGATCACCAATTTTGTTACCCCCCCCCCTTCTCTTCCAGATTGCCGCTATCAGCTTTCAGGCTTTTTGAATT
This sequence comes from Salticus scenicus, assembly GCA_963930645.1. Lineage (NCBI taxonomy): Eukaryota > Metazoa > Arthropoda > Arachnida > Araneae > Salticidae > Salticus > Salticus scenicus. The sequence goes on from OZ005650.1 coordinate 371,014,993, forward strand.
TCAACCATTTTCACCCCTGACTGCATGCAAATTTCGCAGACAGATTATGAAATTTTAAAAACCTGTCGCAGACAGCTACAAAATTTTCTGTCACTGGGATCATAACATAAATGTAATAAGAATATGTAATATATATATATTTAACAATTACTTTCTTCTTCTTCTTCTTCTATATCCCTAATTGATATGTTTAAATAATGTCCATATGATTGTATGCTTATAGAATCATTTAACAAATATTTTATGTCGTAAAATGAATTTGAACTTGCTTTGTTTTGTATAGCAGTATGAATGGTATGTCATGCGCGTAGCCAGGGGGGGTGCCCTGGGTGCCCGGGCACCCCCTCGCTCACGCACACATATTCAGAATATTTAACAAAAACATATTGGAAAAAAAAAAAAAAAAAAAAAATTGAAGGTTAAAAAAAATATTGTTATTACTAATACCATTGATTCTATGCAAATAGAAAGACACTTTCTTAAACATGGTGGTAAAATATATTTAAAAGAATAATCTAAATTGTTCATAAATCCAAATTTACTTGCACAGTAATTTTTCTTGGTAAACAAAAAAAAAATAATCTGGTGTGTCACTCACACGACTTTCTCTTACTCTGAAATTTAATACTATAAATACAGCTTGCAGATTAATAGGTAAGATAACGAGTACTGTTATGTAAACCTATGTTAAACCATTCATATTAGGCTTTGAAAGAGTTTTATATGATAATTAGTTCTGTGTGAGGGGGGGCTACCGCCCCCCCTCAACCCCCCGTTTCATTAATGCACCTACATTTATATAGAATTTATTTCGGTTAATAAAAAATAATTTATTAAAATTATTATTAAAAAAATTATCTTTTATGATAAGGCAGACGATTTCCGTATTAGAGAAGTAGTATAACACCAAATATCCAAAAAAAAGTCCTTTTTTTTTTCTCAATATTAAAAAAAAAAAAAAAAAACGAGTTTTTTTAAAAGTTTTTTTTTCGTTAAAAGTAAAAAAAATCGATAACTTTGCTTTAAATTATCGCAGATCGTGGTTCAACCATTCGTTTTAAAGGTATTGGCGAGCTCTTTTCAAAGATACCCATCATGAAAATTTACTCCCCTCGAGGAAGAACTTCCCCCCCGGGGGGGAAGGCGAGGCTCCTACATACACAATTTTTTTTTGCCAGTTAACTATCTCTATTACAAAAAATATATATTCGTTTCATTTGGTTTAGTGCAGTCTATAGACGTTAAACTCTACTTTCCTGCAATTTCCCACATAGACGTAATGTATTAGAATTCTCTTGATTGTCCCTGTACACGAACCATTTGCTTGATCTTAACGAAAAGCTTACTGTAGCGTCCCTATATGATGCACATTTAGAATACCAAGTTTGAACTTTCTGCCATAATTTGTTTTTGAGATATGCTGATAACAGACATACACACAGACAATTTGCTAAAAACATGATTTTCGTATTCAGGGGACCCCAAAACGTGTAAATATAACAAAATCTCGTGTTCGAAAATTTGACCCAAAAACAATACTTTCTCTACCTTATGGGTAAGAGAAAGTAAAAAAAAAAAAGAAATTAGTAGTTTGTTTTTTCTTCAAGGAAAAGAGGCGATAAAATGATTTAGTTTATTTAAGCTCGTGGCCTTAACATAGAGTTAAGTTTTTTTTTGTCATTTCTTTTTTAGTGAGCATTTTTTTGTAACTTTCTCTTACCCATACATGTTGGAAAATGTAATGTTCTGCGATCCAATTTTTGAATATGAAATAGTTTTTACAATAGTATGTCTTGACGTCCGTTCAATTGTTTAACCAGGTTCTTGTGGTTAGTCTGCATGGGCATAACTCAAAAGCAGGTATTGACAGGAAGTCTAAAAATCATATTCAATTTATATCATAATGATCCGTATACTATGACATGCAAAGAGTTCAAATACCTTATTGTTTAAGTACAAAATTTCTAGTTCGTACATATCAACAACATTTTTAAAGTGAACTAAACATAATGAAACTAACATACTTTATTGATACAAAAAAAGATTGTAAGGAAAGTTCGGTTCGATTAAAAGCATTCATACCAAATTATATTGCGTCCAGTAAAAACGTTTAAAAATGATAATTACTTTCCTTTACCATGAGTTTAAGTATTATTTACGGGGTCGAATTTTCGAAACTAAATATTTGCGATAATTTCAGGTTTTGAAGTTCTTTGAATACAAAAATAATTTTTTTAGTAATTGTTGATTTGAATGCATGTTTGATATCATAATAACTTAGTGGGTAATTTTTTTCCGATTACGCTGGTCTGTGAAATCGTACTTTTCAAACTTTTTATGTACTGCGTTGGGTGTCTCTAATGTGTTTTGATAATCTGAATTCAGAAATGATTACATTTTTTCCAATCACGTAAGAAATTTTCACAAAGTAAGGATGAAAATCGGAAGAATTCGTCTAGAAGTTATAACAAATTCGAAACAATTTTTATAAAAAATGCATTGAAATAGACTATTATTTACACATTATCTTTTAAATGTATTTCTTCACATCGAATATCCCTTTAGAGCATTTTACCTTGTGCAAGGCTTGAGGGTCTTGTGTGTGTGTGTGGGAGGGGGGGGGAGGGGGGATTCTCTATGCAACATGCAACAATATTCTGCTAATATGTTAAAAATGTATCGTCTCTGATACCTGCTTTCCATTTCTTTGATGTCTTGATGAAACAGCTCTCCTTGTTCTTCACTCACATCACCCAAATTTTCAGGGAAATAATGTAGATGGGAAGAAATGGATGGATGTATGGATGGTTGGGTTTTACGTCGCACTAGTGCTGCGCAGATGGGCAATTGGCGACGGTCGTCGAAAGAAATGGAGCTTTAAGCTCAAACAATTCCTTTTTTTTTCCAAAACTGTACATGAGGGAAATTTTTAAATAGGTTTTCCTTAAACAGCATCCAGAAATATATCAGAAACAGAAAAACATATCAACTAAAGAAAAAAATTTCTTCTTCAGCCTGTCTCATTTGCTATTTAAAAAAAAAAAGACAGCACTGGAAGGTTCAAATTAGTATTGTAAATCATATCATAAGCAGACTTTTCTTGAAAAATTTAGTGTGGGTGAAAGTTCTTTGAATCATTTTAAAAGTATTTTTAATTTAAGCCTTAAATGTTTTAAGAATGCAGGTAGAGTAATCAAACAGAGGGCTTTTGAAGGATGCAATAGAAATGCTTCCCCTTCACAAGAATACATGCCAAACAAAATTGTTTCTAAAACAATTTTCAACTTTATTTTCATTTTAAAGCACCTCAAAAATGGTCGGTCAAGTATACAATATCTTATTTTTGTGACTAAACTGTCACATTTTATTTTACCCTATTTAAAAACTGTCACTCAAATTTAATAATAATAAAACATTTTATAATCGTTTGCATTAGTTTTTAACTTTGACAAACGATTTATTGCTGAAAATACATTATGTATTTATGAACAGACTATTTTGTATTTGTAATTAATAAAGAAAGAAAATTACTAAAAATTAGGCTACAGTGTAAATATTTATTCGGATTCCTTCTTTCCACTTTCCTGAAAATCCTGCATCTGGAGAAGGTGGTGTATAATTCTATTAAAGCTGTATTAAATGACTAAAGAAACGCAAAAATGTGAAGGTCCAACAAAAGAAAAAGAGAGAGTTTGGAGAGGAAGCTCAAGACAACACAAAAAATACAAATATCAAAGAAAGGTATGCTCCATTATTTAGTCTTTTAATTTTTTAAATAGTTATTTGTGTGGGTAGAAAATTTCCGACATTATGTCATGATGATTTTTTGTGATATTTTATTAATGAATGTTTCTGGATTCGATTATATATGCAATTTTGAATTGTGGTGGTTGCTAGACAATATTTTCGGCTGATGGCCAGGGCACGGTCGGATAATGAGACACCCCACTAGCTTTTTATCTGTCCTCCATTTTGATACATTTATTTTGCGGGGATTTTTAGTACAATTTTATTGGTATGATGGTATGTGTCCCTTTTAATGTTTTCATTTTACTTTATGCAGTTTTTCATGGAATTCTTATGTACAGTGGTAATTTGTAAATTTATTTGACTAATGGTCTGTGGCATGTTTCTACACTTTCCCCGATTCGATACATTTATTTAATGCTGATTTTATTTTCTGCGACTTTTACACACATCACATTTTTATATTATGGTACACACAACAGTTTATTACAATCTTAATAAGTATCACTTTAATTTTATAGCGATCACAGTACTCGTTTGTACTATTCTGTTTGAAACTAACATCACAACTACAACAATACAACAATGTTTTAAAATACAGAAAATAAATGTTATCCATGAGTATGGGAACGAATAAAATAATAATTTAAAAAAAGTAGCTTGTATTAATTGATATATAATTAATTGATATATTATTGTATAAGATTGTATTAATTTAATATATATATATAAATATATTTAATTAATATATATATATATATATATATGTAGGTTGATAATTTGAAACTGGTAAAATAAAAGAAATGAAATGAGATTAAAAATAATTATAAGATAAAAAAAAATTTTTATAAACCATGTTTTTAAATTTTCTGCTGAATCATATAAACGCTACTGAAGGCAGCCAAGACCCCAGCAATTGGATAAAAGTATTAAAAAAAATTCCTTTCTATTGTCTTTTGAGCTATTATAAAAGTTTCAAATGGCTATCTAGCCGGGAAGTTAGTTAAAAGTTGATTGCAAGCTTTGTACTAGAAACGCTGCCGAAGGTAGCAGGGTCCCAAAGCAATTGAATAAAAATATTTTTAAAAAGCATTTTCACCGTATTCTGAACTATTCCGAAAGTTTCAAATGTCTAGCTACTCGGGAAGTTAGTTAAATAAATTTTCTGTTGAATCATATGAACGCTGCCGAATACAGTAGGATCCTGAAACAGTTGACTAAAAGTATTTTTAAAAAATGTATTGCCACCGTCTTCTGAGCTATCCTGAAAGTTTCAAATATCTAGCTAGTCGGGAAGTTAGTGAAATATCGATTGCAAGCTTTGGACTTGTAACGCTGCCGAAGGCAGCAGGAACCCGAAACAGTTGGCTAAAAGTATTAAAAAATGCATTTTCACCGTGTTCTGAACTATTCTGAAAGTTTCAAATGTCTAGCTAGTCAGGAAGTTATTTAAATAAAATTTCTGTTGAATCATATAAACGCTGCCGAAGGCAGTAGGGACCTGAAGCAGTTGACTAAAAGTATTAAAAAAATGTATTGTCACCGTGATTTGAGCTAGCCTGAGAGTTTCAAATATCTAGCTAGTCGGGAAGTTAGTGGAAAATCGATTGCAAGCTTTGTACTGATAACGCTGCCGAAGGCTACAGGAACCCGAAACAGTTGGCTAAAGGTATTAAAAAAAAATGCATTTTCACCGTGATCTGAACTATTCTGAAAGTTTCAAATGTCTAGCTAGTCGGGAAGTTAGTTAAATACATTTTCTGTCGAATAATATAAGCGCTGCCGAAGGCAGTGGGACCTGAAATAGTTGACTAAAATTATCAGAAAATGTATTGTCACTTTGTTATGAGCTGTCCTGAAAGTTTCAAATGTCCAGATGCCGAAGTCAGCAGGAACCCGAAACAGTTGGCCAAAGGTATTAAAAAATGCATTTTCACCGTTTTCTGAACTATTCTGAAAATCTCAAATGTCTAGCTAGTCGGGAAGTTAGTGAAATAAATGTTCTGTCGAATTATATAAGCGCTGCCGAAGGCAGCGGGACCTGAAATAGTTGACTAAAATTATTAGAAAAATGTATTGTCACCGTGTTGTGAGCTGTCCTGAAAGTTTCAAATGTCTAGCTAGTCGGAAAGTTAGTGAAAAATCGATTGCACGCTTTGTACTGATAACGCTGCCGAAGGCAGCAGGAACCCGAAACAGTTGGCTAAAGGTATTAAGAAAATGCATTTTCACCATGTTCTGAACTATTCTGAAAGTTTTAAATGTCTAGCTAGTCGGGAAGTTAGTTAAATAAATTTTCTGTCGAATCATATAAGCGCTGCCGAAGGCAGCGGGACTTGAAATAGTTGACTAAAATTATTAGAAAAATATATTGTCACTGTGTTGTGAGCTGTCCTGAAAATTTCAAATATCTAGCTAGTTGGGAAGTTAGTTTAAAATCGATTGCAAGATTTGTCCCTGACAAACACACAAACAAACAAGAATCGAAGTTAATAAAAACATGGTAATAAAGTAAACATATCATTATAATTCTACTTTATCACTCTGTGCGCGCAATTTAAGTACCATAATATAAGTTTTTCCGTAGTTTAGTTTTTAGGTTTTCGTGTATAACTTAAGGTTTAAGATTTTTATTTAATATTTTAACATGCATTGGTTTCGTACTGAAACCAAATATTCGACACCATTTAATATTTTTTATGCAACATTCTTTCCTTGTTTTAATCCATTTTCAAACTTCTGTTCCATTTTCTGTTAAACGGATAGCAGCACTACTCTGAAAGTCCAAACTTTATCAAATGATATTTCAAAGGAAGCCAAATGCACCGATTTACGCTACAGAAACTGCAGTCTGCATTTAACAATTTTTTACATTGGCATTTTTAACGTTGTGTAAATATTGATATTTCAATTCTGCGTCAAGTCTAGTTATTTAGTCTAAGAGAAAGTTGCTTAATTTATATTTTAAAACGTACATGTGTTAACTTGTGTAACTTTTATACATGTGTTAAAACGCACATATGCATGCATATGCGCACTATGTTCATAAAGTATTCATATTGTAACTTTTAGTTTAAAATTTGGGCACCCCCCCCGCTCGGAAAGCTGGCTACGCCTATGTATGTATAGATTTTTATTGTTTAAAAAGTAAAGAATGAAGGCTTGAAAAAAAGACCCACAGCTTTTATGTGTTAAGGATAGTGTGTCAATAATATCATTTATCTTTACACAATAATGCTGTAGGTTATAACTAGATGGAAATGCTGCTGCTGATGATGATGATTATGATGATGGCAATGATGATGATGAAGAAAAACAATTATGATGATAATTTATGAAAAAGATAAGTACACAATTTTACTGTTTTAATTTTAAAACATTTTTATTTTGAATTCTTATGTGTATATATAAAAAAGAATATTTACATAAGCATAGTTTTACTTAAGAGCGGACAATACCTAATCTTGCCGGCAGCCTTCGCCCATGTTATTCTATGGGAAAATTTGTTTACATAATTACTCATTATCTAATGAATATTTTTCAATTTTGTTTTCACATTTAAAAAATTCATAAGCGTTAAATTAGTACTTGTTTTCCAAAAATTGATTTTTTAAAATTTTAGTATTTCATTTTGCGATTAGAAAATGAGAAAAATGCATTTTGTGAAAAATCGCATTTTTGAACTCAAAATTAAAATGTAAAAATTAAAAAAAATGAATTTTTCAAAAATGAGTACTCATTTAACGGTTATGAATTTTCTGACTGCGAAAACACAATTTAAAAATATTCATTAGGTAATGTGTAATTGTAGCAACAAATTTTCCCATAGAATAACATGGGCGAAGACTGCCGGCGAGATTAGGTATTGTCCCCTCTTAAACAAAACACTTGTTCCATTTTATGATGTGTAAGATGTATAAAGTTCATTGCCATTCAACAAAAAAAAAATGCCCTATTCAAGTATTTTTTGACTGTGAGTAATCCACTTCATCTTCATTTGTTTCAATATGCTTTTTACCATCAAAAATGGATTGCAGAATATCTTTAGATTAAATGTGTTCTACTGAAATAGCCACTGTGATTATGTACTGGAACTGAACATAAACAAACCAATAAAATAAGAAAAAAATATATTAAGAAAGTCTCTATACAAATACATATTTACAAGGAATAACTCACTTCCTGCCTCACTTTGACAACAAAAAAAAAGAAGAGAAAATGTGTCCCTCCAAAATAAAGCTACCATCTCTATTAGTGTAGTTGATAACTCCAACATTCAAGCTGCAACAGGTAAACAAGTTTTTGCCAGTCAGGAAGTTGTCAAAAGCCTGTTCTAAGCCAGTCGAACTTTTTGCAGTCTTCAGTAGGTTGTATTTTCTATTTCTCTTTCAATATTGCAATAGGAAAGGGAACCAATATTAGAGTTTGAGAAAGGCCGGATAACATCTTTTAAAGAACAATGTCTTTTACATACCAAATATCTATGCCAATCTAACAATCTAAAACCTTAATATACAATTTGTGAGCAGGACAATGCGTGCAGATTATAAAAAAAGGAGGTGTACATGCAGAAAAATGACTTCCAGGGCAGGAAAGTGTTATTGTGCGTCGTCTTTCATGAAGTGGTACTTCCTCAGATAATTGGCCAAAAGGGATAACAACCCTCTGACAAATTCAACTCTGTTATGTATTTTAAAGCATATCAGCAACTTGTAATAAAAAAAGTTAAACAATAGCCCATATTGAAAGCTATCCACAAGCAAAGGATTTAGATTTCTCAGTGTCATCAAACCTGCAAGGACCAGGTGTTTTTCTGTTAACACAAACTTTCTGTGACTCCAGCTATAACAGTCTCTAAGAAGAATTAAGGTAGTAGTTTTATTCCTCCATGCTTATAAGTGCAAATGTCAGCTATGGGCACTTGCCTGTCTTTTGAACATTCCGAATGTTGAATCAGTGGTTTAAAATTAATGTCTATGAACCACAGAAGGACTTATATTTAGCCATCTGGCCACTTCTGTCTGATTTTTAATCTACTTCTTGTCTTCCAAAAACCAGTATCGGATCTACATTTTTAAAAGGGGGTGCAGACTTCCAATTTGCCTTCCTTCCTCTAAATAAATTTTTTTAACAAATAAAATTCTGAGACTTTTACAAAATTATTTATTTTAGTTATAAAATTATACGTAATTCTAAAGGTTTATTTTCCTTGACTTTATTTCAGTTAAAATGTCATAACTGAGATTGTTGGCTAATTCACTCTCAGTCGAAAATATTGCCATTTCTGACAAGTGCTCTTGGGACATTGTGGAACATAATCTTTAGTGAGTTTCATTTTGCTGAAGCTTCTTTTACATAAACAGAAGTTGTAGGCAGAGTTGCATAAATTCTGAAAACTATGCTTATGTTAGGAAATGCATCTAGCAAATCGTTTTTACATATAACTTCCAATAAAGAAACAGGTTGTAATTCATAAATATTTGTTGATAAAAGTGGTCTTTGTTCTTTGAAAACTTCATGTTCGGGAATGTGTTTTTCTGAATTCAAGCCCTTGACATATTTAAGAGTATAATTGAGTTTATACATTTTTAAAAAATCATTTTCATCAATGATTCATCAGTCAAAAATATAAAATAAGAATTTATTTTCCTCGCAATATCAAGCCTGTAATTAATTTCGACTAAAATTCGATCTAATATAGCATTTGTTGATTGTAGTACTTCTGTTCCAAGTGTCTGTAACTTGTCGTCGACTAATTTGCCAGGCATCTTTTTCCTTTCAGTACTCTACGTTCTTTAACTCTCTGAGGGCAAGAAAATTTTCCAATTTAAAATGAAATGCCCTCAGAATTCACCAACTATATTAGAAGAAAGGAAATAAATGAAGTTATTCCACTAAGTTATTAAAAAAAAAAAAAAAAAAAAAAAAAATCTGGGGCCAGTTTTTGCAATTGAGAATTAAAATTTGCATTTTCACTATGCCAACAGCACCCTTGATAGGGTTAATGGTTGTATCTATGACACAGGCCCGTAGCCAGATGGGGGCCAGTACGGGCAGTGCCTGACATGGAGAAAATTTTGCCCACCCTAGCATATGGTTGACTGGACATTCGATAAAAATAACTTTTTTTTTTTTTTTATTCTTAACGGGAATCTGTAAATAAAGGCATGTGTGCCCCACCCCCCTCCAATTCTCTGTCTCAACTCAAATTTCAGAAATGAAACCATATTATTTTTGGAAGTTTCTTTTTTCTCTTTATATTTTCCCCATTCACATAGACCGGACGGAAATTATCTTGGTGAATGCAGCTTGGCTTTCCTAGTTTTGTAAAGTATCGTACCTTTGGTAGAAAGTGATGAATTGATATCGATGAAATTTGTGTTAAAACAGCGCTATATCACAACAGAACCTCTTTAATTGATGACACCAGAATTCTGAAAAAAGAAACAAAATATTTTGCCCCCTAAATTGAATAATTTGTATTTGATTAAAGGCGCAGACAGGGAGGGTGCATTTGCACTTTTCTTTAGAGGTCTGCACGGGCCGAATTTTTGAAGCTTAGTCTGTGCAAACTCTTTCCTTACACAGCCTGGTCCAATGTAACAATTAAAATTTTGTCCTGGCTAGGTCTGTCCCATTTACTCTTTTAACTGTATTGTCCATCCCGAACAAAATCCAATAAAATCATGTCCAGCCTATTTGAAGAAAATGAAAAATAAATAAATGAATAAGATAAAAAATGAATGCATTTCTATGTAAAAAATTTTTAGTATTGTAATTAATCATAATTTTAAGAGGTTTTATGCAGCCAGATAAACAAATATCGATTAACAAAAATAGTGGTCACATGGAAGACTGACACATAAACAGAAATTCATTATTACGTGCCGATAAAGGGACACACAGACAAAATTTAAAAACATTTTTGTGCATAAAATAAGTCTAAATTTTTTTTTTTTTCATATAAAATAACACATCTCACAGCAAGTGTATTATAATCAATATTTTAAATTTTAAAAAGATTTTTACAATCAGACATCCATAAAAAGTACTTTCAATATATAGATACAACAATAGCTATATTCAAAACAAAATGCAAATCAACAATGCTTTATATATTCAATGTTGTGCATCCTTCTACAAATTATTTTGTTAAACATCATTATGAACATATGTCCTTTTATATATATATATATATATATTTATTAAATAGTCAAATTCACAAAATGAAAGTAAATTTCCAAATGGAATGCTTGTGCGTCATATAAATTTCAGAATGCATATTATTTATTATTTCTTTTTGTTTTAACCTAAGATACCATCTTGAGCTATACGCTTTGCAAACAAACAATGTAAAGAAAATGTTGTAATTATGAAAAAAATCGGCTATGAGATTTTGGTGTTGATATTTTTAATTTTCCTGCATCAATTTTTTCTAATTTTTACAGTGATGTATGCATCAGTGTTGTGCACGAACGCGTTCATGAGCGTAGCTCAAAAGTTTTGAGTTGAACTTCGCTCGTTTTTTAAATTATGAACTTGAGTTGAGCGAAACTCGTTTTTTTCACGAACTTGAGCGTGATTAAGCAATTTAAACTCAAACTCATATTAAATATTTTTATCTGAAATATAAAAAGGAACATAGAAGAAGAAAAGGACAGAAAAGAGAATAACTGTACAAAATGGAATCTGGAAAAAAGGGCACTTGGAAAAAAAAGGCGCTGGTAAAAAGGGCACCACAAAAAATAGCACCCAGAAAAAAGGGTACTTTTGCAATTAACAAATTGCAAAAACAATAAACATCAAATAATTAATTTAAAGAATGATTTTAATGATACTTTTTAGAAATTTCAATCATTTAAGTTGGTACTACTTTCACTTAGTATATACTTGCAGGAAAGGGGGGGGGGGTCTAGTAGCAGATTCAAAGAGAATAATAATCATCTAATAATAATAATAATCAATAATCCCCTTCTTACTGATTTTAATGAAATTTTGTCTAATAATCACTTGCTGTTTGTGACAAAAATACAGTGTCACACATACTTCGAGGACTGAAAGGTGGTGTCAGAGGGGAAATAATTTTTTTATGTCACCTTGTTACCGATATTCTGTATTACCATCACTTGGTCTTTACGAAAATCACAATAAGTATTGTATTTAGTAGTGTAAAATGTATAAGTGTATAAGTGTTGCATTTTTTTTTCTTTTAGCTCAGGAGGAGGGGGGGCAGAGGGGCGAAATGCTTGTTTTTATATCACCATATTAACTATTTCTCTGAAACTTTGCATAAATATAACTTAATCTTTATTAAAATTATAATAAATGATGGACAGTTGAAGAGGAACATGGGGAGAGGGAATGTGGAAAATATTTTTAATATTTTAAATATTTTTAGACCAGCCTATTATTGATTTTTTCTTGAAATTTTTTTGTATATATTACTAACCAGCAGATTATGCCCGCTTCGCTGGTCACTAAATCTAAATGAATTTTCAAATAATTTAATCACAATTTATTTTTTATATCGCATTTTGGGCTTTGTAACATAATTGAAAATTCCTTTTAAGGTCAAAATGACATATTTCAAATTAAATAATAGATTTCTTCCGTTTTGCACTCATTTCTCAACAATGTTCTATGGTCTTATGTGAATGAATCAACAACTGCTTAAAAATTTAATGGATTTTTTAAGTAAGAATAAGTAAGCTGTAATTTAAAAATTGCATCTGTTACAATTTCAAAACTGATAATTTCAAAAAAAAAAAAAAAAAAAAAAAAAAAAAAATATATATATATATATATATTCATTAGTCTTTAATATTAGACTGTTTTTTGTTTAATATAGACTCTTATTTTAAGATAAAAGCAATCAAATTATATCACATTGTGAAACTTTGCAACGTAATATGTGTAAATCTGATAACTTGATGTATATACTTTCCCCACAAAAAATGGAACAGTTTTTAGAGCTCTTTTTAAAAAGTATGGCATCTATGCAGTATTTTTAAAATAAAGTCATCAGTTTTTACTAAAAAAAAAAAAAAAAAAATGACCGACATTCATCAAAAGCAATTGAATGATATCACCATAACGGTAGAAGCATAGGGCAAGGAGGGGCAGACGCCCCCCCCCCTCCCTGGTTTGAAGTGTAGGGGCAACTCCACCCCTAAGATAATAGAAGAAAATCACCTTTTGAAATTACTTTCAAATCACCTTCAGAAATTAAAAATGTTAAAATAGATATAAGATTATATAAACAATAAAAACTATTTACATATATAAGCAAGACAAAGGTTACAAAATATGTGCTTTTCAGTATTTAACTTGATATTCTTAAATCACGGAATTCGGATTTTTAAGGAGTCCAGTCGAATTGAGAACATGTTTAATACATTGTTAACAAATATGATTGAATAAGAAATATAGGCGCATTAAACATATTTAAATTCAAATTATTAAAGTAAAGTATGCTTCTTTATCGAACATCTCATATGATGAAGGTTCTTATTGAACAGATATTCTTTTTACTATGAAGTATAAATTATAAATTCTTCTGATTCTCTAGTTCATTCGAATAGCAGAAACATCAAATAATGATCAAACTCTATGAGGGAGTCTTTTCATATCTCGGCTAAGCTTTTGGTTTAAAACAAGCCAAATCTTAATCTTTTGTGCACATTTTCCCACTGTGACTATGATTTAAAATTAGTTTATTTTTTTTAGAAACTGAAAAATGATTCAAATATTTATGGGATAGATCATCCTGTAAATTAAGTTTCTTTAAAAAACTGAACTGCTAGAGGAAATATAAAGGATATGGTCTGTTTTTTTAATCGCAAAGTGGAGACAGTGCACAATTTCCTTTTCTCTTTTCTTTGCGAGTCATCTCACCACATTCGTTAAATGGCACATTCTTAGAATTATGTGGAGGAAGAACTCAGTAGCCCTGGGAAAAATATCTGTAGTATCCTCTGTAGTTCAAATACACATGCAAGTGATGCCATTTGACAAAGAGATTTGATTTTCACCTATGATAAACAAACAGCAGGGTGTTTTTAAATTGGATGGGTCTTTGTAGGTCTTTGTAGTCCAGGCGCGAACCGAATCGTTCTACTGCTGCAAAATTGTCCGTCCAGTATCAGCAGCATATTGTTATCATAGACCGTTCTAGGCTGTGAGAGAATGAGAAAACTGAGTAGGTGGGGGTGGGAGTAGTAATGAATAACTATTGAATAGGTCTACAATGAAAAGATCACTTTCTAAAATCTCATGTTGTTTGGATTTGGAAGGAGGTGCCGTCAATATTCTTATCAGTCAATGTATCTTTTGCATTTTCTGCGAGAGTAATAAATCATTCTGCATTCAGTAAAGAGAAAGTCTTTCAAAAGCATTGCATGTTTGACATTTATTTTAATTCTGTAGTAACCTCTTTAAACAATTCTTTTTTCTTTTTCTCTTGAATAATTCACTGAATATATTTTAACGTGAATTGCAAAATAAATAGCGTTTTTAATTATGGCATCAAAAGTAAAAAAATAAATTTTATTACATCATATTTTCAAAAGAAAGGCTGCTACTGAAGAGTTAATGGTAAGTAAGCATTATAAAATATTTTTAACAATTATATTTTAAAGGTACTTAAAAAAAAAAAAAAAAAAAAACAGAATCATTGAATTTATATTTAGCATTAGTAGAGTGGACAACGTGAAGTGAAAATGCATTCGTAATAAATAATAAAACTAAGTAAAAAACTAAGTAAAAGAGGGTATAATAATATTGAGTATATTATTTTATTTCAAACCATTATTGTTCTTTATTTTATCCTTTTCCGAAAACTATTTAAATTTATAAAATAAAAATTTGAATTTTTAAAAAGTTTTAAAATATTCTCTGGTAATTAATATTTATTTTATTTATTTTTTCTTCTATTTTTCATCCTTGCAGATTTAATATACATTCTCAACATATTTTGTTATTACTTTATAGATTCACTTATAAGTTAACTTTATTTATTATTATTTTTATATTAATTAATAAATTTAATGTGAATTTTTAGCACTGAAACATAGAAATTCTCTTAAAAAATAAATTTATATTTACCAAAAAACATTTTAAAATTAAAGAAAAAAATAAAATAAAATTTTGAATTTTATTTTATTTGTATACTTTTCAAATTTTTTTAATATACTTGATATTGTTATATTTCAGTATTTATGTAAACGATTTTTGTATAATTCTCTGACAATAATATTAAAAGCTAGTTCGTCTATGCGCACTCTGCTAAGTTCTCCGTCATATTCTTGTTCCCATAAGTTTGTATTAGAGGCCATTGTATTGTATTAGAGATTATTACCATTTGTATTAGAAAACCTTGAAATAAGACTACCTCTTTAGTGCTAATGTTTACGAATAAAAAAGGCCCACCGGCCGAGCGGTTCTGCGCTCAAAGCTGGTAGATGTGAGGTGCCGGCCTCGATCACAGGTCGCGCTCGTTGGCCTAGCCTTTCGGAGTTTTCCATGGTTTCCTCCGAAACTTGTGTAAATACGGGCTGGGACCCCTCAGAAAGACCCCTCGGAGGGCACTCCCCCCTGAGTCCTAGGACCTACAGCAGTCAATCGGCCTTATTCCCAAATCCAATCCAGTCCGTTTACAAATAAAAATGATTTCGAAAAATAGTTAGATTTTCTTTCACAAAATTCAGTATTGTAGTTTTTATAGGAAAAAAAAAAAAAAAAAAAAAAAAACTTTTGTTTTTTCAACATGAGAATTGACTGACTTCTTAATTTTGTCAAAAATAGCAAATTTAGATTTTAAAATAGTCTTAAAATAAAATAACTTTTATGCATAATAATAGCAGGAGACTTGGCGTTGGAATATTAAAACAGGAATAAACTACTACGTCAGAAACGCCAAAGAAAGATTATTGAGGTGCATACAGCTGTTTCGGTAGCCTAAAGCGTACCGTCATCAGTGCAAAAAGAATTCTGAATCTGGAGAAGTGCTCATATATATAGGAGAGGGACCGGATTTAGTTCAACCAATAGGATTACGGAAGAGGTGGGGAGTGTGGCCAATAGGAATTAAGGATTGTGTAGCTGGCCACACTCCCCACCTCTTCCGTAATCCTATTGGTTGAACTAAATCCGGTCCCTCTCCTATATATATGAGCACTTCTCCAGATTCAGAATTCTTTTTGCACTGATGACGGTACGCTTTAGGCTACCGAAACAGCTGTATGCACCTCAATAATCTTTCTTTGGCGTTTCTGACGTAGTAGTTTATTCCTGTTTTAACTTTTATGCATAGTTTGAGCGTTAACAATTTAAACACTGTAAAAAATTCCTGTAAAAATAAAACACTTTTTTAAACATAAATACAGCATAGGTTGCTGTAAATTTGTACTGTAAAAATAATTGTAGATTTGTTACTTCACATTGTGCTGTAAATCGGTTTAAAAAATTTTCCAGAAGTCTTTTGGTGCGTATGACAAGATTTATCAACTAGTCAGTTGTGATGTTGATTTTATCTGTTTTTGTAAAGGAATGTGTCTGTGATCCCAACTGCACGGTTGGCAAAGCGCTGGCCTGTGACACAGGTGATTGTGAGTTCGAATCCCGGGCTATCCAAGACGGCTTGTTTCGCATGAAAATTAATAAATTAGCTTTCGCGTGTAAAAAAAATATAAAAAGTTTTATAGTGTTGTGGATTTCTCCCTGCACGCATGCGCAATAATTCCAAGAAACTTTTTTAAAGCATATTCGAGAAACTCAAACTTTAACTTTTAATTTTACAGTCAATGCTACTTTTTTTGCAGGTTGGTTGTATGTTTCATCACAACGTAAAATTACTGACGTTGCACCATTCATCGTCTAAATGTATTTTTATGGGCTTTGACTGGAATCTCTGCTGCCGGGCTTTGCCCGTAATTTTACTGCAGCATTTTTTACAGTGTATAGTGTTCTTCCAAATGTCATAAATGATATTTTTAGGCAATAGCGACAGGCACCCGAGAGTCTGCGAAGGAGTGGATTGATGCCGAAGGCAGCAGGGACAAGAAGCGGGCTTTTAAGCAATTTTCTTTCTTTCTTTTTTTTCCTTTTGTTTGTTTGTAAAGTGATATAGAAAAAAGTTTCCTTTAAATATAGTTACCAGCGAAGCAGGCAAAGCCTTCGTTGATTCACTACCATACCATCATTGATTTCATGAAGTTAAAAATTGTTTCGTTAACAAACTTTGATCTATTAGCACGCAAACAGCATCAGGCAGAGATTTTTTAATTTCGGGTTTGATTTTGAAATTTTTCTCGCATTCGGAATTCGGTTCGTTCCCGAACCTGGGCTTTTCTAGTAAGTTATAATTATGAGTTATAAATTAAGTTTAATTAAGCATTAAATTAAGAATAATTTTCATGGTAATTGGTAATTTTTAAAAAATATAAAATACCTACGAAAGTGATCACAGAGGTGATCTATTCAGAAAGTGGGGAAAAAAAAAAAAAAAAAAACTTTTAATGAGTTTCGCTGCTTTTTAAAAATGAACTTGAACTGAGCGCGTTCATTTCTTTCAGACATGAGTTTGAGCGCGAACTAACTCGTTTTTTACACGATGAACTTGAGTTTGAACTAGCTCGTTTTTTTAGTGAACTTGCACAACACTGGTGGGAATACACTGGTGATGGTGATCACGATGAAACATCGAACCAGAAGGAAACTCAAGTATTGGGTCTGATTTGGGATAAGGTTTCCGATACATCAAAAGTCAATATGAAATGGCTAAACGATTTCAACACAGAAAGGATTACCAAGCGAAGTATATTATCGGCAGTTCATAAAATTTTTGATCCTTTTGGTTTCACTTCTCCAGTGATGCGTTATCCTAAATTGATATTACAGAAAGCTTGGAAATTAGGAATTAATTGGGATGACGAAATAACTGGTGATTTACAAAAAGAATTCCTATTATGGTTTCAAGAACTTAAATATTTAAATGATGTTAAGATATCAAGGTATATCCAGATCACTCCAGAAAACTTACATGCATGCACAATTCATACTTTCGTTGATGGAAGTAAAGATGCTTACGCAGCAGTAGTATTCTTGAGGATAGAAAAGGAAGATCAAGGGGAAATAATTATGCTTGCTGCCAAGTCCCGAGTTGCGCCTTTATAGAATACGACTGTACCAAGAATGGAGCTATTAGCAGCTACTATGGCGCTCGTTTGGCAAAAACTGTTGTGGATGCTTTGGGTTGGCAGGAAAGGAAGAGATATTACTGGAGCGATTCCTCAACAGTGCATGCTTGGATATCAAGAAATGAGAGCTGGTCTGTGTTTGTCCGAAATCGGGTTCAAGAGATTCACAAATTAAGCAGTCCTTTATCATGGAAACATATACCAAGTGAGAAGAATCCAGCAGACTTGCTGTCTAGAGGCTGTAAGGCTAAGCAATTAGCTTTCATCAGATGGTGGGAGGACCCACATTGGATGAAAGATTCAGCAGAATTTAGAAATCACATGAACACTGCCAATGAAGATTGGAATGAAGAAGACATTCAGAAAGAAAGGTCAAAGTCTACTTGTATGTTGACGAAGCCTGAATTTCCATCCAACAATAACTGGTATTACCGCTACTTTTCAAGTTATGAAAAAAATCATGCGTTTAGTTGCTTGGATTCTTCGCTTTAAGCATAATTGTTTAAATCCTGATAAGAGGAGTAAAGGCAAATTGACGGCTACTGAATTTCGGGAAGCTGAGATAAAAACTCTACGTATGGTTCAAAAGGAATCTTTCTCTTCGGAAAGTGATGAAAGATTGAAGACATTACAAACCTGTAAGGATGAGCAAGATGTCATTCGTTTGAAAACTAAAATAACTTACAGGAAAGATAGTGAAGATTTTCTCCATCCCACAATTCTCCCTTCAAAGCATGAAGTTGTTAATCGACTTATTTTTTATATTCATGTAAAGAACTGTCATGCGGGGTTACAAATCCTCTTAAATTTGCTTAGAGAAAGGTATTGGATCCTCAACGGAAGAAGAGTGTAAAGCTTGTGTTAGCCAGCTGTGTGATTTGTAAAAGATTTAATTCAAGGGCTTTATGGACATCTAGTGCTCCTCTACCTGAAAACAGAGTAAAAGATTCTGCCGTATTTCAAATTACAGGCATAGATATGGCTGGTCCCTTGTATCTTAAGAACGATAAGAAGAGTTGGATTTTGATTTTCACATGTGCTATATATAGAGCTGTTCATCTAGAGCTAGTGACCTCTGCTTCAACAGATGCATTTCTGATGGGTTTGAGAAGATTTGTGGCTCGCAGAGGAAGATGCTCTGTTATCTATTGTGATAACGGAACAAATTTTGTTGGCGCAGCTAATTCATTGAGAAGCTTAGATTGGCAACGTATACAAAAATATGGGTCTGTCAACTCCATAGACTGGAAGTTTAACCCGCCAACGGCGGCGTGGTGGGGTGGCTTCTGAGAGAGGCTGATTAGGGTAATAAAAGACCTTCTTAAAAGAGTCTTAGGACGCGTCTGTCTTACGTACGAAGAAATGACAACTCTTTTAGCTGATGTTGAAAGTGTAGTGAATTCACGGCCTCTAACATACCTTTCTGAAGATGCGACTGTAAAGCCTATCTCCCCATCTATGTTTCTGCAAGATGTTCACGAAATTCAGCTTCCAGATGTTGATGCAGTTGAACGAAATTCTTTAACAAAGAGGCTCAGATACAGGCAGTCTTTACTCAGAGCTTTGAGAGATCGATTCTGATCCGAATATTTGGGTGCTCTCATACTGCGAGCAAATAGAAAGCAGCCAGAGAAGGTTATCGCTGTCGGAGATAGTGTATTAATTGGATCTGACAACAGGAAACGAATCCACTGGCCACTAGGTCGTGTCACAGAACTTATTCCTGGAAAAGATAAGGAAGTTCGACTTGTAAAGGTTCAAACTTCGCAACATGAACTTTTACGACCTATTCAAAGATTATATCCTTTAGAAGTAACATCATCAAATAATAGTTCAAAACTGAAAGAAGCATACCATTCAAAGGAAACCTCTGCTCAAACTGTTAAACCCATTGTAACTTCAGAAGAGGAACCAGTCAAATATAGCAAAGCGGGAAGGAGAATTAAAGTCCCTGAAAGACTAATGTTATGAGAGCTACACCTGCAATATTTGGTTTTGATTATAACCTATACTCAAAAGGTGGGAGGATGTAATAACTGAGTCATTTTCAATTTCAGTTTATAAATTTGTTTATTACTTATCCTCAATTTTTTGTAAGTGCACGTGCTGAACAATACGTTAAAGAAAAAAAAAAGAGTTAAATGAATTTAATGCTTTAATTTTTATGTAAAATATGATCGCGTGCTATCTTCAAAATTTGTTAGAATGTAAAGATTATGTGGTGCGTGTGGCATCCATTGTTTTGTTTTTTTATTCAAGAAATAGAATAGAATAAAGAGAGCAACGATCTTAGTTGCATTTTTTTCATACAGTTTGAATTTTAAATTTTAGTGAAGTATTATTTACCGTAGGAATAATTTTCTTATGTTTAAAGTTATAGGGAATTATTATACGAGCACAAGAGATGCTACTTTAATAATTTTAAATTGTAAATAATAAGTATTGGCGTCCGCTTTTATACAGTTTATTTTAGTAAGAGAAAAGCTAGAAACTTGCGGTGCTTATTCCGTTGCTTTACAACCTGCATGTTGGAGCTTTATAATGCGTTTTATAGGGAAAATTAAGCTATTTTGACTCGAAACAGAGCTGGAAATGCAGAAAATTGACATTTTATCAACTTACTCTTTGAAAGAATTTATATAAAAATAAATACAATTATTTATAATTTCGTAACAATATGCATTGATAAAGTGCTAATGTAGTTAGTTCTATAGCTATGATTCAACAGAAAATTTAAAAACATGGTTTATAAAAAGTTTTTTATCTTATAATTATTTCATTTCATACCATGTTTTTATTAAATTCTATTCTTGTTTGTTTGTCCGGTACAAATCTTGCAATCGATTTTTAACTAACTTCCCTACTAGCTAGACATTTGAAACTTTCAAAGTAGCTCAGAACCCGGTGACAACACAATACTTCGAAGTCCGATTTCCGAATTTTTGATTAGTTTTCTTATAATTAATTAAAATATGAAAATAATAACATCCGAATAGCGTTAAAATATGCCATTAAAATAATAGCCATAATTTAATTTTTGCCAAAAAGGAATTACGAGTTCATTTTCTTTCGACATAAAAATAAATACATTTAATTAAACGTGAATGTTAAAAACTTATAAAAAGTTAAATTATGCATCTCACAAAAATTGACTTCATTATCACGTTAAACATTTTATACACATTGATAAGAGCTCTATGATTCATCAGAAAATTTAAAACATGGTATATATATATATTTTTTTTAATCTTATAATTATTATTATAATAATGGAGAAATGCAGGTAAGTGTATCAGTGAATACGATAGCGTCTAAACGCTTCATTTGATCTGTATGCTAGCTAGAGGTGACCCACAACTAATGATTTTAATGATGTAGAACTTAGTTTTTTTTTTTTTTTTTTTTTTTTTCTTTACACGGATACAAAATGGAAATCTTATACATAACGATTTATCGTCTCAAATCATTTGAAGATCATTTAATTAATTTAGGAGATCTTCTGAATTCAGATTTTTTTTTTCGTTCTTTCTTTCTTTCTTTCTTTTTTTTTTTTAATGTTGATGCCTGCATTTATATGTGTGTGTACGTATGTGAGTGAACGCGATACCGTCTAAACACTAAATTCGATTGCATTCGAATATGTTATGTATATTATAGATCGCCATCGCATGGAATAGCTGAATGAGTACGATAGCATCTAAACGATGCATTCCGTTGAATTCATATTTAGTATGTATATTTTAGGTCACCATAACATGAAATACATGTAGTTCAATGAATATAAGATTAATGTGTATATGCAATTGAGTGAGTGAACGCAATAGCGTTTAAATGCTGCCTTCAGTTAAACTCAGATTTAGTATAGTATATATTACAGGTCATTACCAGGCGAAACATGTGGAGATTAATGATTATTGGATTAATGTGGATATGTATGTAAGTGAGTAGACACGATAGCGTATAAATACTGAATTTTCTATTCAGTTTAAATTTGGTAGGCATGTTTAAAATCATCGATGCAAGCATTATTTATAGGATTTTAATAAATTTGGAACTTACGGTACTATATCAAGCGATGCAAATTAGAATTCCTTTGTTCTACTGTGAGTGCATATTATTTGAAATTCGTTTTTTAATGCTAAAGTGTTTAAAACAG
This sequence comes from Salticus scenicus, assembly GCA_963930645.1. Lineage (NCBI taxonomy): Eukaryota > Metazoa > Arthropoda > Arachnida > Araneae > Salticidae > Salticus > Salticus scenicus. Next base: position 371,037,091 of record OZ005650.1, read on the forward strand.
AAAAAGTGCTGTAAAATGTTACAATAATTGGCTAAAGTATGATCATTAGGAAAAATTATTTAAACTTATTAAAGAGCTTAAAAATTCATTATAATTTACCATTAAAATTTGGTTTAAAGTTTGAATAAATTAACAAAAGGTGCACGGTACAAAAATTGCAGTAATACAAATGTATTTTTTTAGAATGATTCTAATTTTTTGAACAAATTATTCTAATTTTATTTATTTTTTTTTTTTCTGAAAATTAGAGTGCATCGGTGAATAATTTTAAGCCTTAATACTTTCTCTTATCCATATGTGGTCGAGAAAATATTGTTTTCGGGTCGAATATATATTCGAAGATGAGTTTTTGGTATATTTATACGATTTAAAATTTCCTGAATCCGAAAATCAGTTTTTTAGCGGTTCGTCTGTGTTTAAAATACATACGAAAGCAATCTCTTTAAAAGTAAAACTAAAAAATAATTTTTTGCGTAATTTCTTTTTCCATAATTAAATATTACTGTTTATGTATAAATTCGACTTATGTACTTGACTTCTAGTTCGCTTGATGGCCTTCGTCAAGACGAGGAAGGTAACACAGGATAGGATTAAAACACGAATAACAAAGTAACAGTGCCACCATCCCCTTGAAACGAACCAGTAACCCCGAGGAAGTGGCGTCGCCAGAAAAAGTTTCAGGAGGGGGCAAACTTCAAATTGCAAAATTTCAGCATGTTTTTACAAATTGAAATGATTGATTAGTTGATTGAGGTGATTAAGTAAGCCAGTGTGTAAGCATTTAGTACAACAATTTTTATACATGCAAATTAAGCTACAACATTATACATATAGAAATTATACAATTTATTCTAAACCAATACTAATCCGGAAAATGTACTGTCGAGTCGCTTTAAAATCTGTTTGCAGGGAAAAGTTAGAGACAACCTATAAATGCAAATCGAGTGGTTTGACGCTAATTGGCTCTGTGACATAAATTTTAATTGGTTATTTGAATTCTAATGACACATCCTTAAAGCTTTAATTGTAATTTTTTTCAAAATAATTATTTATGTATTATAATTTTCTTGCCCCTATGTGCCGACGCCCATGCGTGGTGGAGAGACTGGATCGCTCGTATTATCTCAGCCACTGTAAATTTCTCTCCATAGTTAAAAACAGAATATATTTTAAATAATATATTTAGAATAATAATATATTTAGAATATATTTTAAAATGTCACTATGGAGGTAAAATACCAGATTACACATTATACAGTGGGTCCGAGGACTTGGACACCAGAACTTTAGGGGGCTCCAAAATTTCATGCATGATCCCAAGAATATATTTATGTGCACAAATTTTTACTGTAAATTTTAAGCAAGAGTTATTAAGCTGTATAAGAATTAACGAAACAACACACACTTATTCATATTAATATTTTACCATGTGAAAACCACTTAGTTGATTTGCCACTTTCAAATATCATTTGTCGTTTTACAGGTGCCGTATGAAAAGGGCTTCAAACTTTATTAGGACCTGGGCCTCACATTGGTTTGATCGGACCCCGGAAAATGCATTGTAGATTAAATTACGTAAGGGGTAAATACAATTGAAAGCTGTTTTATAATTTATGTGAACTTCAAGGTCTTTCTTTCGTGTTTGGTAAGCTGCAAGAATTTCCCAAAGAACTTTGAAACTCTTATTCACAGTCAGCGGTATTTTCTCCCGAGAACTCGAAAATCTAATAAAAGCCGACACAAAGAGCGACCTAGGTTTGGGAAAAGATAAAAAGGATACGAAAAAAAAAAAAAAAAGAAATGCATAAAAAGAACATTTGTAAAAAGAGATTCGAAAGTATTCATGTACTCTCCGTTTGTTTAGGCAATCCAAAAAACTCTAAGAGGCAAACTTGATTTCCCTCGAGTGCTTGTGAAATTTTTCTTTCTAATCCCCTACTACCACTTCCTACCTCCAATCGAGAATGTCCTCTGCGGAGTTTTCAAACTTATCTTTCTGTATTGATGCTTCTGAGAAATAGAAAAAACAATTATTTTCTTTTGATTATTTCTATTTTTCAACTTTTGAAGGAAAAAAAAAATACACATATATAGTCTCTAGCCGCATAAAAAAAAAAAAAACAGCAAGTATTTGTTGAATTGAAACCGGACGGAATGGTCGGAATGGGAAATTTATTCTTTTTTTCCCTAATAAATCAATTGATTATAATAGGGGCCTCGATGGCAAAGCTTAACTTCAAAATCAGATAAAACTTTTATCAGTTCTTACCGAAATTGAAAAGTGCTTATGAATTCGGTTGTCTCGCTGTCTGTCCGCGGCTGATTTTCATATATATATTTTTAAAAGTCTATTTTAAAATCTATACAGCACAAAACAAAACGAAACTAAACTAACAAGCATGATTCAACTGTACAAAAGCTTTTTTTTTTTTTTTTTAGTAGAATAGGACATTATTAGTATTGATAATTGATTGGCAAAGCCACACAAAAATATTCTTCCATTACGGATGTAAGAATCGAACTTTCGCATTAAGATAAAGATACCAGTACTTTGCACTGATAGTCGCCACCCTCACAAAGAAATGTTAAGCGTTTAATGACATTTTTGAATTTGAATCCACCTTCGCTACATTCTCCAAAGCCTTTTGCACCACCTTATCATGTAAATAGTTTGCTTTCAAACGTTCGGGGAAGAGTGGGGGAAGCAAAATAAATGACCTATGCGCTAAACGACAGTTGGACGGAATCAGCGTAAAGAAAACGATTAAGGACGCTGGTAAGCATTTGTTGATATATTTTGTTGTTTGTGTTGTGTTTGACATTACTCCTAAAACATTCGATGTAATGTTTATAAAATGTAGAAAATGATTTAGGTGAGATTTTTTTTTTTTTTTTTTTTTTTTTTTTAATTTATCATAATATAGTGATATTTAAGGTATGGCGGCCACTGGGCCCTATTTTGCACATTTTACCAGTGTTCGCCATTCCTAGCGAATACTGGTGTTTTAACATCTTTTTTGATAAAAATACTACATTTTCGTTTAGAATTGTAATGGTATGATTTTGACTTTCATTTCACTACCTGAACCAGTAGTTGCCAGGGGTACAGCGCCAGCGACCAGCAAATCAGTGCTCTAAAAGTTAAGTCTCTCACCAGTAGAGATGCAAAAAACCCGCGAATTTAAAACCAAGGGAAAAAAAACCGGGAGTTTTGGGGGAAAAACTGGGAATTTTGGGAATTTTGCGGGGAAAAAACAAATTAGAAATCTCTAAAGCATATAATAAGTTGTTTACTTAATATAAATGGCAATTTTAAAGACTTTGATATACTGATAAGATAACATTATTTTATCATTTTAATCAGAACTGTAGCCAAATCAAAATTTGAAAAGAAACTTAAGCTTTCTTTATTAAATTAGCATTGAGATAAATGTATCGGTACAATGTTGGATACAATTTCCATATTATACAAGCTGAAGAATTAAGGAAAGCAAATAGCAATGTACATAATCCTGTAATAGTTTAAGAAGAGAAATAATAAAGATTTGAAAAGTTCTTTAAAAATGTCTATTTTATAAAACTAAAGAGTTATTTAAAACAATGAAACGGTTTTTAGAAAGAAGAGGTGGAATTTTATGCAATTGCTACAGTGGTATAGTTTCTTTTACAAGTTATTTTCAGAAATATTTCTTATTAGAGTCTGTAAAAAATTGATATTAAATTTCCTACAATGAAAATTTTTTGATAAAAATTTATATACATATTGTTTTTTTGATTTTTATACATATATATATGAAAAAAAAAAAAAAAAAGGTTTATATATATATATATATATATATATTTATATATAATTTAAAATAAATAATTTGCCAGTTGTAAGTTTTAATTTAGCAATTATTTTCTACTTCATTATTAATTGAATTTAACTTTTGTTTCAGTATAAATTCAAATAAATATTTCAAAAGTAAGCATTTCAATTTTAAAATTTAATTGCCTACTTTTAAAATATTTTTTATTTTAATTTAAACAAAAAAGTTAAATTTAATGAATAATGAAGTAGAAAAAAATTAGTAAGTTTAATAATACAAATATACTTAATAACAAGAGATTAAATTAAGAATAAATTAATAAGTTTAATTTCTGTTAAAAAAGGAGAAAAATTATCAAACATTTTACTTTTAAACTGTTTTATTTAAACTGACGAAAAAAAAAAAAAAAAAAAATAGAGGAAGAAACTTTTATCTTGTTAAATTAAATTAATAATTAAAAAAATATATACATTATCAAATTAACTTAAACATTTTTATTTATTTTATTATTTGTATACATGCTCTTACTCTAGCAAAATAGTTGAAGGGATAATGAGTAATTTATGGAGGAAAATTAGTTACAAATTTAGCTTCTGGTAAATAATAACTATAATTAAATTTAAATGAATTATATATATACAATATATCGAAATATAAGCATTTTTTAATATTATTTTATTTCAATGAGAAAGGGGAAGAAAAAAAAAAAAAAAAAAAAAAAAATAAATAAATAAATAAATAAATAAAAACAATGATTTTTTTTTCCAACTATTATATTAAATATTTATATTTTCCTTATTAGTAATAAAAGAAATTAGGGAATTGCTAATGCATGCAATATTGTGTATTATATATATTAGTATATATATATATATATATATATATATATATATATATATATTTAAAACTTTGATGCTTTATCACGAAAACCAAGAGCAATATAAACAAAAAATAGTCTAATATTAAAGACTGAAGAATAAATTTCTAAAAATAATCACTTTTGTAGTCCTCGGACCTTTAAATTTAAGCTAAATCATGTGAATTCATCGTTCATAATGCTAGTTTCGTAGCAATCCTACCTTAAAGAGAATATAATTATGATAACTAAGGTGGGTTCCTTCGCTGTATCATATAGCTTGCTCATTGCGTTAAAATTTTTAAGCCGAGACTTCCCAGGTTCAATCCCTGGCAAGAGATATTATATATATGTGTATATTTTATTGCGTAAAAAAAGAAAAAAAAAAAAAGTTTTAAATAAATATATATATTATACACAATATTGCATATATTAACAATTCCCTAATTTCTTTTATTACTAATAAGGAATATATGAATATTTAATTTAATAGTTGGGGAAAAAAATCTTTCTTTCTTTTTTTTCCCCTTTCTCATTGAAATAAAATAATAATTAAAAAAATGCTTATGTTTCTTTCTTTCTTTTTTTTTTTTTTTTTTTTTTTTTACATTTAATTTTAGTTATTATTTACCAGAAGTTAAAATTGTAACTAATATAATTTTCTTCCCATAAGTTATTATTTTCCCTTCAAATATTTTGCTAGAGTATGTATACAAATAATAAAATAAATAAATAGAAATGCTTAAGTTAGCTAGATAATATATACATATCTTTTATTATTAATTTAATTTAACAAAAATGAAACATTTTTCTCCCTCCCCCTTTTTTTTTATCAGTTTAAATAAAACAGTGTAAAAGTAAAATGTTTGATTTTTTTTTTTTTTTTTTTTTTCTTTTGAAAAGACATTATTAAACAAAAATTGAACTTTAAACTGAAATACTTTTTATTTATAAATCAATTATTTATTTAATTTCTTGTTATTGAATATATATATTATTTTAACTTGCTAATATTTTTCTACTTCATTATTCATTAAATTTAACATTTTGTTTTAATTAAAATAAAAAATATTTTAAAAATAGGCAATTAAATTTTAAAATTGAAATGCTTACTTTTGAAATATTTATTTGAATTTATACTGAAACAAAAGTTAAATTCAATTAATAATGAAGTAGAAAATAATTGCTAAGTTAAAACTTACAACTGGCAAATTATTTATTTTAAATTAACTTTTATTTTTCAGATTTATATATAATAATTAAAAAAAAAAATGCATATATAAATCTGAAAAGGAGTTAACGGGAATTGAACCCGGGTACTGTTGGTCTGAAAGGGAATGCTGTGTGTCCAAGCAACTAGCAGACGTATGAAGTTCATCTTAAGTTATTTAGTACACAGTCCTTAAATAAACATTTTTACAATTATTTTATTGTGAACGATGAATTCACATGATTTAATTTAAAATTTATAGCACTGAGGACGTCAAAATTGATTAGTTTTAGAAAGTTATTCTTCAGTCTTTAACTTTAGGGTTATTTTTGTTTTATTGTTTTAAGGTAAAAGCAACAGACCTATTGTCCATTCGTAAACTTTCTAATTAAATATCTTTAAAACTAATGATTAAATGTACATAGTATTCATACAAAAAATTAATAGTTTTGAAAGTTCTTTTCAAAAAGTATGACATATGTACATATTTTTTATTTTTTAATTCATAAGTTTTTTGTACTAAAAATGGCTGACTAAGTTCACACTTCGTAATCGCGTTTTCACTAGCTGTTCAGTGGGTGAGATTTTAGAGATAGATATCGGAGATAAATACCGGCAGTGAGAAGCTTCCGATGTGTTCGTTGTAGCACATTTTCGTGATTGTCGAAAAATGACGTCACAGTACAGAATTCTCGGCTGTGAAAAGATTACGAAGTGTTCGTTTTAGGGCCCCTTGGTTTTAGTTTGTGGTTGGTCGGAATACACGCTAAATCCCAGTCTAATGATCTTTAACCCCTTACCCGCCAAGGAAAATTGACAAGATTTGCTTCCCAGTGCCACAATTTTTCACACAGGCACGCATTCACTGTTCCAGGAACATTCTTTTTTCGTTTACTCCCACTCCCTTCTTCTCTAAAATAAGTAAATCCGCCGTAAACACTGTATCAAGGTCTCATTTAAGATAATTTTATTACATGCCAAAACCGTGGGACTAGTTTCACTGGTAACAGCGCAACATAAAGAATCGTACTTCCGAAAAGTGTATATATATGTCCGGGGCAGTTAACGCATGGTCTTAGTGAAACGAATATATACGGCCGGGGCAGTTAAGGGGTTAATGTACAAAAAATGAATTTTAAGTGACACCTTTTAAAGTCAAATACAAACCCTTTGGCAACGATTTGCCAAGGAAAAGATGTACCCCCCCCTCCCCCCCCTTTGACCTGTTTATATCGACATTTTATTATTATTATTGTTATTTTGAAGAAACTAAAAACGGGAACGAAGGATACTCGATTTAATGAATGTCATCAGATTCATTTGATCTCCCAGACAAGTCAATGGCCGCAGTTATGTTTTTATCATTTTTCAGCAAAGTTTAAAAATGTTTAAAAATGTCTGTCTGTCTTCGCAGTCTCATTTCCGAAAATATTATAAAAATACGTGAAAACTGATATGTACGTTATTTAGAATTAATACGGCGCGTTTCGTACTGAAAATGGAGTCCGCAGTATTCTGTTACAGAGCTCGTAATTGAAAAAATTGAGGGTTCAAAACTCAAACCAGCGAAAGACCGGTTTATACTTTAATGAAGTACATAAGGTTCTTTGTGGTCACGACCCTAACAACACATCTTCTTCAAATGACAACCTCAGGATATCCTACGGATGAAAAGGACATCTATGGACATCCTACGGGCACCTTCAGGATGTATTGTGGACAAGTGTGTCGTTAGGGGATGTCTTCTCTGTTTCGTAAAATTAATACTGCTGTGGATTATAAAAATGGAGAAGCCACCTTCTTCCTCGGAGGATCAAAAGTGTGGTGGGATGTCTCCGGACCACTCTAAGGATGAATCTCAGACCCTCTCAAACTGACCACTTCATCGCACTAGCGATATTAAACCCACTCAACCTCACCCTACTGAAAATGGTATAAGTAATACAACTGGTTTTATCACGCAGACTCACATCAGTGATGCCAAGTTGTAAAGACTTTTTTGTTTAATAATTACCACTAATTTGAAAGAATGATGTGGGATATATATGTTGGACGATTAGACAAGCACACAATTAGCGAAATATTATAATTGAAAAATAGGGAAGGCTATTAAATATAATATGCTTACAAGACTAACATAAGTATTCGAATGCAGGAATATTTAAAAAGGGTATTTCTTTAAATCCTATTTTAATATATTTATGTTGCGCAAAATCCTGTAAGTAAATCAATACATTTTGAGGTATGTGTCCTATAGAATAGATTATGATAAACATTCATGATTGATTGGTTAACAGAGCACCGAAAAAAAAAAAAATCGAATATGTTATGGAATATAAATAAAAAGGGATCGACGTGCACTTTTTGTAGTCTTATACGTTTCCAACCTTTTTCGAAAACATAAATATATAAATAAAAATAAAAATTATTTACTATACATTTTGTTTGGGCTAAAAGGTAAATGCACTTGGAAAGTAATTCATAATCTATGCGAATCATACGATTTTTTTTTCTAGTTTTGTATCCCGATCGAAAACTAACGAAGGGAAAAAAAAAGTAGAGATAAAAGATTTCGTTCGGGCTCATTAAGAAAATGCGGGGGTCTCATCGATTGAGGCGAAAACTTACATCTTACGGCTCGGTAAATTAAAATCTTTTTTAGGATAATTTATATCGATGGATATTGCTTAAAACTCCCAACCACCCACTTCTACGTCGTGTTCTTTTATGCAAAGTAGACGCTATGCACAAGGAAAAAGAAATCTTGAGATTATTGGAAGGGAGAGTGTGTAGGGAGGGAGAGAGAAGATCGCACGCAATTTTAAAATTCATCCGGTCTATGAAATTGCGTTCGCTAACAACTTTAACGAGAACGGAATTGAAAAAAGAAATAGCTGCGAGGATCACCCGATGGAAAACCTCACAAGATAAATTAATTTTATCATAGAACACTCGGATTTTTGCAACGAATTCTTTTAATGAACCATTTCGAGAACATCCGTTTCGTTATTATTACTATTTTTTTTCCCTTATACAATGAATGTAGATTTTCAGTTAATCGGGATTGGAAATGCCTAATCTTGGATAAGCCGCAAATAATCGAATTTGTGCAAATTTTGATGAAAACAGTGTCCACAACAGTCCGATGTTTTTACATGCATATTATTATTTTCCCACCATTTTAATCAATCAGTATACATTTACATATTGCTTTAGCTTTAAAATCTTGACAAAAAAAGTATAAAAAAAGTAATGGTATTAAAACAATAAAACCCATGTGAAAATATAGGAGCGCGCAGGCACTGTGAAAATATATATTTATACAAAATTTTAAAATATTCTACATTAAGGCGTGTCAAAAAGGAAAACATTCGACAGTTTTGTTTAAAAAAATCACAGATAAAAATGTTCAACTAGTCGTTTTAAAGCCACTAACGAGCTCTTTTGAAAAATACTCATTAAAAATTCACATTCCCCCCAATTACATTGAAAATTTACATCTCGGAGTACTCCCTACCTCGGCTAGGATAGATGTTCCTACATATACAAAAAATTTATCCAAATTGACTGTTACTATTATAAATAAATAAATAAAAAATAATTTCACAAAGCTTGGTTAAACATAATCCTCATTGTGTACGTTTATACGAAATTTTGTCCTATGCTGCCATATTAAAAACTTATGACAAAGCGAGACGACAACGCTACCTATGGAGCTTTCAAAGTACGACTAAATATAACATTTCATTAAATTCTGTGCATTAGTTTTTGATCTAAAATTGCCGCAAAATTTTTGTCATGCATGTACACAGACAGACTTCATTACAAAAATGATCACAACGCGTTCAGGACTTCTTAAAATGTATAAAGCTGTTAAAAACTGGAAGTCAATTTTTTTTGTATGAATCTAGTCATTTTAGTTCCCCATCATACTATAGGTATGGAGAACTTAGGTAATCGTGAAAAATTTCGACCTGAGTTTTTTGACTTTTTTATACGTTTTTAGGTGTGAGGAATCCGAAAATGACAAAATTTGTATGGTCTGTCTGTAGGGTGTCTGTTAGTGTGTCAGTCCGTTAGTGTATTAGTTCGTTAGTTTGTTAGTCTGTTTAGACAATATCTCACGAACAAATGATCGCAGAGAGGTCAGATCAGTTTTAAAATATTACTTTCGACACTGGCAAGAACCCTATTCATTTGCAACATTCGAATTAAAAAACTTCGTAAGTTATTAGAAATTTACGATTTTCTTAACATGGGAGAATAGGACAAAATTTCACTTAAACGTGCATTAAATGGAAACTTTCTACTATAAAAATGTCAGACCAGTTTTAAAATATCAGTTTTGATGTCGGAATGAACATCAGTAACTATAAATATGCTACTTTGAAAATTTCGCAAGTTATTGGAAATTTACGAATTTCTTAACATGGCAGAATAGAGCAAAATTTCACATAAACGTCCATATTGGGGGATATTTTCATCGTAAAGATGTCAAACGACTTTCGAAATATTATTTAGGATACTGGCATGAATATCATAGGCTATGATTTTTCCAATTTAAAAATTTCGTAAGTTCTTTGGAATTTACGATTTACTTAACATGTCAGAATAAGGCAAAATTCAGTATAAACTTCCATTTTGAGGATCATAAATACATTAGACAACTTCAAAATTACATTTATGATATTTGTTTGAACATGATTGAATACAAATATTCTAATAGGAAAATTTCGTAAATTATTCGTAATTTACGATTTTATCAACATAGCGAAATTGTAAATTTTTCATATAAATATGAATTTTGAGGATTATTGCATTGGAAATGGTAGCATGAAAACTAAACAACGGAATCGGCCCTGATAAAATAAATTAATAGATTAGAATAAGATAAATATATCGAAGTGAACGGTGGATAGCCTATTAGGCGGGGATTTCATTCTGTCACTGTATCAAGCTTTGGTCAAATTCATTTCTTTTAATACGATTATAATATGTCTCGCACTAGAAATTTATGAGAACATAAATATGATGGGGAACTGAGCAGAGTGCACCTATGCCAACTAGTTTTTCTTGTAAACATAGAAGAAAGGGAAAAATCAATGTAATCATTACATTATATTTAATAAGAAAGCACCACAAAACTGGCGTTGTAAAACGGCATTATACTCTTCATTTCAGTCTACAGGTCAATTTTTGTGACATTACATTGTAATATATAAATGACATAAGATAAGAATTGACCTCATTGTTTTATAAAAAACGAAATGACAGAAATCGATTTATGTTTTCCATTTTCTCTTCGATGAATTGTGCAGCGCTAATTTCTCATTTTAATTTTTTTAACAGTTGTATGATTATCTTGCACCAAATTAAATATCACCGCAGCATGTAACATTGCATCCACCATAGCTTAACTTTTGTTGAGATAAGTCTTCACCACTTGCAAGATATTCTTTGTTTCACGAATTCGAAAGGACACACAATGCGATAGTGTCTTCTCTCCAAACTTCATAACGATCCAATTTCGAGTCTTTGTTTATCTGTTATTGCATTATTTTTTCATTGATATTTTTAGAAGAGCTGAACTTTCTTAGATCTTCAAATTAATGCTACTATCGTCGTGCTACTATCGATAACACGTTTATGTACATGTCTCTTGTCAAAGTTGTCTCTAGACGTATTATGGATCCATATCACGCTAACTGCCCACGCGCCACATAGCCCAAGAGGGTCCATCAGCTTCAATAGTCCACTTATGTCATGTTGGTTTCATGTTGGATGTTGTCTCCATATCTGCACATGTTCATCTACAATTGGAAACGACACTTGTCAGACATAACAACGTGCTTCCAGTCAACAGTCCAATGACGATGTTGGCGGGCCCAGATGAGACGTAAATATAATTCTAAGAAGAATTAAAAGTTTAATAAAAATTTATAACAATGCAATATTTTCTCAAACTGCCGCAGATTTCAAAGATGGAGTACAGGTGTCAGCGTGCAAACTGTTCAGCGGACTATCTTTGGACTTTTGGAACCGAAAGTCGACTCGTGTACCGTTGTAGAGACGTAACAGCACAAAGCTTAGCCTCTGGAACATACTGCTTAAATATTTAAATACTGACTAAACAGTAATAATTAATAGTAAACAGACATTTAAAAATATAATGGATAAAGCAATTTTTTTATAACCAAACTAGCAGGCATTGCCCGCTTCACTGGGCACTATACTTAAATGAGTTGTTGAAATCCCATATCATTATTAATAACCTAAGTTAAAGAATCTTGGAAAGGTCTGCTTAAGTTTCGAAGAAATGCAAACAGTTCTATGTGACTTTGAGGACACTATCAACAAACGTCCACTAACATATGTATGTGAAGATCCAAATGAGTCATTGCCATTGACCCCTGCTCATTTCTTACATGGGGTACGAAATCCTTTAGAGCTCAATACAATTGATTTGGATATAATTGATGGAAATCATCTATGGAAGAGATTACGTTATGTTCAAAGGGTAAGAGAGCATTTCAGGAGACGATTCCAGAGGGAATATATTTCACAATTAGTAAGAAATCCTGATGTCAAAAGGCGTAAACACAAAATTCAAATTGGAGATATAGTACTTGTGGGATCAGAAAATCTTAAAAGAATAAACTGGCCCTTAGGAAAGGTCATAGAACTGTTTGTAGGAAAGGATGGAAAACAACGAGTAGCTCGATTAAAAGTAGCAAAGGGTGGAATTATACGACAACTTCAGAGATTATATTCCTTTGAAATTTCTTCAGAGGATATTATCATGGCCACAAAAAGTGAAGAGTCCTTACCTGAAGTTGCTGAACAACCAAAGTGTGTTATTGACAGGAAATAAAATTCTCTAGAAAGGGTAGACCTATTGTCAAACCTAAAAAACTGGACTTGTAAAATACTTATTTTTCGTTTCCTATGTCAAAATTTAAGTTTGATATATTTTCAAAACCTGTTGTTTCTCCCTTAAAGTAAACTTTGTGGTTATGCTAATAAGTTTTGTCTTTCAAATACATGTATTTCAAGACAAAAGGTGGGAGAATGTTATGAACTCACATTCTGCATTTTATTATTATATTTAAATTGTAACATTGGTTTGTAAATCTAGTAACAAGTCAGTCTCTTTAGTTTAAGTTTTGTTCTGGTTTAAATACGTTACGTTTGATTAAGTTCTTTTTCCTTTACGTATAAATATTTCATATCATCTGTAAATAAACATAGTTTTAATTAGTACGATTGCGTATTCTTTGGATGATGATAAGTAACAAAGCTGGTGTTCCTGTTAAGCAAAAAGCTGTGAAAAATTGCGAAACATTTCTTGAAAGTACGCCAAGAAATAATGCCAAATTGAGTAATTTTAAGCAAAAGAATTGTTTTAAATGTGGATCGAGTGCACATCTCTGTAAGGACTGTCCAAAGAAAAGATCTTATGATAAATTCTCATTTTCAAAAAATAATAAAGGCGCATTTGCTGCCAGTGCAAAAAGTACTCATCCAGATATTTGGGTCTGTGATTCTGGGGCCTCGCATCACATGACTACAAACAAACAGTACTTTGTCACATACAAACATTTCCCTGTGCCCGTTGAGATATCACTTGCTGATAATAAGAAGATTTATGCATATGGATCTGGAAAAATAAATATTTAAGTCTATATTCATGGCAAATTGTATGATGCTCACATGGTAAATGTCTGGTACGTTCCTGATGTGAAAAGGCATCTCTTTTCTGTGCAACAAGCCACCAAGCATGGTATTGAAGTGAAAATGACAGAAAGATATATTGAATTTTACCGCAATAAAGAAATTGTTGCAGTTGGATCCTGGTCAGATGGTACATATATTATCTGCATGAGATTTGTTATTCCAGCAAGTCCAGCTGAAATTAGTACTGCTACTGAATCTGAATCTTTGCTGTTATGGCATGAACGCTTTGGTCACCAAAACAAACGACATGTTCGTAAGTTGCTAACTGATATAGGCATATCTGTAAGTTTATGCACCACGCCGGTAACTCTGGAGGTGAAGGAAGACTTACTGGAGAGATTTGAAGATATTCAGAGTGAAGAATCTAATCATTCAGAAGAGAAACTGCAAACTGTCAGAAAGTCTGAAAGAAACAAAAGCTTACCTGCATGGATGAGATCTGGAGAGTATTTTATTGCAAACATAGCTGCAGTAGAAGAATCCGAATATAGTGAAAATCCCTCTACATACTCTAAAGCTCTTTTCTCGAGTGAAAGTGATTTGTGGCTTAAAGCCATGAGAGAAGAAATAGATGTCCTGCATAAAAATGAGACATGGGAATTAGTAGAAAGGCCTAAAGGTTCCAAAGTCATCAATTGCCGATGGGTGTCGAGAAAGAAATTCAATTCTGATGGTATTGTTGAACGATATAAAGCTCGTCTTGTAGCCAAGTGGTATACTCAAAAAGCAGGTTTTGATTATGACGAAAAATTTAGTCCTGTGGCAAGATATGATACTGCGAGATCTATTCTTGCAGTAACTGCAAAAGAAAAATTACACTTACAACAATTTGATGTAAAGGCTGCATTCTTATATGGAACACTTAAGGAGGAAGTCTTCATGACACAGCCAGAAGGCTTTGATGATAATTATGGGAGAGTCTGCAAATTGCATAAAAGTTTATATGGACTCAAACAAGCACCTCTTTGTTGGAATCATTGTTTTGTAAATTTTATGAAAGACAGAAACTGGAAGTTAGTTAGTGCAGCTGATCCCTGTTTATTTATCAGACATAGAGATGGCAAGAAACTTTTTGTTGTTATCTACGTCGATGATGGTCTTGTTGTTGGGACTGATAAAGTTGAAGTGGAGGAATTTATGGATCAAATTAGTCAGTCTTTTCAAATCACAAGAGGTTCATTGAACCAATTTTTAGGTATGAACATAAAAAGATTGGATGATTGTTCAATTTTTGTGAATCAATGTGCCTGTGCGAAAAATATCTTCATAAGGTTTCATATGGATGGTGCTAATCCAGTATCAACTCCAAGTGACAAAAGCTATGTTTCTGATGATGTTGAAAATACATTGGTAGGAAAAGAAGTTCCCTATTGTCAGGCAATTAGCAACTTAATGTATCTTGCCATTGTTACACGACCAGATCTTGCCTACGCTATCAGTATTGTTTCTGAAAATCTGGAAAATCCAAGAACGTCTGATTAGTGTGCAGTGAAACGAATTTTCAAGTATCTGAAAAAAAAAATAAATAACTGTAGATTTTGGCTTGCTATATCAAGCTAAGAGATGAGCTCGAAGTGTATAGTGATGCTGATTATGCAGGTGATTTAAAAACAAGACGCTCAAGAACTGGATTGATCTCAAGATTTGCAAGTGGAGCCATCTCATGGATGAGACAAAAGCAGGAAAGTGTTGTGTTATCCACGACAGAAGCTGAGTATGTTGCTGCAAGTGAGAGTGCGAAAGAATTAATTTGGTTGATACACCTGTTCAGTGATTTAACATACGTCTCTTTTGGTAGAAAATGCAAGCGCAATAAAACTTGCAAAAAACGCTGAATGCCATAAACGCTCCAAACACATTGATGTCCGTTATCATTTTGTGCGAGAAAAGTTTATTGATGGTGAACTGCATATTAAACATGTTCTCGGAAAATTGCAGTTAGCGGACATAATGACGAAACCATTGTCTAGTGTTAGGTTCAGCGGCGGCTGGTGAATGACGTATTGGGTGGGCTGGAAGCTAGTGACTAAAAACAGTTTATTAGCATGGAAAGCTTTTTCTTCTGATTGGCTATTGAAGTGTCAATGTATTTACGTTGATTCTCAAAATAAAAGAATCAGCCAATAAGACGAATAAAGATTCCATTCTATGTACTTTTTCCAGATGCTTCGATGCAGCACCCCCAAAACGTCATTCACCAGCCGCCACTGGTTAGGTTCAAGGAACTGTGTACTCTGTTAGGACTATTTTCATTTAGTAGTCTAGTTGGAAATCAATATTAAATTCATATTAAGTACGTTGTGGCTTGTGGTGGAAGTGTTGCGGTAAATTACAAATCAACTCTAGTAAATGACAAGCTACAACTCAACTCTATCGCTGTTCAGAATTGTATTCAACGACTGTAGTATGCGATATTAAAAAACTGTTATATTGCTGGCTCTTAAAATGACTTCTAATTATTTATTTGTATGTTAGCTTTTTGTTGTTTAGACCATTAATTAATGATAAACTTAATATGGTTATGGGCCCAGGATGCTTTAAAACCTGCGTAAATTAAATTTCTGCAAAATTTTGAAAAGATCGACTAAGTTGATCCATGAATTCCTCCACTTCAACTTTATCAGTCCCAACAACAGGACCACCATCGACGTAACGATGATTGTTGCCAATTACAACCTTTCACCAAGAAAGCACTGTAATTATGTCAAAAACTATCCAAAGGAAAGACTGTTTTCCTTTCAAGTACTTTAGACTGCCAGAGGAATACAGCGACCTTCCATCTCATTGCAGGTCTCCTTTATTGACAAAAAAATTTAAACGTTATATAAAACTAATTAGTTGTAGGACACGAATAAGACACGCGTGGAAAAATGATCATTCCATTTTATTTATTTCTCACTTCAAATAATTGATTTGCTAGAATGCCCGTGCGAAATTTTCGAACTTTATTTATCTCTTCGTTACCTTTAAAATTTAAAATTATTATTATTATTATTTTATAGACGTCATTTTTTTCATATGCATGAGCAAATTTAATATTTTACCATGTTTTTATTAACTTCGATTCTTGTTTGTTTGTCCAGTACAAATCTTGCAATCGATTTTTAACTAACTTCCCGACTAGCTAGACATTTGAAACTTTCAGAAAAGCTCAGAACACGGTAAAAATGCATTTTTTAAAAGTATTTTTAACCAACTGTTTCGAGTCCCTGTTGCCTTCGGCAGCTTATATGTGATTCAACAGAAATTTATTTATCTAACTTCCCGACTAGCTAGATATTTGAAACTTTCAGAATAGTTCAAAACACGGTAACGGTGCATTTTTTAAATACTTTTAGCCAACTTTTTCGTGTACCTGCTGCCTTCGGCAGCATTACCAGTACAAATCTTGCAATCGATTTTTAACTAACTTCCCGATTAGCTATACATTTAAAACATTCAGAAAAGCTCAGAAAACTGTGACAATGCATCTTTTAAGTATTTTTAGCTAACTGTTTCGGGTCCCTGCTGCCGTCGACAGCGTTTATAAGATTCAGCAGAAAATCTATTTAATTAACTTTCCGACTAGCTAGACATTTGAAACTTTCAGAATAGTTCAGAACACGGTGACGATGTATTTTTTTTAATACTTTTAGCCAACTGTTTCGGGTTCCTGCTGCTTTCGGCAGCGTTACCAGTAGAAATCTTGCAATCGATTTTTAACTAACTTCCCGACTAGCTAGACATTTGAAACTTTCAGGATAGCTCAGAATACGGTGACAATACAATTTTTAACACTTTTAGTTAACTGTTTCAGATCCTTACTGCCTTCGGTAGCGTTTATATGATTCAACAGAAAATTTATTTAACTAACTTCCCGACTAGCTAGACATTTGAAACTTTCATAATAGTTCAGAACACGGTGACAATGCATTTTTTTAATACTTTTAGCCAACTGTTTCGGGTCCCTGCTCTCTTCGGCAGCGTTTATTATGTTATTCAACGGTCATATAACTTCCCGACTAGCTAGATATTTAAAACTTTTAGAATAGCTCAGAACTCGGTGACGATGCATTTTTATATACTACTAGCCAACTGTTTCGAGTCCCTGCTGCCTTCGGTAGCGTTAAAAGTACAAGTATTGCAATCAGTTTTTAATATTGCAATCAATCAGGGTTTATGTGATTCAACAGAAAATTTATTTAACTAACTTCCCGACTACCTAGCCATTTTAAACTTTTATAATAGTTCAAAACACGATAGCAGCGCGGTTTTTTAATACTTTTAGTCAATTGTTTCGGGTCCCCGCTGTTTTCGGTAGCCTTTATATGATTCAATAATCATATAACTTCCTGGCTAGCTAAAATAATTTCAAACGTATGCAAAATCTTATAACACGATGACAATGCATTTTTTAAATACTTTTAGCCAATTATTTCAGGTCCTCGCTGCTTTTGGTAGCGTTTTATGATTCAACAGGAAATTCAAAAACATGGTACATAAAAAGTTCTTTTTATCATGTAATTATTTATTTATTTATTTCACTTGAAATCACATTTCATTTTATGTAAAAAAAAAAAAAAAAAAAAAAATAACCCGGCAAGAATTAAAATTTAAATGTCTATTTTAAAGCTATGTCTATTCTGATATTTTAATTAATTTAAAAAAATCTAATCAAAAATTTGTTACAAATATGGTACCAAATGAAATAGGCGATTTTTCTGAATCTGCCGGATTAAACAGCTTATCGATAGGACAATTAGATTTTTAAAATTAACTAAAGCATGAAAATTAGGTGGCAACTTGTGTTCACACACAGACAGAGTCCAAGGAAATCTCTTAACATTTTTAAGCGCGACAGAGCCAGTCAGTCAGGGATGAACGTAACTGTAAATGCTGATGATGCATATTTCTTACTATAAATGTGAAGAGCAAGAAAAGCAATGCCACTCCAGAATTCCACACTCTTTGATGAGCAAAAAATATAGATGTCATTATTTTCATAAATTTTCTTTTCTTTTTCTTTTTAATAGTTAGAAATCTATATATTTGTTTTTTAACAAATCGTTTAAACAACTCACTGAAGAACAAAATGAAATAAATTCTCAGAAATGAGAATTTAATTACCTTTTGAGCTTATTCTTTTTTAACACTTTCCAAGAAGGTTGAAAAGCGTTAATGACTTCGGTTTATCTGTCTGTCTGCCCGCGCACTAACTCCAGTAAATATTCATAGAATTTTTCGAAACTCATATATGTTATGCATGTTCACTATTGGATGTTTCCTATTGATAATCGAGTGAATATCTTTACTGGTTTGTGTACAGGGACATCCGGAAGTATTCCAAATCATTGTGTTCTATGAGAGGTATTTCTATAAACCAAATTTTAATAACTTTACTTTGCATAAATCTTAATGAAATTAAAGCATGTTATTCATATTCACCTGTAGAATATAGTATGAATTAGCATTGAGATTTAGAGGACGATACAAAAATGTTCAGTTACATCTCGCATAATAAGAAATTTGCTGGAATTACATTTTCTTTTACATTAAGCGTTTTTAACATTTTCTAACAAATAGGTTGATTTCTTTAGAAATCGACCTATTGCAATTACTTCGTTTATCTATCTATATATCTATCTATATGTATCTATCTATAATGAAAATTTTGTCATCATGATAACTCCCGAAATAATACACCCAATCGAACCAAATTTGGACAGTGAACTGATATTATAAATATCTTGGATGAGTTCGTTAAATAAGTTGCTCCGACATTTTGTTTGAAAGTGGCAGCCACTTGAAAATTTCAAACCCACAATGTAAAAAGCAGATTTAAAGCAAAATTTGCTTGAATTTTGATGTAAATACAGGCCACATAAAGGTCTCAATGAAGTTTATTAATGAAGTTTATCCGCCATTTTTAATAAAGTAGCAGATATTTTAAGTTAAGCAGGGCCTATTGAAAATTTAAAATCACTATAACTTCCGAAATAGTACTCCAAATCGTACAAAATTTGGACAGTGTCTTAACTTATTTTATAAATATCTTTGATGAGTTTGTTAACCAAGTTGCTCCGGCATTTTGTTTTCAAATGGAGACCACTTGGAAATTTCAAATTCAAATTGTAAAAAGCGTATTCCGAATTTTTTTGAATTTTGGTGTATTAGTTTATAAAAGTGTCTCAAAGAACTTTATTAATGAACTATATCCACCATTTTTAATAAAGTGACGGATATCTTAAGTTAAGCGGGACCACTTGAAATCAGTCTACCACTTGAAAATTTAAAATCCATGATAACTTCCGAAATAATACTCCAAATGGAACCAAATTTGAACAGTGTCTTAACTTATCTTATAAATATCTTAGTTGAGTTTGTTAACCAAGTTGCTCCGCCATTTTGATTCCAAGTGGAGACCACTTGAAAATTTAAATTGTAATAAGCGTATTCCGAATTTGTTTGAATTTTCATGTAAATACAGACCACATAAGGATCTCAATGAAGTTTATTAATGAACTATATCCGCCATTTTTAATAAAGTGGCAGTTATCTTAAGTTAAGCGGTGCCACTTGAAATCCGGCTACCACTTGAAAATTTAAAATCATAATAACTTCTGAAATAATACTCCAAATCGAACCAAATTTGGACAGTATCTTAACTTATCTTATAAATATCTTAAATGAGTTTTTTAACCAAGTTGCTTCGCCATATTGATTTCAAGTGGAGACCACTTGAAAATTTCAAGTTCAAATTGTAAAAAGCGTATTTAGAATTTGTTTGAATTTTGATGTATACATAGATTACATAAGTGTCTCAATGAACTTTATCCGCCATTTTTAATAAAGTGGCAGATATCTCAAATTAAGCGGGGCCATTTGAAATCAGGATACCACTTGAAAATTTAAAATCATAATAACTTCTTAAATAATACTCCAAATCAAACGAAATTTGGACAGTGCGTTAACTTATCTTACAAATATCTTGGATGAGTTTCTTAACCATGTTGCTCCAATATTTTATTTTCAAGTAGAAACCACTTGAAAATTTCAAATTCAATTTGTAAAAAGGATATTCCGAATTTATTTGAATTTTGACGTACACATAGACCATATAAGTGGCTCAATCAACTTTATTAATAAACTTTATCTGTCATTTTTAACAAAGTGCGGATGTTATAAACTTAGCGAGACAACTTGAAATTAGGCTACCACTTGAAAATTTATAAACATGATAACTTTTTAAATTCTAATTCAATTCGAACCAAAGATGAATTGTGACCTTATCATATAATTATCTTGGATAAGTTCACTAGGCAATTCGTTCCAACATCTTGTTTCCAAGTTGCAGCCACTTAAAATCACACTGTCACTTGAAAATATGTCATCACGATAACTTTTAAAGTACTAAACTGATTCAAATAAAAGTTGATAGTGAACTTATGGTACAAATGTTATGGATAAGTTCACTTAGTGACTTAATCTGCAATTTTATTTCCAAGTGGCGGCCACTTGAAAATTTGTCAATATGGTAACTTTAGTAAATACGGAATGAATTCGCATCAAATTTGGGTAATGGATTTATCATTCAAATATCTCAGATAAGTTCGCTGGTCATGTCACATCGAGTATTTTTCCAAGTGATGCCACTTAAAAATTTCTTATGACGATAATTTTTGAAATACTGATTTAATTTGCGCTAGAACTGGACAATGAACTTATCGTACAAATATATTGGTGATTTAACTGGGCAAGTTGTTTCGCCATTTTGTTTCGAAGTTGCAGACACTTATACTGTCACTTGAATATTTGCCAGAACAATAACTTTTGAAACACTGCACTGATTTGAACCACAGTTGGACAGTGGACCTATGCTTTAAATATCTTGGATGTGTTTGCTCGGCAACTTGCTCCACTCTATTGTTTCCAAGTGGCGGCCACTTGAAAATTTATTATGAAGGAAACTTTTGAAATACTTAATCATTTCAAACCAAAGTTGAAAAATGGATTTATCACTCAAACAACTACGATTTCGGTGGGCAAGTTTATTTCCAAGTTGCGTCCACTTGAACGCTGCCACTTGAGACTTTGTTATCGCAATAACTTTTTAAATACTGAGTTTATTTGAACCAAAGTTGTACAATGGACTTATTTTACAAATATTGTTGTGTATTTGCGGGTTCGTAAGTTTTTCAAGAATGAAAGACGAAAATTGCAAAAGTTCAGTAGTCTATTTACAGAAAATTCCAGAAGAATACAGGTCTATAAACCAGGTATCAACTTCAGCTTCAGTTTCACCAGTAAACACAGCTTAAATAACAGCAGTCAACAACAAATTCACAGTGCAAACAGTATCAAAGCATTAACATAAAGCAAGGCTCATTCACAGAGGTTCAGAATTCCTTCAATAGCAATGCAAGCGTTTGGCGAAACTCAACTGCGACTGACTGACTTGGCGTGTTCGGCCATCTTTTATACCCTTTTATCGAAACCAGAAAAATCTAGAAATTTCACGTAACTGGTGAACCAATCACGTTACAGCGTCCATATTTGTTATATCCATAATAAGGATTTTCTCGCAAAAAGTCGCCAAGGGGGAAAAGTTGCCAAATTTGGCACCAAATCCATTACTTGCTTTATTGGAGCTTTTTAAGGCGTTTTTAAGGGAAATTTAGGCTATTTTAACGCGAAAACAAACTAGAAATGCAGAAAATTAGCATTTTATTAACTTACAAAAGAATTTCTACAAAAAAAAAAAAAAAAAAAAAAAAAAAGAATTATTTTTAAATTTGCTACATTATTTTAGATTAATTAGTTCACTGAGCAACTTTCTCTGCCATTTTGATCCAAGTGGCAGCCACTTAATTTTTCAATACGAGGACTTTTGAGATTCTGAATTAACTATATTTGTACAGTAGTCTTATCTGACAAATGCATTTAATATATTTGTCAACTTGACCCACCATCTTGTTTCCAAGCGCCGGTCACTTGAACATTTTAAATTCACATAAAAAGGTATTAATGAACCAATTTGCTTAAAATTCCATATGTAGATAGCCTACATCAATATTTCTAATACGTCCATTAATAATTTGTAGGCGTCATTTTGAAACAAAATGACAGCTACTTGAGAAGGAAAATGAAATCAACCTACCCTTCTGAATAAGCCGGAAGGACTTGTTTTTAATCGCAAATATTATTTGAATTTGTGTATCTGTCTGTCTATCTATCCGTCTGGCTGCGTCCAACATCCGTAAACATTTTCAGAATAATAAAAAATATATATATATTGTAGGTAATTCAGATACACTATAGAATGTTTCCTATTTAAAATGGCATTAATAGATCCTGTACAACTGGTTTCTGTACAGGGACACCCAAAAAATGCAAATGCATTACGTTTTAGTACAGACATTTAAATAACTTTCTACTGCAAAATTCATAAAAAATTGACATTTATTGTCAATATACTAATATAATGTTCTGTTTAGAATAAGATACAGCTAACCTTCAAATTTACAGGGTTACACTGAAATATTCCAATAGATTAATGAGTGCATTTTCGTTTCGTTAAGCATTTTTAACAATTTCCAGCGATGTTTAAGAATGATTATGAATTTAATTAGTCTATCTCTGTACCTTTCGGTCTTTCTGTCTGTCCGTTGTGTGATAACATAGGCAAAGAAAATTAAAAGTTTTACGATACAAGGAGTACATACAGTTGGAAAGTGTTAATAATCAATGTGTACCACATGATTTTTTGTTCTTGTTCCTTTTTCCCCCTTAAAAAAAAAAAAAAAAAAAAAAAAACTGTATCATAGATTATTTCTTCTTCTTCATTTCTAAACGACACTTTAATGAGAGTCAACACACTTGTTCGCAGGTTTTAATTAATTTTTGTCTCCTAAACGTGCCAAAAACGCAGTGTGTATCAAAATGTATGACGCGAACGTTTCCAAAGCTTTTTTTTTTTTCTCCATTCTCCTGACTTATGCTACTCTCATTTACCTTTCGTTGAACAGAAGCGGCAGGGAGGGAGAGTAGTCAGGACATTTCTTCTGTTAAAGCGAAATTTTCTTATTTCTGCAAAAGCGAATTTTTTTTTTTTTTTTTTTCCTTGAGACAAATTTTTCAAAGTCAAACAATGGGATGGACTTCTTTTTTCTTTGGATTGCCCTGAATTGAAACTTTTTTTATTTTTATGAAAGTGGAAATCGGGTGTATGAATATTGGGCAAATAAAGAACGTTATCTGATCTATTTAACTTTGTCAACGCATCAAAACACGAGTACACTTTCCTTTACCAACTAACACATTTTTCTACAAAATTCAATTATCCCATTCGAAAGTATTTCATTAGTACAGTTAATACCGTCCTCAGCTAATTTCGAAAACTGTTGGAACATTTTTTTTTCTTCCGGAGGAATCCTTTTCCTCTTTCGTTATTAGCTCTCCTACCAAATCTGATGGTCCTGAGTGGTGTTATTTTGAAACAAGAAAAATAAATGCCCTCCGCATAGATCATAAACACTTTCCAATAATACTTAAACTTTACATTGTTTAACATTCCATGTATTTCACCTCTGTAATGACATCTTTAAAATTTTAATTACGAATTATTGTTAAATTAAAATTTAATTACTATTTTAATTATGAAGAAAAAACTTTATTATAGAAGCCTTTTGTGTAGCCCTATATATTTTATGAAAATAACAAGGCTAGCAAAATATATTTCATTTTTAACTAAGCAGGATGAAATATCACAAAGCAATTTTACAGCTTCCTATCTAAAGAGAAAACGTTAGGTGATTTTGTGTAGTCCTGTGGAGTTCTACAACGAACACTTCGAAAAGCAACTTTACGATGTCGAATTTGGAAGATCTCACTAAAATGTTTACGACTATCACTTTTGGCCCTACAATGACCTGATCAGAAGCCGTGATAGGAAGCCAAATTGCGAGTTTTAGCTTCGAATACTAACTGACCAATCACAGTGAGTAAATGGTCGAAAGTGAATACACTAAAATATTGTCAGCCATTTTTTTAATAAAAACTGGTGATTTAAAAAGCAAAAATGATGCACATAAAAGTCATGCTTTTTTGAAAAGAACTTTCAAAATTATAAATTTTTTGTGTGAACACTATATACATCCAATCATTTGTTTTAAAAATATTTGATTAGGAAGTTTACGAGTGACGATAGGTCTGTTGCTTTTACCTGAAAACAATAAAACAAAAATAACCCTAAAATTAAAGACTAAAGAATAACTTTCTGAAAATAATCAATTTTCACGACCTCAGAGCTATAAATTCTAAATTAAATGAATGTGATCAATGATGTGAATTCATCATCCATAATAAAATGATTGTAAAAAATGCTCATTTAAGGATCCTGTAATAAATAACTTAAGAAGGGTTTCGTATACCTGCTAGTGGCTTGGATACAGAGCATTCCGTTTCAAACCAAAAGTGCCCGGGTTCAATCCTCGTTAAGTGCTTTTTTTTTTTATATATATATATATATATATATATATATATATATATATGCATAACAATGAAAATATATATATATATATATATATATACAATATATATAGTTTAAAATAAATAATTTGCCAGTTGTAAATTTTAATTTAGCAATTATTTTCTACTTCATTATTCATTGAATTTAACTTTTGTTTCAGTATAAAGTCAAGTGAATATTTCAAAAGTAAGCAAATTTAATTGCCTATTTTTAAAATATTTTTTTCTTTTAATTAAAACAAAAAAGTTAAATTTAATGAATAATGAAGTAGAAAAAAATTAGTAATTTTATTAATACATATATACTCAATAACAAGAGATAAAATTAAGAAAATATAAATAAAGAAATAAAGAAATAATAAAGAAAAGATATTTCAGTTTAAAGTTTAATTTCTGTTTAAAAAGCAGAAAAAGTTTTCTTTTCAAAAGCAGAAAAATGATCAAACATTTTACTTTTAAACTTTTCTATTTAAACTTACAAAAAAAAAAAAAAAAAAAAAAGGAAGGAAGTTTCATTTTGTTAAATTAAATTAATAATAATAATATATATATACATTATCAAGTTAACATTGCAATAAAAATTAGAATTATTTATTTTATTATTTGTATTCATGCTCTTACTCTAGCAAAATGTTTGAAAGGATAATAATAATTATAATTTATGGGGGGGGGGGAATTAGTTACAAATTTAGCTTCTGATAACTAATAACTATAATTAAATTTAAATGAAATATATATGTATATATATATATACCGAAATATAAGCATTTTTAAAAATTATTTTATTTCAATGAGAAAAGGAAAAAAAAAGAAAGATCCCCCCCCCCAGCATGCAATATTGTATATTATATATATATACATATATTTAAAACTTTGGTGCTTTTATTACAAAAACCAAGAGAAATATAAACAAAAAATAGTCTAATATTTAAGACTGAAGAATAAATTTCTATAAATAATCACTTTTGTAGCCCTCAGACCTTTGAATTTAAGCTAAATCAAGTGAATTCATCTTTCATAATGCTAGTTTCGTTGCAATCCTACCTTAAAGAAAATATAATTAAGATAACTAAGGTTGCTTCTTCACTGTATCTTGTAGCTTGCTCAGTGCGTTAAAATTTTTAAGCCGAGAGTTCCCAGGTTCAATCCCTGGTAAGGGATAATAGCTTATATATATGTGTATATTTTATATCGTAAAAAGTTTTAAATAAATAAATATATATTATACATAATATTGTATATATGAGCAATTCCCTAATTTCTTCTTTTACTAATAAGGAATATATGAATATTTAATTTAATAGTTGGGGGGAAAAACTCTTTCTTTCCTTTTTACTTTCTTCTATATGTATATAGAAAGTATTGGATTCGTGAAAATTTTCGAACTCCAGTTTTCGATGGATTTGCACGTTTTGGGATGTCCTGAACACGATCCGACTGTTTTTAGAAAATGTCTGTCAGTCTGTCTGTGTGTGTGTATCACGAATTTTGTGGACGCTGTATCTCACGAACCAATGAACGAAATTTAACCAAACTTGGTATTTAGTTGGATCCTGACATATACTGGTGCTGATTAGATTTGGGGATCATTTGCTCAACAGATGGTGCTGTGAGCGCTTTTTTTTTTTTTTTTTTTTTTTTTTTTTAATTTTTAACAGGGCAGTATAGGACAAAATTTCGTATAAATGTACAGAATGAGAATTATTTTATAGTGTGATTGTAAAATTACTATTAATTATTGATAATATTAGTAGTTAACTAGGGGGGAAAAATGTGCATGTGGGGACATCGCTTCCCTCCTGGGGAGGGAAGTACCATCCCGGGGGAAGTAAATCTCCAATATGGTTATCTTTCGAAAGATCTCGTCAATATACCTTTAAAACGAATGGTTGAACTATAGATTTGTGATAATTTAAAACAAAGTTATCGATTTTGTTTACTTTTAACGAAAAAAAAAATTCTCATTTTTTCTGATAGTTGCTTAAAAAATGACTTTCTTTCGGCATTTAGTGATATAATTCTGTCAGATAAAAATCGTCTGCACTTATAATGAAAAATAATTTGATAATTTAATAAACAATGTGTCTGTCTGTGTGTCTGTGGTTTATTGTTTTCACCGTATCTCACGAACCAATGAATGAAATTCAACCAAACTTGGTATATAGTTGGACCCTGGCGTGGCATTGTGCTGATTATATTTGGGGATCAATAGCCCAGCAGGTGGCGCTGTGATCGCATTTTATGTGAATTTTTAACATGGCAGTATAGGACAAATTTTCGTATTTTTCACCGTATCTCACGAACCAATGAATGAAATTCAACCAAACTTGGTATATAGTTGGAACTTGACGGGGCAAGGTGCTGATTAGATTTGGGGATCAATCGTCCAGCAGGTGGCGCTGTGATCGCAAAATTTCGTATTTTTCACCGTATCTCACGAACCAATAAATGAAATTGAACCAAACTTGGTGTATAGTTGGACCCTGACATGGAAAGTGTCTGATTAGATTTTGGGATCAATCGCCCAGCAGATGGCGCTGTGATCGCATTTTATGTAAACTTTTAACATGGCAGTATAGGACAAATTTTCGTATTTTTCACCGTATCTCACGAACCAATGAATGAAATTCAACCAAACTTGGTATATAGTTGGAACCTGACGGGGTCATGTGCTGATTAGATTTGGGGATCAATCGTCCAGCAGGTGGCGCTGTGATCGCAAAATTTCGTATTTTTCACCGTATCTCACGAACCAATAAATGAAATTGAACCAAACTTGGTGTATAGTTGGACCCTGACATGGAAAGTCTTTGATTAGATTTTGGGATCAATCGCCCATCAGATGGCGCTGTGATCGCATTTTATGTAAACTTTTAACATGGCAGTATAGGACAAAATATCGTATAAATGTACATAATGAGCGTTATTTTAAACTAGTGATTGTAAAATTAATATGAATTATTGATAATAGTAGTAGTTAACTACGAAAAAAATTTTGTGCATGTGGGGGCACCGGTGGGGGAAAGTTAAATTTTCAAGATGGGTATCTTTCGAAAGATCTCGTCAATACCTTTAAAACAAATGGTTGAACTATAAATCTGTGACAATTTGAAACAAAGTTATAGATTTTTTTACTTTTAACAAAAAAAAAAAAAAAAAAAAAAAAAAAAAAAAAACCCTTAAAAATCGTAATTTTTTTTTTTTTTAACGAAATTTAACCAAATTTGGTATTTAGTTGGTCCCCGACGTAAAGTGGTGCTGATTACATTTGGGATGAATAGCTCAACAGGTGGCGCTGTGATCGCATTTTTTCTAAATTTTTAACATGGCAGTATAGGACAAAATTTCGTATAAATGTACATAATGAGAGTTATTTTTAACTTGTGATTGTAAAATTAATATGAATTATTGATAATAATAGTAGTTAACTACGAAAAAAATTTTGTGCATGTGGGGCACCGGTTCCCCCCCTGGGGGGAGGGTAAATTTTCAAGATGGGTATCTTTCGAAAGATCTCGTCAATACCTTTAAAACGAATGGTTGAACTATAAATCTGTGATAATTTAAAACAAAGTTATCGATTTTTTTTTTAAATATTGTTACTGGTTGAATATGTATTACTTTTAACAAAAGAAAAAAAAAAAAAATAATAGAAAAAAATAGTATTTTTTTTTAAATATTGTTACTGATTGAATATGTATATAGGAAAATATAGAAGAAAGTCTTGTGGTGGCCACAACATACTAGTTTTTTTTTACATTTAATTTTAGTTATTTACTAGAAGTTAAAATTGTAACTAATATAATTTTCTTCTCATAAGTTATTATTATTAATTTCCCTTCAAATATTTTGTTAGAGTATGTATACAAATAATAAAATAAATAAACAGATATGCTTAAGTTAATTTGATAATATATAATTTTTTTTAATTATTAATTTAACAAAAATGAAACATTTTACCCCCCCCCCCCTTTTTTTTTCAGTTTAAATAAAATTGTTTAAAACTAAAATGTTTGATAATTTATCTGCTTTTGAAAAGTCATTATTAAACAAAAATTAAACTTTAAACAGAAATATTTTTCTTTATAAATTATTTATTTATTTAATTTCTTGTTATTGAAGATATATATTATTTAACTTGCTAATTGTTTTCTACTTCATTATTCATTAAATTTAGCATTTTGTTTTAATTAAAATAAAAAAAAATTTAAGTATAGGCAATTAAATTTTAAAATTGAAATGCTTACTTTTGAAATATTTATTTGAATTTATACTGAAACAAAAGTTAAATTCAATTAATAATGAAATAGAAAATAATTGCTAAATTAAAACTTACAACCGGGAAATTATTTATTTTAAATAGTTTTTTTTTTTTTTTTTCAGATTTATATATATATATATATACATATATAATGATAATAATAATAAAACTGCAAAGGAGTTAATGGGGATTGAACCCGGGTACTGTTGTTCTGAAACGGATTGCTGTGTGTCCAAGCCACTAGCAGACGTACGAAGTTCATCTTCAGTTATTTATTACACAGTCCTTAAATGAGCATTTTTACACTTACTATTTTATTGTGAACGATGTAATCACATGATTTCATTTGAAATTTATAGCACTGAGGACGTCAAAATTGATTATTTTCAGAAAGCTATTCTTTAGTCTTTAATTTTAGGGTTATTTGTGTTTTATTGTTTTAAGGTAAAGGCAACAGACTTATTGTCACTCGTAAGCTTTCTAATGAAATATCTTTAAAACTAATGACTAAATGTACCTAGTATTCACACAAAAAATTAATAGTTTGGAAGTTCTTTTCAAAACGTATGACATATGTACATATTTTTTATTTTTTAATTCATCAGTTTTTTGTACTAAAAATGGCTGACTAAGTTCTCACTTCGTAATCGCGTTTTCACTAGCTGTACAGTGGGTGAGATTTTAGAGGTAGATAATGAAGATAAATACCGGCAGTGAGAAGCTTCCGATGAGTTCGTTGTAGCACTTTTTCGTGATTGTCGAAAAATGACGTCACAGCACAGAATTCTCGGCAGTGAGAAGATTACGAAGTGTTCGTTGTAGGCCCCCTGTTTCGTATAAAATTTTCATACGCAAAATGTAGTACACTAAAGAAGTCCTCATTATACTCAAAAATTACTCTGAACAATTTTAATATAGATCCCACGATATATCTGAACAACTTTGGTGGGCCATGTATGTAAACTAATCAGTTACACAAATCACACCTAATTCCACACTAAAAATGATTAGGTGTACCTTAATAATATGCCTCATTTGTGGTGTACGGATAAAAGGTAATAAAATATGCTTTAAAAATTAATTGCCTGTCATCGACCTTAATGTATCTTAAATGTTCTGTGAATCCTTGTAAACAAACCAGCTGCATTATTTCTACTATTTTCAATAGAAAGTATTCCATAATTAACTGGAATACTTGAATAACATATATAAGTTACAAGTCATTCTAAAAATAATTATCGCAATAAGAGCGCGGAGAGACAGACAAAAAAAAAAAAAAAAAAAAAAAGGGGAGTGGGGGGGGCTTTGAAGAAATAGTTTTTATAGACTGTAATGAATTATTTTGTGAGATCACGTATAAATATAAGTAGTATCATAAACATGATCAGATGCTCTCTATAAAAATTATCAGATATATCATTTTTATAGAGAGCATGCCATAATGAACCAGAATGACAAGTATCGGTTTCAAGTCCTTCTATAAATAATGGTTACAAACATTAAAGAGCGGAGGGAGAGGGAGACGAACTAAACACTTTTCATATTTCTTAGAAAGTGTTAAGAATCATCTAATATATAAAATAATTAAGAATATTTTAGAATTACAATAGAAACTAGTATACTATAGCTATTACAAAATTTTCTTCTATATCATTGTATATAACAGAGCCATCTACCGATTAACATGCACAAAAATTTACTGACAGCTTTTCACAATGAAGACTTTACATATGCAATATAGAAGAATTTTAACCAATAGTTGCTCTGGGACTTTCAGATGTAGTCATATTGAATATTCCAGAAATTGAGTAATAGTAATGCCACCTGTTGGCTGGTGTACACCTGAATGCGAATAAGGATAATTTTTTGCAATATCCATCTTAAATGTCAAATCTGGCGTATTTATACGCCATAGAAGCTGAGATGTAGCCTTCTAGAAAGAGGAGAAAAGTTTGAGAAATCGCAGCATAGCAACCGCAATTGTTGGGCGATTTGCATTGAAATCTGACAGGAATTAATTTATATCGAGATGCAGCTACATATGAAATTTTTATGAAACTCTGTGCCTTAGTTCTTGAGCGAAATCTGCCAAAAAATTAACGCACAGATGTTTTTTAATTGATGAAATTGTTTTCTGGAAGACTCAAAACGTGTAAATTCGTCGGAAACTGAAAGTCGAAAATGTTTACGATTCCGAAACTTTCTTCTACTGTATTTATTGAATTTTTTTTTATTTTTCCGACTGAGTGAAAATAATGCCGGGAATCGAACCCCGGATCTTTGACTTACAAGGTCAAGGCTCTACCAATTGAGCTATCCAGGCAGACAACCGGTCAGCATTACTCACTCAGAAAACCTTATTATTTTCACTCAGTCGGAAAAAAAAAAAAAAAAAAAAAAAAAATTCTATAAATATGATTTTCTTCCACAGTTGATTGTGTGATTTTAATAAAAATTGTATTTATTTCTCCCATTGTTTAATGGTGTTTTCCATTTCCTGCGGCTTATTTCTGTCGAGCTATCTACATGATAGACCAGCGATGTTTCTGCCTTAAGGTTTTTCTGAGTGAGTAATGCTGACCGGTTGTCGGCCTGGAGAGCTCAATTGGTAGAGCCTTGACCTTGTAAGTCAAAAATCCGGGGTTCGACTCCCGGTCCAGGCATTATTTTCACTCAGTCGGAAAAATAAAATTTCAATAAATATCATTTTCTTCCACAGTTGATTGTGTGATTTTAATAAAAATTGTATTTCTTCTACTGATTACAGAAGAATATAAAAAATAAAACCACAGAAATAAAAACTGTCTTATTTAGGTGAATAAAAGGTATGAGAAATCATCTGATTCGGGGAATCAGTCGGGCTCTGGCACTAAATTAAAATTATTGAAGGACAGATTTCCACTTTAGTAACATTTAAAGGAAATTTATAGCCGGACATTGGGTTGATTACAGTTCTTAAAAAGATCTCTACAAAATAATATGCTAGGCGAACTAAAAAACTGTTCGAAAATTTTAAAAAATCACCGTCTCTCGAGGGAAGGAATCCATAATGAAAGAAAATATTCTCCTTTTATATTACATCAGTGTCGCAGCTGTGTTTAATCTACCCATATCCAACGCCTAACTTATAAAGAGGCTTAGTGCTGTTGTCGCCTGCTATCAAATGCACCATTTATATTTCGTTCCGTTCTTCGACTTTTCGCTTATGGGATACTTATAGATTCTCAATTTGGGGATATTTAACATGAAAAAAAGGGAAAAAGAGAGAATTTCCTGCCTTTTTAGATGTTCTCGCAATGAGGACATTTCGGAGGCTAATCTCCTTGCAGCAAGGAAAAGAGATTCTGCGGGATAGTTTTCTCCCTCGCCTTTCGTGAGATGTAAGGAACGTAAATCTCTTTAACACCCGCTAGACTGCAGCAAAAAGACGCCGAAACATTCTTAAATGTCTTCGTTGCGCTAAAAAGACTTTTTCGTGGTGGAGAAAAGAGTTAGGAAGGACGTGCCTGGGATGCTTCGAATCGGAGAATTGAATTAAGTGGCCAAACACGGAAGAAAAGCTGGGAGCTTTCTGAATGGAGAAAAAAAGAGAAAACATGCTTTTAACTTTTATTACTTTCTCTTACCTATATATGATAGGGAAAATATTATTGCTATATTACATATTTTGTGGTCCCCTTAATAAGTAAATTTTAGGCTTTTAGACGTTAGTCTATGTGTGTCTGTATTTGTGTTAGTGTCTGAATGAATTAGCAGCCTAACACAGAAACAAATATTAACAGGAAATTTTAACAAAAACAAATATTTACATTATCAGTTTAACATAAAAACAAATATTAACACTAAAATTCTAAATCTGTATTACATGGGGATGCTACATGAAGCTTTTTATTGAAGTCGGACAAATGGTTGATGTACAGAGACATATAAAATATTATTTTCAAATACATTACGTTTATGGGCGAAATTTTACTGTTTAACAGATTTAATCTGCATTGAACAAATGCAATTGAATAAATATTTTTTAGACACACAACAGCGTGTTTTACATGGTATACTCTATAACAAAAAAGGTGACGCACCAAGAAGGAGTAATGCAAACTGGACACAAATTGACATACATACAGATTTTGATGGAATCAAGCACCAATTCATCATTATCGTCGATCCTACGTGCAACTGGTACTCCAGTGACTTCAAATACCCTTAATAGGCAGCTCAGTGAAATGGGGTTGTGCTCAGTCCCCGGATCTCTCTTCCACTGAGGACGTTTGGAGCATCATAAAAAGGGTCCTACATCCAGCTCGGGATTTTAACACTCTGACGCAACAATTGGACAGAATTTGGCACGATACTTCACAGGAACACATCTGCCTACTCTATCAATTAATACCAAGCCGAATAACTGCATACATAAGGGCCAGAAGTGGACCAACGCGTTATTGACTTGTTTACTTTGTGAGGCTCTTACTCTTGATTAAATCATTCAAATTTTCTGAAACTGTAATCAATTGTTTTTCTCCGCATGTACATCACATCTACCAATTTTTGTCCCCATTTCTTCTTGGTGCGTCTTTTTTTTTTTTGTTATAGAGTGTATATAGTAGTGCTGGACGATATCAGAAATTAAATATCGCGATATATCACCAAGTTAATATCGATATTAGCGATATATTGCGATATTTCTTTCAAGGCAGAAAAAAATAGACATTTGTTATTTTTTAAAGACATATGCACACGAATTTTAAAGTATACAAGTATAGAGTGTTTTCCATGTATTTTCTGGTATATTACTACCATAACTTTATCATAAAAAAAAAAATCATAAAAAGTGAATTAATGTTTTGTCTTTCTCATAACTTATACTATTGCTTTTTAGTATACCTCTGTATAGTTTATCCTCCATTCTTCCCATTTTAAGCTTTAATTATTTTAAAATCATATTTTAACACAGCTAATATGTGATCTGTGTTTTATTTGTACCAAGTATATCAAAATTCATAATTCTACTAAAAATAAAGCTTCAGAAAAATTGTCTTAAGATGCAGGTATTAAATAAAAATGAAAATCATTTTAATTAGTTCAGAATTGCCATTATAAATAGTTCAGAATTGCCATTAAATACACCTTTTTTTGGTTGTAGAAAGTAATATTTTTTACTTAAAACTCTTATATGCATCCTAAATGTCAGTTACTTGTCATTTTTATTTTTGTATCCTCTTACCAAATCATTACAATATCTTTTAAATATATATGTTCAATTCACATTCGTAATAGTTTCACAGTAATTGAAATTTGAATTACATATTATAATGTGTGTGTGTGTCTGTGTGTGTGTGTGTATTTATGTATACATTGTCAGTATAAAAATTATATTATTTAAACAAAATTATGTTGAAGTTTCATTTTGTTACTTAAAGTAACTCATTTTGCATTTAAACCAATTTTATTTAACATGTACGGCTTTAAAAATAAAATAAATAAATAAATAAATGGAAAGAGAAATATAAATGCTACATAAAAAAAGTAATAAACTATTCAATATTATATAATTCTATAAAGAAACTGTCACTGTAAAATTACTGACGATAAAACTTTATTTTACATCAGTTAGATAGCACCCTTTCTCCCTTCCCATGTTATCCAATAGGATTTTTGTCGCTTCGTTTCATAAAAATATTTTATTCAAAAATGAACTTCTTCGAATTCTGTTTTTTGAATATTACTCTTTGAACAGGTCGTCTTTTAGCTTAGTGAGCAATTTTTCGAAAAAATAAATTTAAATATTTTACTTAGAGATCCACACAGAGTCCATAATTTACTTATTGAAATAAAATATTGAAATGAATTTTTTCGAAAAATTGCTCACTAAGCTAAAAGGCGACCCGTTCAAAGAGTAATATTCAAAAAACAGAATTTGAAAAACTTCATTTTTGAATAAGATATTTTTATAAAACGAAGCAACGAAAATCCCATTGGATAACATGGGAAAGGAGAAAGGAAGCTATCTGACTGATGTACAGTCTTAATAAAAAAAATATTTTATCGAAATATTTAATAATAATAAAATAATATTAAAAAAAAAATACATTCCATAATTGCTTATATTTTCAGAAGTTTTTTATTAAACGCTAAGAAAATTTGCAAAAAAACTCTTCTAGTAGATATCAGTTCAGTGACGCCAGATGGTCGAAAATTATTTCCCCAAACAAGTCTTCAAATTTCCCCAAATCACGGTTTTTTTTTTTTTTTTTTCGAAAAAATCCCCAACTTGATTTCTACTAAAAAGGGAAAATAAAAATTTTTTCAAAAAAAAAAAAAAAAAAAAAAAAAAAAATATCAAGCAGATTTTTCTATGATTTAAGCTCAGATTTTTCCCCAAATGAAGGCAATTTTTGAAAAAATCCCCAAATAACAATAAAGCTATTGAAAGTCTCTAGACATAGGGATAAATCATTACGCTACCAACATTGACAGAAAGTTGAAAAACGCCCCAGATTTGTCCCCAAAAATTTTAGAATTCCCCAAAAAAGTCCCCACAAACATTTGGTCTCCAAAATTGTCCCCAGAAGCCTCAAAACTCCCTAAAATGGGGACAAAATCCCCAATCTGGCATCACTGTATCAGTTCGGCTTTGATGATCTTTATTAAACACATGTTGAAGCATGTTATTGGCCATTTTATATCGACACTTTGAAATAGACCGATATCAATGAACCAATAGCAGGAAAGGAGCTAAAACAGAAGATATTGTTTTCATTCGTCATATTGCCTTTTCTGTGGTTTCCATCACCTACGATATGCATGAATGTAGAGTGGGAAACTGGGAAATCAGTATAGTGTAATATATCAGAACCCATAATAGATATCTCGGATAGGGATATATCGTTTCGACTAATATCAAAACCTGCTGATTATAGGTATTGTGATATTGAAGTATGTCTGATGAATTTTTTCTGAAGGGGTAGAACCGTGACCTTGAACGAAGTCAGCTTATTCACGGGATAATCAAAGCAGATGGCTTTCAATAAATATTTTTTTTTTTTTTTTATTATTTATTTATTTATTTATTTTTTTTTTATGCGGTGGCCTTTTTAAAGCAGTGATGTTTAGATTTGAGTTTATGAAGGATGAGGAAGTATATGTATATGTGTTGCAATAGAAATCGTTTGGCGTGGGGCTATTTTTTCTAGTTTATCAGTGAGTAATTAGAGAAAAGTAGAAAATGAGTATTAAAATCAGATATTCGGCGCTTTTTTTCTTCCGGTTTCGCTCTCGTTAGCTGTTGTATGTTGGCTGATCGGGTTTCATTCGCTCGAGTTTCGTTCACTCGGGTGCAATATCGTTAAAGGGATATATTGGAGGAGCTAGATCTTAAATATTGTTATCGGGATATTAAAAAAATATCGATACTTAGGGATATATTGATAAATAATCCAGCCCTAGTATATAGTATGAGAAGTGTGAATTTTTCATTTACAGAGACACGGGCATAATGATACTATGTTTAGAAATTCATAGAAGTGCATTTAGATTTGCGTTATATGTTTTTCTTAATGTGATAAATTGTACTAAATTATATGGTGCGAGTACAATTCATAGAAAATTCATGAAAAATCTGTATAAAGATGCTTTACTGTATGTCTTTGTGTGTCTGCTATCAGTATAACATAAAAATAAATATTTACAGAAAGTCAAAATTCGATTCTTTAACTTTATATACCATATACCATACCTTTTTTCCAAGACTTCCGCAGAATGTTGTGTGGTGAGGAGGACATACCTAGGATATCTCATAGATATAGTAATATACATAGATCTATCATCCCCATGTTAACGCGCAAAGATTTTTGATGCCGAAAAAGTTTTTGGCATCAGCCATGATGAGAGAGTATAAAACTCGAAAACAACAATGGAATAGAATGTTGATATCATAGATATAGTAATAAGACATGGTTGATATATATTGAAAATGCCGAAGTACTGCGCGGCTTTTAATTGTAGAAATAAATTTATGAAAGGAAGTGGAATAAGTTTTCATAAGTAAGTTAAATTTAACTAATTTATGAAAAATGTGATTCTTTATAATCAGTTGCTTTGTTGTTATTATGGTTTAAATACTGTTTTGATTTTTAATAGAATACTTTTTTTTAAATTTTAATATTTTTAAAATTTTTATATTAGTAAGTAATATCGAATTTTCAAAATTCTTTTAAATGTAGTTAGCAGTGGCAGAGGTAAAACCCGCTTGTTTTAATATATTATAACTAGTATTACCACAAGACTTTCTTCTCTATTTAATCCTATACAAATTTATTCAATACAAATTATTTATTAAGTTATAATTTATTAAAGATATTTTCCATGATGAATGCAGACGATTTTTTTCTTAAAGTAGCATAATAATAAATGCTGAAAAAAATCATTTTTGTGCAGACATGAAAAGATATACAGTCGAATCTTGTTAACGTGAATCTCAAGGGGGATCAAAAATCTGTTCATCTTATCAGTAGCTCATGCTATCAGTAACTGATCGTCATATAACTAAAGTAATCTTCATTTTGACGGGGATTGTGGTAACAGTTCATGTTAAAAGTAATTCACGTTAACGAGGTTCGACTGTATATATATATATATATATATATATATATATATATATATATATGTCTATGCTATATATACATTATATATAACATTAAAAATAAAAGAAATCGGTAGCTTCGTTTTAAATTAATACAGATCTGTGGTTCAACCATTCGTTTTAGAAACATTGACGAGTTCTTTCTAAAATATCCACATTGAAAATTTATACAGGCCCCGGGGAAGGGCACTTCCCTCCCAGGAGGAAAGAACTGCTCCTACATGCACACATTTTTTTTTTTTTTCAAGTTTATTACTACTATTATCAATAATTCATATAAATTTTACATTCATGCGTTAAAAATAACTCACATTATATACATTTATATGAAATTTTGTCCTATACTGTCATGTTAAGTACTTAGACTTTAGTACTTAGTCTTGTTTTTCAACCGGCGGATGATACGTTAACAGCGCATGCAAATTTTCCTGAAAAAGAGGATAAGTTAAACCAATTCTTCATCCGTAAATCATTTAACTCTTACTTTCTTGAAATTCATTATGTGTGTTTCCGAGTAAACCCAATTTCTGCAATATTTTGCAACAGGAAAATAAAGGGTTAACAGCTAAAGCAAGATTTCCTGTAAATGAGGATAAGTTTAATGACTTTTTCATCCCAAACACTTCTTAACTCCAAACATTCATCAAAATTATTATATTTATTTCCAAGTAAACCCGATTTTTGCCATATTTTTCCTCATTAATATGCAATTTTTGTCATATTATTCCAAGTAACCAACAAATAAAGGTCTAACAGCAAACCATGATTTTTATGAAGATGGGGATCAGACTAATCGTTTTTTTACCCCCAAAAACACTTAACTCCAAGCTTCCATCAAAATCGTTAAACCCATTTTCAAGAAAACCCAATTTCTGCCATATTTCCTAAACGGTAATTAAAGGGTAAACAGTAGACGCGAATTGCCCTGGGGATGAGCCTAATTGATTTTATACCTCTAGAAACACTTAATCAAAGACTCTTCAAAATCATTACATCCCTTTCCGAGTTAACCCAAATTCGGCCGTATTTCTTAACCGGTTGATAAAGGGTTAACAGTGAGCAGGAACTTTTCTGAATCGAAGAAAAAATCTAATTTGCACCAAATATTTATCTGTTTATCTATCTATCTACCTATATATATATATATACATATATATAGAAAGAGAGATGCCAAGTTATTATGGATTTCCGTAATCTTAATACCAGAATTTTTTTTATTTATTCCTTTGTAATAACACTGCTCGGCATGAAAATTGTATCTGACACCATTTCAGCCCACTCTTATGTAAAATGACCTCCTGAATTCGAATATGATCACAATTTTGCCCAATCACACACCGTTTTCTTGATACGCCCCCTCCCCCATTTTTATCATTGTTTGATAATTTTATACTCATCAGTTTGATTTGGAGAGCAACGATGATTATTTTAACCGTTAAATGTCTTCTGATCTGAGGAGCTGCAGTGGTAGAAAGTTCTGAAACACGAACATTTGTAGTAAGGAGGATACTTGAGAGCATTTGTGCCCAGAAGAAAAAAAAAAAACCACTTCACCCTAAAATTTAATCAAAATCGTCACATTCACTTCCGAGTAAACCCATTTAATGCTATAAATTTCGACTGGCCGTTAAAGGGTTAACGCGATTTTTTCTGAAGATGAGAATATGTCCATTCGTTTTAGCTCTCTAAAGAACACTTAACCACAAACTTTTATAAAAACCGTTATATCCATTTCCGAGTAAACCTAATTTCTATTATATGTTGTGACTGGCCGTTAAAGGGTTAACGCAAATTTTCCTGAAGATGAGTATATGTCCATTCGCTTTATCTCTCAAAAGAACACTTAATCCCAAACTTTTATAAAAATCGTTATATCCATTTCCGAGTAAACCTAATTTCTATTATATGTTGCGACATGCCGTTAAAGGGTTAACACAAATTTTTCTGAAGATGAGGATATGTCCAAACGTTTTAGTTCTTAAAAAAAAAAAAAAAAAAAAAACACTTAACTCCAAACTTTAAACAAAATCGTTATATCCATTTCTGATTAAACTCAATTTCTACTACATGTTGCGATTGGCAGTTAAAGGGTTAACACTAATTTTCTTGATGCTAAGGATGTTCCAATTGTTTTAGGTCTCTAAAAAGCACTTATCCCAAACTTTTATTAATATCTTTATAACCATTTCCGAGTAAACATAAATTTCTACTCTATACAGTTGGTAACAAAAGTGTCCGACTGCATTGCGATTGGCAATTAAAGGGTTAACTCTAATATCTCAAAAGATGAGGATAAGTCCAATAGTTTTTTCGACCATAGAAACTTCTAACCAGACAGAAATAGTAGACAGAAACGATAAATTTCTTTAAATGTCGTTATTCCATACAAAAAAAAAAAAAAAAAAAGGAAGAAGAAGAAAAGAAAAAGAAAAGAAAAGAGAGTAAGAAAAATGAGTATCTGGAGTTTTTTCATTCATCTTTAGTACATAAATTATTCATAAATTTTATTTGCTAAATTATCTGTGTGTATTCCCGTGTATATTCAGTCGGGGAAAGACATCCACAAGAGAGTAAAATGGCCGTCTTTTCCCGAAAAAAAAAGGCATCACTTTTTCGGCCTCGCTGATCAATCTATGTCTTATTACTATATCTATAGGATATCTTAAGGATTCTCTATTTATTTATTTATTTATTTTTGAATTTAGTAACAACTTTAAATATTTTATCAATGCAGCTACAATATTGAAACTGCGGTTGAAAAAAAGCCCCCTTCCACTCTCACAGTAATACGGGTCAAATAAAATTGTACCTTAAACTATTTTTAACTGTTATGCTTTTAAGTATTTCGCACGCGATGCCTGTTTTTGTTACTCCTTACACTGTAATAATTTGTTTTTATAAAAATGCAGGGTAAGAGGGGTAAGAGAAAGAAGTGTGAATAGTATGCTGTGAGTGTAACACCATACTGCTTTTTAAATTTTGTGGCTGCAGTTATCGTCTGCAATTATTCGAATTATAAAAATAGAATATTATCGTTTGCATTTGAAGAAATATTATTATTGTTTTTATCATAGTTTAGTGGCAACGAGATTATTACTCTTGGTTTTGTAGAATGTAAATAAATGTTTTTTGTGTGTTTTGTTATGTCGTGATGTACTTATTTATATTACATATAAAGTTTATAATGATTAATATGACATCCGACATTTGGTAACTTTGAATAGTGAATGAATACGCAGCATTGTTTTTATAATATTCATATGAAAAAAAAAAAAAATTGTTTCTTCTTCGAATACAAAGAGGTACCTTTGTTCGAATATTTCTTCTTTGAA
The DNA here is from genome assembly GCA_963930645.1 of Salticus scenicus. Lineage (NCBI taxonomy): Eukaryota > Metazoa > Arthropoda > Arachnida > Araneae > Salticidae > Salticus > Salticus scenicus. The sequence continues at coordinate 371,078,439 of OZ005650.1, forward strand.
TGCAACATAAGAGCTACGTGCTTCAATTTTCTAAGTTTCGTTGGATTACACTATTAAATTACTCTTAGTACTAATTTCCCTCTAAACTGAAATTAATAATTTTAATTATAACTTCACTACCTTGAAATTTAATTTTTTTTTTTTTTTTTCATTTTTTTTTTTTCAATATGCCTAATGACCAGGCATGAGAATTTTCCGCAAATCCGCGATTTTCCGCTTTTTTGCGATTTTCGTTAATTCCGCGATTTTTTATTTTGTTAAAATCAAACTCCAATAACGATCAGTGTTCAAACGCTCCACAAAAAACTTTAGATTCTCAATCTTTTTCCATCCAAAATATAAATGTCAATATTCATTTTAAACATGCTTCATCAGATTCTGTAACATATAAAAGAACAGAATTATTCAATATTTCTCACTCATGTAATTTTTTTTGTCCTCCCCCACTTTTTCATCTCTAACCATTGCTGATCAAACATTCTGCGGGAAGCCTTTTATTTTTGAATATTTATCCATCCACAATATTAATTTTAAACTTACTTTATGATATTCTAGAACCCATAATGAAATAGAATTGTGTTTAATATTTCTCTCATGAACTACTTTTTACCCCCCGCCCCCCCCTTCTTTCCCATTTTCCACCACCAGCCAATGATTAAATGTTGATTGCTAGCTAACTTTTTTTTTTTTTTCCTTTTTTTTTTTTAAACACATGTTTTATTGTGTTGATGTGCATTACTCTTTTAGTTTAATTTGTCACTTTTAAAATATTTTGTATAGTTTTTTCCTGTTAGCATTATTTTTCATTTGAAATAAATTTTATGAACGTACATTTGTACAGTTTTCCCCGCGCGTGTTATTGTTCTTTTAAAATTAATTTTATGAACACGCGTGTTTCCTCTTTTTTTAATTTTCTGCACTCTCATGCCTGTCATGAAGAACTTCCAATTCCTGCTGTTCAGGTTGCTAAATTAGGTGATAAATTACCTCCCTTATGGAAAAATAATATCAAATTGTGGTTTGTGCAAGCAGAGTGCAATTTCCAGTTATCAGGCTGCTGTTTCGGAATATTATTAAATCATCCGAACACAGACAAATATGAAACGCTAAAGACACGATTGATTCAGGAATTTTCGGATTCTGAAAATTGACGAATACGAAAATTATTATCAGATCTCCAACTAGGAGAGGAAAAACCATCCCATCTCTTACGAAAAATGAGTGAATTAGCTGGACAATCTCTGTCGGACAAATTTTTAAAATCTTTGTGGTTTCAGCGGATTCCGGCTGATATTCAGAGTATTCTTTCTGTTAGTTCCGAATCTCTAGAAAATCTAGCAAATCTTGCAGACAAAATTGCTGAAGTACGGACCGATCCATTGATTAATAGTATCTGTACTGTAAGCTCCGTAGACGCTGCAAATCAAGCCCGTGCAAAATCACTAGATCCTTCAGACACATCACTAACTGAAATATCTGCTCTCCGCGCAGAAATAGCTGCACTCAGTCAGAAAATGGAGGATTTATCCCTATATCGTTTGAGAGATCGTTCACGGAAACGCTATTTTACGTCGCTACACAGACGCTACATATCACCACACTCTGGATAATATTGTACAAATCCGGTAAAGGTAATTAACATTATGGTTGCTTTTTGACACGCATTCAAACCTGTAACATTAACAGAAGGTATTGATTGTGATCAGAACTAGATGAGTACCAAAAAGAATAGGTTAGCTAGGAATTATTCTTTGTGATGGAATCACTAAGTATGGACTAACAATAGTTAGGTCCATCGGACCTGAAAGTTTTGAGAATAAACCTGCTGAAGAAATTGTCATTATGGTTGCTTTCTGATGACCAACTGCGTCAAGGAACTTGTTAGCTATCCTACATTTTATAAAAGAACTATTCTGCAAAGGTAAAAGTCAACATGGTTACTTTTTGACCATGCCATTCATACACTAATGGAGGTAATAAAAATAAAAAATACATTCATGCACAGTCATGGGCGTGGTGCTGACTTTACGGACTTATAAGCCAAGAACCGTTTACATTAAAAAAAAACTTTTTCTTTTTTTTACTTCTTTTTTACAATTTTTTTTTTTTTTTTTTTTTTTTTTTTTTTACATTTTATACTTTTTTAAAACTTTTTATTTCAAGATTTTCTGTTTTTACATTTTTATTTTTACCGGGGCTCAGACTGTATAGGTACCCGCCGCTTTAACTTCATGGACCACGATCATGACCAAAAATAAACAAAAAGTCCCTTGATCTAGTAAATAAAAATCTGTTAGGTCCTCTTCTTCGGGTTTTAACAGTACTTGGCTGGCTCCTGCTGCTCGAGGGTTGTTGACTTTTGATCACTGTGAAATGTCGTCTATGTTGTTTGTGATCCAACTGACTATGTGTTTTGCCTTGTTCTGTACGTGTTTGTTGTTGGCTAATTGTTTATACCAGAGTTGTTCATTGGCCTGTGTGATTTGGGCCAGATGGAGGTTTTCCGTTAGCGGACAGGCTAGTAAGTAATGTAAGGATGTTCCTAGCTCGCCACAGGCGCAATCCGGGCTCTTCTTCCTCTTAAACCAATGAAGATAGGCCGGAAATGCCCCATGGCCCGTGTATATTTGTGATAGAAGCTTGCAGCTAACTAGGGTTTTTGTGTTTACTGTTGGGTAGTATCTGTGAGTTAGCCTGCCCGTGTCCCCGTAGTCCCACTCGAACTGCCATTGGTCCAGAGTAAGCTTTTTGAGATTTTTCTTTAAGTATGAGATTGGTTTACAATACTTCCTTATACTTTATATAAGGAAGTAATATAAAGCGAAAATTCATTCATACTTCTGTGTTTGCATAAGGTCAGCTAAACATCCCCAATTTTTTGTCTTTATATCCACTGCTTAATGTTTGTTTCAAGAAGAAAAAATTGGGGGGGAAAAGAAAAGGAAGAATGATTCTGTGAAATCGAATGACGCATTTGTTGCTAATGGTTTGCGAATAACACCAATGAGTGCGTAGCTTTGCGAGTTGACCAGAATTATGTTACGATACTTCAAAAATCGGTCTTCTACTGAAAGACGGTTTCAGTATGAAATGAGATTTTACACCTACCGCAGAATCGTGAGACAGAATTAAAGAAACATATTTGTCTTTAAATACCAAAAATTACAAAAACTCACAATTATTGTCTCGAGTCGAAACAATAAAACACGATCTTTCATCAGCTGAAAATATACGTACTTTTATCCTCATGATGAAGAATCGTACTAATTATTTTCATGTGAATCAATTTCAGCGTGTTATTTAATTTAATGGGATTTCTTTTAAAAGATTGTATTCTGCAGCTTTAAATGCCAGTTTATCGGTGCTTTTCTCTAAAAATGAAAATGAATTGTTGATATGAAAATGAAACTTAGAGTACCAGTTTTCCTTATCTACAATTTTCTAGCAATCTGTCTTTCACGGCATGGTTTGCTGTGAGTGGAGTGGAAATGTTTCGAACAGCAGTCGTTTCCCAGCTAAAAATGAATAACGATCGTCCAAGAAAATAAGGTTCTGCGAAAGAACGAAAGGAAAAACCGCCCGTGCGTTTCGCCTGCCACGCAGCAACCGGCTATCAAAACCCGGAAAGCACACCGATTCTTTCCTCCGCCGTTTCCTTATCCTTTCCGATAAAAACTCGATCTCTCTCTTCTCCTTCTTCTCCATCGATTGTAAACGAACATAATTCGTCTGAGGAGGGAGAAAGTGAACGATTCCAGTTCTCCGGACGAATGAGTTTTGAAGAGGATAAAAAAAAAACTAAGATATTGCGGCCCAACACGGTTCCCTTTTCCGGAAGTCATCTGAGAAAAATCGACATTCCCCCCCCCCCCCCCTCCACCCATTTAGATGCACTTTTTCTTCTCTTTCCTTTCCTTTTCTTTTTCTTTCCTTTCCTTTTTTTTTTTTTTTTTTTTTAACCTAGCGAGAAAGAATTTTTCTTTTACGGCTTATGCTGAAATAGCCATCTACTTTTTCTTTCTCCAAGAAAAAGAAGTATACTTATAAGAGAGACACTCACTAACAAAATCAGAAAGAGAAATCACTTCACGCATGAATTATGATATGAAACGCTTTTCCAGCTTTGTGAGAAAGGAAATTTAAACTTATCGTCTCATTTGTATACGGAGACTTTTTCAGAATAGCAAATTTTATTAATATCTTCCAACAAAGTTGAAAATTGTTTGACTGGGGTTTGTCTGTCTGTCTATCCGTTCTGCCATTTTCGTAAAAATTTTTAGGATATCTTGGAAATGATTCATGTTATACAAAACAAATTTATTGTACTTTATTAATTTATTTATTTAGTGAAAATGGTGTAAATGCTTGGTGTAATAGTGGTTTATGTACAGAGACTCATGTAATAATTCGGATATACGAAGGGAAGTCATTAAATAAGTTACAAAAAAAAAAAAAAAAAAAAAAAAATTGCATTATACCACATACATTTGTGGCTTATGTAATAACTTACCCTCCAAGTACAGTCAATGAAAGTTATTTCTTTAAAGTTTATTTTAACATGCATTGTGTACAAAACAGAGCATTAATATACACTATTCAAAAGCGTATAAAAGCAGTTTCCTATAGAAAAGGGTACAAAGTGCATTTAAAGTAGTGTAATGAGAATATTATTATATTTTTAAAGAAATTTTCAGTAAACTAATGCAGTGCATATGATACATTTAGGCATTCTATAAAGCTACACAAAAGTGATTTATTTTCCTACTTTCCCTTTAAAACTGAAAGCTATAAAAATAGTTCTTGTGAAATGTCTTTTTCCTAATTCAAAATAAGAGGAAATTGTCATCAAGAAGTACAAATGAATCGAAGATTAAACGATGTAATAGGAACCGTTTGATGAGAACGGCTTAATTTTTCTTGTTTTAAAGACTGCCGATACTTTATGAATGAGGCACGACCTCTTTCTCATCGAGCGTGTGAATCCAAAACATGCACGATCGTTTTCCTATTCCTTTTTTTTCTGGTAAAGATCCGATATGTACAGAGATTTCGGCAAAGAATCTGTCGTTCGTGAAAGACAGAGAAACGATTCCCTTCTCCGGACGAATAAATTTTGATGTGAAAATACAAGGTAGGACGTCCCATGGCAGCGTCCCATTTATTCTTTTCAGAAGAAAATCGACATTTCTCTTTGATCCGCACTTTCAGGTCGTAAGAAAGATTTCTTTAATAGATAGCACTGAAATAGAATTCGATTTGTTATTCCTTGAAGAAGAAAAAAAAAAAAAAAAAACTTAAGAAGAAAGCGCTTAGAAATACAGAATAATAAAGAAAAATGGAAAGAGAGAGGTGAATTATTATTTTTATTTATTTGTTTATTTAATTTTAAACTACTTGAATTGGAAGGACTCTGTTCTTTAATAAGGTGTAACATTTTGACATTTTTTCCAATCTTCATTTCGAAAAAACTGGAATTTTGTCATAGTGTTTCATATTTTTTTAATTCTCATAAAGAACTTTACAACAAACCAGGCTCTCATTTTTCATTAGACACAATAGGCCAAGGCCTAAAGGTCTTTAACTTTTAAAGGTTCTTAAATTTGCAGCATATTAACAAAGCCCTCGCACGGTGAATTGTTATAGCATACATTAATTTCTTTCTTCTATCTATCGCTATATTATATATATGAGAAAAAAGTATTGGATTCGCAAAAATATTCATCATCTCGTTTTCGATGTATTCACACATTTTGAGATGTCCTGAACATGATTCGATCATTTAAAAGAAATGTCTGTCTTTGTACGTTTCTGCCTATTTGTTACCATGATTTTAAAACGCTTTATCTCATGAACCAATGTACAGTAGTGATATAGGAATCAAGGCAAACTGTCTGCGCAAGGAACCTATACCTGGGTGGAGTGCCCTATGTATGTGTGTATGTTGGGTGGGTGGGGAGGGAGGTCCTTGCACATATACACGCACTTTTCGGAGAAAAAAAAAAAAAAAAAAAAAAAAAAAAACTCCAAATGGTTGGAGCGACAGGGGTGATCTGGGATTGAACTCGGTACCTCACGTTTACTAGCTTAGAAAGCAGAACTTCTCGGCCGCTGGTGAGACCACCAATGAAAAGATTAACGAAACTTATATTTACTTGGATTTTGATTAAAATTGGTATTGATTAGATTTTAGGATTCTCGTACCCAACAGATAATACTGTCATCGCGTTTTTTTTTTTTTTTTTTTTTTTTTTTTTTAAATAATTTTTAATATGGCCGTTTAGGACAGAATTTTTTATTAATGGATAGTAAGAATTGTTTTTAACCAAATAATGTGAAATTTAAAAAATATACATTTATAATAGTAATAGTCAAGCAGGGGAAAAGTGATCATATGGGAGTATCACTTTACATTCTGGGGTAAAGCTACTCTTCAAGGAAGTATAAATTCTCAATATGAATATTAAAAAACAATATATGTATATATGTAAATGTCTTTCAAACGAATTATTGAACTATAGATCTGTGATAATTTTAAACAAAGCTATCTTTTTTTTTACGTTTCGTTTATAATAATATATATAAATAAAGAGAAGTATATGTATTGTGTATCCATGTATCTCTGTGTCTGTCTGCGCATTGGTACTCAAACTACTATGACCGTAGAACTACAAAACTTGACAGATGGTTAGCTGGAACCCTGCTGGCGTGCACCTGATTTTTTCGAATTATCTTAGCAACGGCTACTAAATTATTTATTAATTTAGTTCATTCATTTGAAGGCGAGCGAAATCTCTTTTATTTATTTATTTATTTATTTATATAATTTTATTGAAATCAAATGGTAATACAGTAGAAAAAATTAAACATATTAAATTTTTCGATTTGATCCATTGATTTTTCTGCTTCATTTTCTTAAACCTATTATTTCATTTCAATCGTCTGCGTATCTTAACAATGAATATTACATTATTTATTTAGTTAATTATTCATTTTTAATTAAATAAGTTAAATTAAAAGTTTAATAAGTTTAATTAATAATTAAACTTATAATTAAACTTTAACAGGCATCAAAATATTTCACGTTGTTTTAAAGAAACAAAAATCTACCAATTCATCAGGCAGACAGTTCTGTATCTTGGATGCCGCCCTTTACTAACAATATTTAATAAATATGCTTAACATATGAATCCCAAAACGCTTTTACTTTTACATAACTTCATAATAGCTCACCTCATTTTGAGTCTGTATTCGAATGAGCTTTAAAGTGAAGCGTTTACTTTCTCCTTTTATATTTCTAACTCCGATAAGAAAAATCTTTTAATAGCGCTGTTTTCAAGCGAAGCTCTCTACATTAGTCATCTGAAAAATTCGCGTTTGTAAATATCGTTCATTGATAACTTTATAGGAGCGATTTAATGAGGAGATAGTTAAATAACTAGTATGTCGTGACCATCATAAAACTTTCTTCTATATTTTACTGTAAATATTTATGCAACACAAATTATTTATTAAAATAAAATTATTTTCAATGATGAATGCACACGGCTTTTATGACCAGCAAAGTATGTACCACTAGATGCCGAAAGAAAATCAATTTAGTACGCACTTCTGAGATTTTTTTTTTTTTTAAGTGAAAAAAATCGATGACTTTTTTAGTTCCCCATCATACTATAGGTATGAGGAACTTAGGTAACCGTGAAAATTTTCGACCTCGGTTTTTTTACTTTTTTACACGTTTTCAGGTGTGAGGAATCCGAAAATGCTGTCTGTAGGGTGTCTGTTAGCCCGTTAGTTTGTTAGTCTGTGTACACGATATCTCAAGAACAAATTGTGGCAGAGAGGTCAAATCAGTTTTAAAATATTACTTTCGACACTGGCAAGAACCCTATTAATTTGCAACATTCGAATTAAAAAACTTCGTAAGTTATTAGAAATTTACGATTTTCTTAACATGGGAGAATAGGACAAAAATTCACTTAAACATGCATTAAATGGAAACTTTTTACTGTAAAAATATTAGACCAGTTTTAAAATATCAGTTTTGATGCCAGAATGAACATCAGTAACTATAAATATGCTACTTTGAAAATTTCGCAAGTTATTGGAAATTTACGAATTTCTTAACATGGCAGTATAGGGCAAAAATTCACTTAAACGTGCATTAAATGGAAACTTTTTACTGTAAAAATGTCAGACCAGTTTTAAAATATCAGTTTTGATGCCGGAATGAACATCAGTAACTATAAATATGCTACTTTGAAAATTTCGCAAGTTATTGAAAATTTACGAATTTCTTAACATGGCATTATAGGGCAAAATTTCACATAAACGTCAATTTTGAGAGATATTTTCATCGTAAAGATGTCAAACCACTTTCTAAATATTATTTAGGATACTGGAATAAATATCATAGACTATGGATTTTCCAGTTTAAAAAATTCGTAAGTTATTTTGAATTTACGATTTACTTAACGTGTCAGAATAAGTCAAAATTGAGCATAAACTTCCATTTTGAGGATCGTAAATACATTAAACAACTTCAAAATTACATTTACGATATTTGTTTGAACATGATTGAATACAAATATTCTAATAGGAAAATTTCGTAAATTATTAGTAATTTACGATTTTATCAACATAGCGAAATTGTAAATTTTTCATATAAATATGAATTTTGAGGATTATTGAATTGGAAATAGTGGCATGAAAACTAAACAACAGAATTGACCTGATAAAATAAATTAATAGATTAGAATAAGATAAATATATCGAAGTGAACGGTGGATAGCCTATTAGGCGGGGATTTCATTCTGTCACTGTATCAAGCTTTGGTGAAATTCATTTCTTTTAACATGATTATAATATGTCTCGCACTAGAAATTTATGAGAACATAAATATGATGGAGAACTGAGCAGAGTCCACCTATGCCAACTAGTTTCAAATTATCACAGATCTATGTTTCAACCATTTGTTTTAAAGGTAATGACGAGCTCTTTTCAGAGATCCCCATATTGGACATTTACACTCACAGGGGAAAAACGATGTCCACGTATACATTTTTTTCTGGTTGTGTATTGCTATTAAAAATTATGTGTTTTAAATTTCATATTAAAAAGTTTAAAAAAATTTTCATTATGTACATTTATAAGAAATTTTATCCTATACTGCCCTATTAAAAAATATAAAAAAGATGGGAGGACAGCACCATCTGTTGCGTGACTTATCTCTAAAGTTATGTTACGTTTGATTACTTTTCGCCCAATTTTTTATATGCATCTGTACATAGACAAACAGTAATACAGACAGACATTTTCTAAAAATGGTCAAATCGTGTTCAGGAGATCTCAAAATGTGTAAGTCAATCGAAGAATAGAAGTCGAAAATTTTCAATAATCTAATACTTTAAAATATTTAAAAATCATCACGTCTCATATATAAATTATATTAAACTTTAATCACATCAAAAACCGAGACAACATACACTAAAAATATATAGTTTAAAACATTAAAATACACAAAACATAAATTTAAACGTTTCGAGCCTTTTTCAGGCTCCTCATGAGTAAAACATCAAAAAGTAATTCGTTGAGTAGAACAAGAGAACTTCTTTATCAGATCAGAGTACAGTGTGTTCAGCGGGAACTGCGCATGCCTGTTTCTTTGTATACCAGCACTCAAGAAAAATTCTTGAATCATAATTTGAACAGTTTGATATGATTATTTTAGTGTTGCTAAAATCAGGTAGATGGTCGATTTCTATGGCATGTTGTACTATTTTAGAACCAGGGTTTAACCTGGCAAAAAAATTACTTTAGCATTTTAGCGAAAATAGGCAAGCACTATTTTAGCTTTTTCGAAAGTTAATTAATTCTTTGGATACCATTGATTTCTTTTACTTAGCTTTGTTATTGTTAGTTTTGTTTTCTATTCCTTTTGTTCATTGATGATTTTAACCAAGCATCCATATTTGTGACTTTAAAAATATGAATCAGGAAAACTATGTTTTGATTTTAACAATAGAAAAAGAGGTACTCATATCATATGTGTAAAATGGAAAAGCAATTGAAAAATTAAGTAAAGTGTAGTGGTAGATAATCGTGAAATACTAGTGCTAAGAATGCTTCTATGTAGCAAATTCTGAATTTTGACATACTTTTAAATATTTTTGCATTTAAATTCAATCATTAAAAATTAAAAATAAATCCAAATTACTAATATAAATAATGATTCCCAAAAATTTCAGTCCTTTCGTAGTTTTTGCCTGCAAATATTACAAAAAAAAAAAAAAAAAATCTAAGTTATTATATAGAGCTAATTTATCCAGTTATCCAGTTTTAGCTTTTTAGCGAAATTCTGACCAACATGTTTTAGCAAAATATGACACCTTTTAGCAAAATGCTAAAAAAACTAATGGCAGTTTAAACCCTGTTTAGAACGTATATCGCGGTTTTTGAAAAAATTTTTATGTTCGAGAATTCGGGTTTGAAGGGAACGGCCAGTTTCACCAATATAAACCGAACTGCAAGATTTACAAGGGATATTATAAATAACACCTGTACGGGAAAAGGGGGGGAATAATAGGTTTAAAATTAGACAGGAAATTACGAATTAGAAATTGGGGTTTATAGGATACAGATATATTAACAATGGGTAGAACTTTGGCAATAGATCCAGAAATTTTTTTTATAGTAAGGAATAGTAACGAAAGATTTATGTGACTTGGATGAATTAATTTCATGATTATCAGTATTAAAGTCATACTCTTTTAATTTTCTTTTAAGCCAGCGAGAGGGATAATTATAATGTTTTAAGTCCGAAAAAAATATTTTTAATTCTAACTGGAAAAGCTCATCAGTACTGATAAACCGCGAAAGGATGATCCCTGGCGTCATCTGCGCATGGGTGAAAAGGACTGGTCCATTTATAAAATAGGAATGTCCGTAGTACCTAGGGATGTGTTTGTTTATGGGTATGAAAAAATTATAAACTCAATGATTGCATTTCTTTTCCTTCTTTGAACGGATTCTTGAATATCTGGCAAAATAAATATTTTACGATTAATTAAAAGAAAGAAAAACTGATAATATTATAAAGGGATAATTTTAGATTTCAATATAAATAGTACTCAATTAAAAATAAAAATAAAAGCTTTGTCAGTATTTTGAAACTTTTGAAGTTGAAATACTAATTTAAAAATTATGTCAATTATCATTTACAAACTAGTATATAACCACGTCAAAAATGACAGAATGTGATATCAATTAAGGTAGTCAATCAATGAACGCTTTGCCAGCTTCGCTGGTCACTATATTTAAAAGGGACTAATGTGCAAGTTGTACCTGACGGGACTAATGTGAAAGTTGTACCTCACTGGACTAATGTGCAAGTTGCACCGAACGAACAACCTATTTAAAATTGGATGTTGCTGTAAATATTTGACGCTAACTTTCATTTTAAGGTACAACTTCGATATACACCCACAACGATATTTGGCGATTTTTCTTTGGCGCCGTTTTGAACGATAACGATGTCGTTCTGGACTGTTTGGGATACAATATGGCAATCTATATGCTGTTTATTTTAGATTTGTGATTTTATGTTTAATGATTTATGATTTAGATTATGATTTTATCATTTCTTGTGATTTTATGATTTTTAGATTTATGATTTAGCCATAATCGCCAACAAAAAATCGCCAAATATCGTTGTGGGTGTATATTGAAGTTGTTCCCATTTTAATATTTATTATCAAAATTCTTGAAAAAATAATTAAAATTTTTCAAACAATAACTTCTCCTTCTAAAGCTTATTTATCGCAAAACTTAACGCACTACGGAGAGGTTTAATCACGAGAACTCGTACCAGACGTATAATCCATTTGTTCCAATATAAACAAACTGTTATACAGAAAAAAGTAAAAGAAAACAAAGCAGGAGAATAAATGATTCTACTCATAACAGAAGAAACAAGAATAATAGAAAAAATTCCCCACTCTCTTTCTTCTTTCTTTGCTGTGTCTCCCAGCGAGTGAGTGGAATCGTCCTGGCACTTTGCCAACCAGGTATCAGTGATCCGCGGGCACACAGTACTGCAATATGATTTAGCACGGCAAAGTATAGAAAACAGCAGAATTATGTGAAGAAGGGTTCGCAGAATTAAAATTTAAATACTGGCCTGAAAATGCAGGTTTTCTATAAACAGAAGTAACAAATTTAGAATGGGTATCAGAAAGCGAACGCCCAATTAAAATATCTAGGAAAGAGATTTTAATATCTTTTTTCTTTTTCTAAAGTAAATTGAATTGATGGATTAACGGAATTTGCGTAATTAAGAATATCAGAAACATGTGGAATATCAGTGATAACAAAAATGTCGTCCACATAGCTACGCCAAAAATAAATGTTGTTGTGTAAATCAGAATTAATTTCATTTTCGATAAACTGCATGACTATTTCTGCAATTCGAACTGAAATGGGGAGCCCATAGCAGTGCCATTAATTTGTTGATAAAAAGAATTATTAAAGCTAAAACAGTTGGAACTTAAACAAAAAGAAATAAGTTCAATTAAAACATCTGTATCTAAATAATTATTGGTAGAGTAGTTTCTCTTTTCACATCTAACCCTACCCCTTATGCTTGTGATATTATCCGTAAAATGTACAGTAATTTTTCTACCAATAAATAATTAGATACAGATGTTTTAATTGAACTTATTTCTTTTTGTTTAAGTTCCAACTGTTTTAGCTTTAATAATTATTTTTATCAACAAATTAATGGCACTAACTTGGGCTCCCCCATTTCAGTTCGAATTGCAGAAATAGTCATGCAGTTTGTCGAAAATGAAATTAATTCTGATTTAAACAACATTTATTTTTGGCGTAGATATGTGGACAACATTTTTGTTATCACTGATAATCAACATGTTTCTGATATTCTTAATTACGCTAATTCCGTTAATCCATCAATTCAAATTACTTTAGAAAAAAAAAAAAAAAAAAAATAATAATAATAATAATATCCCTTTCCTAGATATTTTAATTGAGCGTTCGCCTTCTGATACTCATTCTAAATTTGTTACTTCTGTTTATAGAAAACCTACATTTTCAGGCCAGTATTTAAATTTTAATTCTGCGAACCCTTCTTCACATAAGTCTTCTGTTTTCTATACTTTATTTCGCCGTGCTAAATCATATTTCAGTACTGATGAGCTTTCCCCTTTAGAATTAAAAAGAATATTTCCGGACTTAAAACATAATAATTATCCCTCTCGCTGGCTTAAAAAATAATTAAAAGAGTATGACTTTAATATTGATAACCATGAAATTAATTCCTCCAAGTCACCTAAATCTTTCGTTACTATTCCTTACTAAAAAAAGCAACACTAAAATAATCATATCAAACTGTTCAAATTATCATTCAAGAATTTTCCTTGAAGGCTGGTATACGAAGAAACAGGCAAGCGCAGTTCCCACTGATGCGTACACCGTACTCTGTCTGATAAAGAAGTTCTCTTGTTCTACTCAACGAATTACTTTTTGATGTTTTACTGATGAGGACCCTGTAACAGGCTCGAAACGTTTTAGTTTATGTTTCGTGTATTTTAATGTTTTAAATTGTATGTTTTTAGTGTATATTGTCTCGGTTTTTGATGTGATTAAAGTTTAATCTAATACTTTCTTCTTATGCATATAGAAGAAAATAAAAATACAGATATCTTAATTACCATGAGAAAGAAAAACCTAATGTGGACAACACATGACATCCTCGTTTGACCACTAAACTATACACACGACTATATTTAAAAAAAAAAAAAAAAAACCTCTGAGAATGAAAAATAATAATGATAAACAAAAGAAAAAAAAAAAAGAAAGAGAAGGTAAAAAAGCGGTCTCCAGAACAAATGAAAAAGTGATTTAACTTAATTTACTTTCCAGTTACCTCTTGTATATAAATAACGTATTCTGCGGTTTCTCCCCTTTGCCGCATTACTTTTCCTGAGTGGAATAAATTTCAAAACCACCCTGTAGTATTCTTTTTTTTCCTTCTCTCCCTGAAGCAAAAATATGCTTCATCTATTTAATTTTCTTTCTAGTTTTCTCCGACGTTCGAATTCTTACTTTTTAAACATTTATTCAATTTTAAGAAACAAAAAGGAAGGGAAAAACTAGTTCGTTACGGCTCAGTTTTATTCCTTCAAGATTTCTGACGAAAATTTACAATATTTTAGGACGGAGCAAGGAACTTCTACATTTTTAATACTGTTACGAAATTGTAAATAATTGTGTTTATTTTTGTATAAATTCTTTCAAAGAGGCTTAGTAAGTTGATAAAGTGCTAATTTTGTGCATTTCTAGTCGTTTTAGCGTTGAAATAGCCTTATTTTCCCTTAAAAACGCATTAAAAAGCCCCAGTAATGCAAATAATGGATTTGGCGCCAAATTTGGCGACTTTTTCCCACCTTGGCGATTTTTTGGCGACCTTGGCGAGAAAATCCTTATATGGGATATACCAAATATGGAAGCTGTAAGTTGATTGGTTGACCACTTTCTAGAGTTTTCTCGAAAAATCTGGGTTCCATGGAACAGTATATAAGGAGCGCTTCCTCGCCAAGGCAGTCAGTTCAGTTCAGATCTCAGCCAGCTTCGCTAGTGCTTGCATTGCTCTTAAGCCTCTTTGAGAGAGACTTGCTTCAAGTGTTATTGTTATACAGTTTGTACTGTGGATTTGCTATTGACAGCTGTTGTTTAAGCTGTGGTTACTGTTTGAATTGAAGCTGATAATTGGTTTATTGACCTGTATTTTTCTGAAACTTTCTGTGAATAAATTACTGAATTTTTGTACGTTTGGCCTTTCATTCTCAGACAACTCACGAACCCCCAAGTACGCAACATTTCTGGTGTCAGGAGTGGGGTTGTCTGTGAATGGTGATAACGAGGGCTATGGAGCAAGAGATGAAAAAACTTCTAGAAACCTTAGCTACCCAGATGAATGAAATGAAAGCCGGACAGGAAAAGATGGAAACCGGATTGAAAGAGAAAATGGAAACATCGCAAAGAGAGTTGAAAGACGGTTTGACTGAAGAAATGAAAGTAGCACAAGAGAAAATGGAAACATCGCAAAGAGAATTGAAAGACGGTTTGACTGAAGAAATGAAAGTAGCACATGAGAAAATGGAAACGTCGCAAAGAGAATTGAAAGACGGTTTGACTGAAGAAATGAAGTATATGAAAAGCAGTTTGGGTGAAGTTCAGGAAGAAATTAAATCTAATCAAGATGAGATGAAGAGAGAGCTTTCAACGGTGAAAGAATCGATCGAGGGTAAATTAACGGTGATGGAAAATAGAATGGATGGAATAGAAGAGAAAGTTATAAAGATAGAAGAAAATTTTGAAGAGAAAGTTTTGAAAATTGAAGAGAGTTTTGAAGAGAAAGCTATGAAGATAGAAGAAAATGTTATGAAAGTAGAAAGGAATTTTGAAGAGAGATTTATGAAGATAGAAGAGAACTTCGAGAAGAAAGTCATGAAGAAAGTAGAGGAACCTCTTGAGAGAAAAGTAGAAGAGAAGTTGATCTCCTTGCCCCAGGAAACGGAAAAGAGAGATAAAAGAAGCCAGAATCTGGAATCTATTAAGCTATCTACCTACGACGGCAGTTCCTCCTGGCATGTATATAAGACCCAGTTTTCCTTCGTAGCTGAAGCTAACGGCTGGGACTCTACCGCCAAGTCAGTCCACTTAGCAGCAGCATTACGGGGAGATGCAGCCGAGATACTGAGAAATGTTTCTAAAGAAGAAAGGAACGACTTCGAGGCCCTGACTAGAGCACTGGAGCTACGCTTCGGAGAGAAGTGTTCTAAGGACTATAGTCGCCTCCAGCTAAAATCCCGTTACCAGAAAACGGGCGAAAGTTTGCAAGAGCTGGCAGCGGACATTCAGAGATTGTCACATCTAGCATTCTCAGACTGTCATGCTGACACTCGGAACGACTTAGCTCTTCAGTACTTTATTGATGCTGTTCGTGATCCAGAAATTCAAAAAGCGCTAAGACTCTCCAACATCAGAGACGTAGAATCAGCTTTAGGCTATGCACTTAGGATAGAGGCAGCCCAACAAGCCTCCCGTAAAGACCGCCATACCATAAGAGCAGTCTCATTAAACGATACCCCTACAGGTGAAAATGAAATGAAGAGAAGTATCGAAGAGATCTTAAAGAGATTGCGCAGCCTGGAGAATAAAAAGGAAATAAAGGACCGGAAGATAAAGTGCTGGGGCTGTGGAGGGGATGGTCACGTGAAGAGGAACTGCCCTGTACGACCAACTATAGGAAATCACCCGGCTTCACCATCACTGCAGGGAAACTAGGAGGAGGCCATCTCGCGGGGCGGAGGTTGCCTGAAATTAAAGAGCCCCAATTTACAGTATTTCATGTTTCATCGATGAGTGGCGGCGATAATGGACTTTACGTCTATGGCCAAGTCAACAACGCCACCTGCCGGATGATTCTGGACACGGGAGCCAATGTGACCATCATTAGAACGGATTTGGCTCAAGAACTAAAAGAGAAGATCATCTGGACGCCGTCCTGTGTTAAACTCCAGACTGTGACCGGAGACGAAATCAAAATATATGGGAAAATGAACTTGACCATCACTTTTGGGAATGCCAGTTACCATCATATGGCATATGTGGCTGATATAAGAGATCCTTTAACCATTGGAATTGATTTCCTGAGAAAATTTAACTTTCAATTGGACTTCAAGAATAATGAACTGCATTCGAGTTCGGAAGACATCGCTGTGTTCAACACTGAAAATCAAGACATTCAGACAATTTGCCAGATAACAGCCAAGTCTGAAATTTCCATCCCTCCACACACAGAGACAATAGTTTCAGGAAAATCACCTACAAAGCAATACTTCCGCTATGGACTGATTGAATACCCGAATACAGACAATAGCCGAAGAGGAGTTCTGGTAGCTTCATCTCTAGTTGATCTCTCAAAGAGTACTATTCCTGTGCGAGTCGCAAACATCAGCGATAAGGTCCGGACAGTGAAGAAGGATGAGGTGTTGGCAACCTGCACTCCTGTCACATGCATCAACCGCCCCACGCAATCAACCGAATCCAAGTCTTCTGAGCAATTAACAACGGAACTACCCAAGAATGCAGAGTTAGGAAAAGAACAGAGATGTGCTGCGGAGAAGCTACTCCAAGAATTTAAAGACCTTTTTTCTCGAACACCTGAAGACGTCGGGAGAACGAACATCACCCAGCACAGAATTGATACAGGAAATCATCCTCCAATCAAACAACATCCAAGAAGACTTCCATTTGCTAAACAGGAAGAGGTCACTGAACTTCTAAGTGAAATGCAGCACAATGATGTCATCGAGCCATCAACGAGTCCTTGGGCC
The DNA here is from genome assembly GCA_963930645.1 of Salticus scenicus. Taxonomy (NCBI): domain Eukaryota; kingdom Metazoa; phylum Arthropoda; class Arachnida; order Araneae; family Salticidae; genus Salticus; species Salticus scenicus. The sequence continues at coordinate 371,095,853 of OZ005650.1, forward strand.
TCTCCCATAGTACTGGTGCGGAAAAAGGATGGTTCAACAAGATTTTGTGTGGATTATCGTCGTTTGAATGACATCACGAAGAAAGACAGTTACCCTCTTCCCAGAATTGACGACACATTAGACACACTTGCTGGCAATAAATGGTTCTCGACGTTGGATCTGAAGAGCGGTTACTGGCAAGTAGAATTACATCCTGATGATCGTGAGAAGACTGCATTCACCACGGGACAAGGACTGTGGCAATTTAAAGTTATGCCATTCGGATTATGTAATGCACCTGCCACCTTCGAACGCCTGATGAAGACAGCGCTAAAAGGACTTTCCTATGAAGCCTGTCTGGTGTATTTGGATGATATTATCATTGTGGGGCGCACCTTTGAAGACCATCTACGAAACATCCGAAAGGTGCTGGAGAAACTCAGAATGGCTAACCTCAAATTGAATCCAGGCAAGTGTAACTTGTTCCGTCGTGAAGTGAGCTACCTCGGCCATATCATCTCTGCCGAAGGTGTGAGAACTGATCCTGAGAAGATCTCTGCAGTCGAGAACTGGAGTCGCCCTGAAAATGTACACCAACTACGAAGTTTCCTGGGGTTATGCACTTACTACAGGAAGTTTGTCAAGGGTTTCTCAAATATTGCCAGACCACTCCACAAGCTGACGGAAGCCAAACAGAAGTTCCTGTGGACAGATGAATGTGAAAAAGCTTTCCAGCGACTTAAAGAGGCCTTAACATCATCGCCAATCTTGACGTATCCACAGCCCGACAGACAGTTTATACTTGATACAGATGCCAGCCATGAGAGTGTCGGTGCTGTTCTGTCGCAGGAAATTGATGGTCAAGAACATGTCATTGCCTATTGGAGTAAATGCCTGTCTAAACCGGAGCGAAATTACTGTACCACCAGGAAAGAGCTACTCGCCATCGTAAAAGCCATAGAACATTTCCATCATTACCTCTATGGCGGAAGATTCCTGCTCCGGACTGACCATGCATCTTTAACGTGGTTGCTCCAGTTCAAGAATCCGGAAGGTCAGATTGCCAGGTGGATACAACGCCTGCAGGAATATGACTTCGAGATACGTCATCGTAAAGGGACTCTACATGGTAATGCAGATGCCTTGTCACGTAAGCCCTGCTCGGAGAGCTGCAAGTACTGCTCTAGAGCCGAACAGAAATACCTGCCGATAAATCCGGTTGCCTGCCAAGTCTCTACACCATCAGATCAAGATCCCGATCCATGGAGTGACGAAGAACTTAGAAAAGCCCAGTTGGAAGATCCTGACATAAAGCCAATATTACAGCTGAAGGAGACGACCAGCAACAGACCTATCTGGCAGGACATTTCCAGATTTAGTCCCATTACGAAAAGTTATTGGGCTCTTTGGGACTCTCTTCATATCAGAAACGGCGTATTATACAGAAAGTGGGAATCTGATGATGGGAAAAGCTTCAGATGGCAGATTTTATTACCAAGATCAAAAATTCCAGCTGTTTTAGAACAACTGCATAGTAGCTCTACCGGAGGCCATTTTGGGGTAATGAAGACTCTGCAGAAAGTTCGGGAACGCTTCTACTGGTGCAAGGCAAAGGAGGATGTTGAGAAATGGTGTAAATCCTGTGATGCTTGTGCGGCACGTAAAGGCCCGCAGAAACGAAGTCGAGGAAGACTGCAACGGTATAACGTGGGAGCACCATTTGAACGGATTGCAATCGACATCTTGGGTCCTTTGCCACGGACCTCCAGTGGAAATAAATACATCCTCGTCGTGATGGACTATTTCACCAAGTGGCCTGAGGCATATCCCATTCCCAATCAAGAGGCATGCACGGTCGCAGAGGTCCTAGTGCAGCAATGGGTGTCAAGGTACGGCACGCCCCTACAACTTCATACCGACCAAGGTAGGAACTTTACCTCTGATGTTTTCAAAGGACTGTGTCAACTACTCGGCATAGACAAAACCCGAACAACACCCTTACATCCCCAGTCGGACGGCATGGTCGAGAGGTTCAATCGTACCATCCTGAATAACCTCTCACTTCTAGTATCAAGGAACCAGCAAGATTGGGACTTGAAGTTGCCATTGTTCCTGCTGGCCATGAAACCACCGGCTATACTCCAACCCAGATGCTGTTCGGACGTGAACTTCGTCTCCCTTGTGATCTCCTGTTTGGTTGTCCACCCGATGCGCCTTCATCGCCCGAGGAGTACATCCAAGATCTCCAGGCACGATTTGAGGACGTACACAACTTCGCTCGGGAGCGGATTAACATGGCGACGGAGAAAATGAAGACAAGGTACGATCTAAAGGCTACACAATATGAGTTCCAGGAAGGAGAGAAGGTCTGGTTGTGGAATCCTGTTCGACGCAAAGGACTCTCTCCCAAGTTACAGTGCAACTAGGACGGACCATACACAGTCTTAAAAAGGCTGAATGATATAGTGGTGCGGATCACTAAAACACCTTCATCAAAACCGAAGGTGGTGCACTATAATAGGCTAGCCAAGTACCACAAGTAACGGTAAAATTAAAATTTAAAATGTAAATACTGGTAAAATTTGCGCATGCGCACTGTAAATATTTGTATATAAATATTTGTACATATTTGTGAATTTTGTAAATATTTCCCACTTAATTTATATTTCTATGTTATCTTTATGTGCAACTTAGTTTTTGTGTTTTAGATTGTGTAAATTTGTTTAGTTTCGCCTCTTGACCAAGGGTTGCACTGCCCGGGACGTGCAGTCCTTGGGAGGGGGGCAGTGTTACGAAATTGTAAATAATTGTGTTTATTTTTGTATAAATTCTTTCAAAGAGGCTTAGTAAGTTGATAAAGTGCTAATTTTGTGCATTTCTAGTCGTTTTAGCGTTGAAATAGCCTTATTTTCCCTTAAAAACGCATTAAAAAGCCCCAGTAATGCAAGTAATGGATTTGGCGCCAAATTTGGCGACTTTTTCCCACCTTGGCGATTTTTTTGGCGACCTTGGCGAGAAAATCCTTATATGGGATATACCAAATATGGAAGCTGTAAGTTGATTGGTTGACCACTTTCTAGAGTTTTCTCGAAAAATCTGGGTTCCATGGAACAGTATATAAGGAGCGCTTCCTCGCCAAGGCAGTCAGTTCAGTTCAGATCTCAGTTAGCTTCGCTAGTGCTTGCATTGCTCTTAAGCCTCTTTGAGAGAGACTTGCTTCAAGTGTTATTGTTATACAGTTTGTACTGTGGATTTGCTATTGACAGCTGTTGTTTAAGCTGTGGTTACTGTTTGAATTGAAGCTGATAATTGGTTTATTGACCTGTATTTTTCTGGAACTTTCTGTGAATAAATTACTGAATTTTTGTACGTTTGGCCTTTCATTCTCAGACAACTCACGAACCCCCAAGTACGCAACAATACTATAACATACTTTTTTTTATTTTTTCATTTAGTTTAATTGCATAGTTCAATGTTGAAGTGAATCCATTCAACCTCAAATTCAGCCGAAATGTAGAGATAAGGATTATTTTTTCTTTCACAGAAATTATAAGAACGCAAGTCTATCGTAAAATAATAAAACTTTCAATAGTACACATGACTATTCATTCGATAAGTTTCCTAAGCAAAAAATTTAAAGAAAAATTATTTTCACAAGAAAATGAAATACTCGCATACATATATAGCTCAGTCAAATAGCACCCTGCTTTTCTTACAAGAATAAAAAATCGGGAATAACTTCACTCGACTTTCCGAACTTTAAGTAATTAACAGTTATTTAAATAAATTAAAGAAAGAGAAGTCCGAAATCAGTCATCCCAATCGAATAAGGCGTTTAACTCTATTGCACTTTAAATAATTTAAGCCCATAGGTCACAATGACAAAGAATTCTTCGTTGTGTCCCTGTAAAAATCTGTAAGTGGTAGACTCACCGAAATCTATACAGTTCGTGCCTATAACATGTATATAAATTTTCAACTCAGTCGGAAGAGGCTATTAAACGCTATTTCACTTTAAATAGTTTAGATCCATACTGTATAATGATAAAAAAAATTTTGTTGTGTCCCTGTAAAAAAAATATAAGTGCTAGATTCACCAATATTTATATAGTTCGTCCTATGGTGACATATAACATACGTACCAATTTTCAGCTCATTCGAACAAAACGTTTAGATGCTATCATCTTCACTCACACATACATCATCATCAACATAAAAATAGCAAAAAATGAATTCAGGGGACCTGAAAAGTATAGATACACCGAAATCTCAAAGTTGAATTTTTGTCATGATTACAATACTTTCTTTACATAAAAATGTTCGGAAAGTAAAAACAACACAAATAGCATAATAATAATTTGCACAATTCTTAATAAAAGCCCAAGTTTCACGGGAATAACACTGAAAATTGGTGTCATAGCTGTAAGAATGTATTAGAAAAAATAAAGGAAAATTTTACCCATGGTTTCTATGCATGCCAAATGAATAAAATTGTGTTTAAAAGAAAAAAAAAAAAGAAAGAAACTAGTATGTTGTGGGCACTACATGACTTTCTTCTATATTTTCCTATGCAAATTCACTCAGTACTAATAATTTATTGGAATTAATTCCCTGAAAAATATTATAAGGTCGATTAAATAGCCAGTTAAACTAGTATTTATGCAAATTTGTCGGCTGGAAAGGCAACAAAAATACAAAGTATGCAAATGATTTGTTAATTATAATACACTCTAATTTAAATCTAATTTAAATTAATCGAACTAATTCCCATATTAGATATTACCCTTATTTGTTGATGGAAAAAAGTATAAGGTCGTCGAACTTTTTTTTTGGTGGGATATGCAAATTTTCTGCAGTTTGAGAAAGCTCGAAATATAAAAGGTAACCTAACAACGCATTTAGGGTTACTTTAATCTTTCTCTGTGCTATTGACAACGATGCCGACGCAGAAACAATACACGATTTTCATTTTAGAGAGTATAATACTAAATATCCAATGAAAGTCAATTTTATTCTCTATATGACATCTTAAAAAACTACTTTTTTTTTTTTTTTTGTTAAAAATGAAAAAAAAAGTCGATCACTTTACATTAAATTATCGAGCTGTTTTGAAAGATACCCATAATGAAAATTTGTCCACCTCGAGGTGGTACTTCCTTCTCCGCTTCTCCCTCCCAGCGGGTGCAGCGATGTCCCTAGATTTACAAAATGATTTCCCTGTTGATTCTCACTATTATAAATAATTCTTTTCAATTTCATAATGATTCATGCAAAATAATTCTCTTTATACAAATTTATACGAAATTTTGTCCTATACCGCCACGTTAAAAATTTAGAAAGAAGCTGAATGTCCACTTGTTGGACGATATTCACCAAAAATTGATAGGCATTAACTTATGTCAAGTTTTAACTACATACCAATTTATATGAAATTCTGTGCTGTAATTTCTGAGATACAGTTGCCACAAAATTTGTCACACACACACACAGACAGACTTTTTTTTTTTTTTAACCCATATTGGACCGCCGTCCTATTTATAGGACAGTTGAATTAAATGTCAATAATGTAAAAGAAACATTTAAAATCTGCAAAAAACTTGACATAAATTTTTAGAAATAGACTAAATTAATTAAATTACTGTGAAAAATGGAATTTGAAAAAAATATTAATGCTGCAGAATAATAAAGAACTTCTTCTGCTAAATAGTGAGCATGTGCTAGTGAAAAATCCAAATTTTCGTCAAAGACGATGTCAACTGAAATCATGCAATAAAAAACCTCTTACAATTTGCAACATGAGCAATGTTGGACTATGTAGAGATTCCATTCGTAAAAATCTTTACAATTTGCAAAATGCTCACTTTTGGACTGTGTAGAGACTGTTTTTCGGACTAACAAACAAAATAAAAAATTTTGTAAAATTGTTATAATTTTTTAATTTTTTCTTTTTTTATATGTGTAAGTATCTTATACTGACCATGTTTTTAAAAAATTACATTTTCCCAATGATTCGTTTAATGAGTGGTCCAATATGGGTTAATGGTCAAATCTTGTTCTAGACATCTCAAAAAGTGTTAATACATTCAAAACCCAAAGTCGAAAATTTTAAAGAAACTAATGCTTACTTCTATTGAATATAGAAGACAGTAGAAAAGTTAATTCACGGAGCAACTTACATCGAAATTGCGATATGTATTGAGAATTAAAACTAGTATGGTGTGGCCATCACAAAACTTTCTTCTATATCATTCTATATAGTAGCACAACTTACTGTTTAACGCGTGTACAAAAAGAAAAAAAAAAAAAAAAAAAAACTTAACCATAACTTCTCCCTCTAAAGGTTTTACATATGGAGTATAAATTTATGTTTTATAACATGGAATTAAATCAATTTATATCAGAGCGAAATGATAAAACTAGAAATATTTCATGTGATTATCTATTGAATTGTTTTGCTAAGCAAATAGCACACACATACACTCACACACACACATACGCGCGCGCGCACACACACACACACAGAGAAAAAAAAAAAATGTACGAAACATAAGTAGAAATGTTCTTGTATGAGAAATAAGTATCTGTGCTCCGTTCTACAACACTAAATTAAAGCAATTTATGTAAAGGGCGAAATAATAAAACTAGCAATCTTTCATGTGACTATCCGTTGAATTATTTTCTAAATAAATAAAAGAAAGAAATATTCTTGTATGAGAAATAAGTATCCGGGCTATGTTCTATAACACTAAATTAAAGCCATTTATGTAAAGGGCGAAATAATAAAACAAGCAATCTTTCATGTGACTATCCATTGAATTATTTTCCTAAATAAATAAAAGAAAGCAAGGAGAAATGAGTATCCGGACTCTGTTCTATAACACTAAATTAAATCAATATATATCAGGGCGAAATGATATAACTAGCAGTATTTCATGTGACTATCCATTGAATTGTTTTCCTAAATAAGTAATAGAAGGAAATATTCTTGTGCGAGAAATAAGCATCCCTGCTCTGTTTTGTAACACTAAATTAAAGCAATTTATGTTAAGAGAGAAATAATAAATCTAGCAATATTTCATGTTACTGTCCATTAAATTGTTTTGTTAAGTAAATAACGCACACAGAGAAAAAGAAATGGGGAAAAAAACTGTACGGGAAAAAAATATCCATGCTCTGTTTTATAACTAGGAATTAAATAAATTTATATCAGGGGAGAAATGATAAAACCAGTAATATTTCATGTGACTATCCATTGAATTGTTTTCTAAGTAAATAACACGCACAAACACACACAAAATAATAATAATAGTAATAATAGTGTACGAAAAATAAGTAACCGTGGTCCGTTTTATAACAATAAATTAAATCAATATATATCATGGTGAAATGATAAAACTAGTAGTATTTCATATGACTATCTATTGAATTGTTTTCTTAAGGGCCCTCTTCACTCACCGCCGCCGGAAGCCAAAACTAATGTTATTCTATGGGAAATTTTTCTTTACAAATAACTTTTTAACTAATACTTATTTTTAAATTCTGTTTTCACATTCTGAAAATTTCCAGCTATTAAATTAACGCAACTTTTTTAAAAAAATATTTTTTAAATTTTTTATATTTTATTTTGAAGCTGCAAAATACGAATTTTCAATATGTGAATTTTTTTCATTTTGCAATTTCAAAATAAAATATTAAAAATTAAAAAATACATTTTTAAAAAAGGTCCATCATCTTAACAGTTGGGAATTTTCAGAATGTGAAAACAGAATTTAAAAATATGTATTAGTTAATAAGTTATTTGTAAAGAAAATTTCCCCATAGAATAACATTGGCTCGGGTTTCCGGCGACGGTAAGTGAAGAGGGCCGTTAAGTAAATAACACACATAAAAAAAAAAAAAAAAAAAAAAAAAAAAAAAATCTTGCACGAAAAATATGTATTCGTTGTCTGTTTTATAACAAGAAATGAAATCAATTAACGTTAGGACGAAATGATAAAACTAACAATCTTTCATGTGACTTTCTATTCAGTTGTTTTCCTAAGCAAATAACAGAAAGAAATATTCTTCTACCAGAAATAAGTATAACGTGCTCCGTCTTATAACAATAAATTAAATCAATTTACGTTGATGACGAAATGATAAAACATAGCAACCTTTCATGTGACTATCCATTGAATTGTTTTTCTAACAAGGAGACGGCAAGGGTGTGGGGTCCTCATATCAAATCGAACGGAGGTTCCGCGTGTAGTTAGCATTCAGTGAGTGTATTCATATACTCAAACCCTAGAGCGCACTACTTAGCCATCGCCGAGAAAAAAATTCCTGAAGTTTGAAAAAAAAAAAAAAAAAAAAAAACATTTTTAATTTGTATTAAAATTTAATGAATCGTTATAAACAATTTCTTTTCAACTTTTATACATTGTTAAATCGCGAATTTAATGATTTCTAACTTTTTAACATTAAACATATGGAAATTTATCAAAATTATCTGAACATCGAGAAATATTTATGAATGTGAACGAAGTTTGCTTTTTAGGAGAAATTCTCAAAACACCGTGCTCCTGTAAAAAACCTGCATTTATTTGTTGTGCAAGTTGTCGACAAAATTTGTGTTTTTCTTGTTTTTATGATAAATATCATCCAGGTTTGTGTATTCGTAAAGATGAATGATTGAAAGAATTGCTAATGCTATAAACGTATAATCATAATTATTCATTGTATTTAATAATATATTATTTTATAAAAAATAAATGGTAATGTTTAAAAGAACTGTGGCTTTTGTATTTATTCTATCTACAGTTCTAAGTTCTAGTCGTTAAAAAGTTAGAAATCATTAAATTCGCGATTTAACAATGTATAAAAGTTGAAAAGAAATTGTTTATAACGATTCATTAAATTTTAATACAAATTAAAAATGTTTTTTTTTTTTTTCAAACTTTAGGAATTTTTTTCTCGGCGATGGCTAAGTAGTGCGCTCTAGGGATTGAGTATATGAATACACTCACTGAGTGCTAATTACACGCGGAACCTCCGTTCGATTTGAGGACCCCACACCCTTGCCGTCTCCTTGTAAATAAATAACAGAAAGAAATGTTCTTCTACCAGAAATAAGTATCAGTGTTCGGTTTTATAACAATAAATTAAATCAGTTTATGTCATGGCGAAGTGATAAAATTAGCAATCTTTCATGTGACTATCAACTGCATTGCTTTCCTATATAAATAATAGAAATAAACATTCTTCTACCAGAAATAAGTATCCGTGCTCTGTTTCATAACAATAAATTTATAGCCAATTTATGCGAAATAGTAAAATTGACAATTTTTCACGTGACCGCCCAATGAATTGTTTTCATAAGTAACTAACATACACACACAAATAAAAGGTATTCTTGTACGAAAAATAAGTATCTGTGTTCTGTTTTGTAACAATAAATTAAATCAATTTACGTCAGGTCGAAATGATAAAACTAACAATCTTTCATGTGATTATCCATTGAAATGTTTTCCTATTTAAAAAAATAATAGGAAGAAATATTCTTCTACAGAAAATAAGTATCTGTGCTCTAACTTATAAAAATAAATTAGCGCAATTTATATCACGTGTGATATCATAAAACTAACAATATTTGATATGACTATCCACTGAATTTTTTTTCAGAAGTTAATAGTAGAAAGAAATATTCATTACAGAAAACAAGTACCTTGCTCTAATTTATAACAATAAATTAAAGCAATTTATGTCAGGGTGAAATAATAAAAAGGCAATCTTTCATGTGACTATCCATTGAATTGTTTTTCTAAATAAATAATAGAAGTATTCCTGTACGGAGAAATAAATATTCGTGCTCTAATTTATAACAATAAATTAAAGCAATTTATATCAAGGGCGAAATAATAAAACAAGCATATTGTGGCCCCTAGGAAATCTTTTTTTTTTTTTTTTTTTTTTTTTTTTTTGTACAAATTTGCGTATCACAAATTATTTATTAAAATTACTTTCTATGAATATAGATGATTTTTATATCAGAGAAGTGTATAGTCGGTAACAAAAGTATTCGAACACTAGCAAAAATTCCTATATAAAAAAAGTAGAGTTAATACTGTTTTGTTAAATAAATCCTTGTCGAATCATGTTCTTAGTCAATCTAAGAACAGGATTCGACAAGGATTTATTATGTACAGTTAGGTAATAATTTTACACATTTGAAAATATTTGAAAAGTTTATTATTATTATTGTCACTTTAATTTGGAAAAATAAACTACATATCTTCAATCGTTAACTCTCTGCTACCTCTTCTTAAAACTAACGAAGGATAAAATGTATCCGATTCTCTATAAACTTTTATGAGGTAATTTTCTTCCTGGCCATAAATTTAAAATACTTCGGGTATATTTTATGCTAAATATGAATATGCTTAAACTAAAAAGGTAAAAAAGATAAATACACTTTAAAGGCAAAAAGAAATGTATTCAGAAACTACATTATTTCATTATTCAGACACACACACAAAAGCACTTATAAAAGATTGCCAATAAGAAAATTAATTTTCTAAAAGTAGACTGACAAAAGCAACACTGATTTTTTTTTTTTTTTTTTTACACCATGGGTTACGTTTTAAATTTCCCGTGGAAAATGACATCATGATAGAGAAACAACGTAATAACAGAAATTTTTTCAAGGTGGCAAATACAGTACCTTTATAAACCCGAAGTTTTTAATTAATAACTTCCTTATTTAAAAGGATAGAAATTTCTAATTAGCTGAAATTTCTGCTTTGGAATACACGGCACACATTGGTACCGCTCATGATGCGCAGGACTTTGCCCTCCGAGAGAAGATGAAGTCGCAGACAAAAAAATTTGACGCCACCCTCTATGCTTGTTTGTTTGTCCGGTACAAATCTTGCAACCAATTTTTAACTAACTTCCCTACTAGCTAGACATTTGAAACTTTTAGCATAGCTCAGAACCCGGTGATAACACAATACTTTGAAGCCCGATTTTTGAATTTTCGAATAGTTTTCTTTTAATTAATTAAAATATGAAAATAATACGCTCCTAATAGCAATGAAAATATCCATTAAAATATTGGCTATAATTTAATTGTTGCAAAAAAAAAAAAAAATACGTGTTCATTTTCTTTCGACATAAAAATAAATACATTTAATTAAACGTGAACGTTAAAAAATTATAAAAAGTTATGCACCTCACAAAAATTGACGTCATTATCAGTTTAAAAATTTTATACACATTGATAAGTGCTAATATAGTTCATGATACGTTGTTCTAAAAGGAGTAATATTTTATTTTTAAAACTTTTTTTTTTTATTATTATTATTAGTTCAGTGAACTGAGACCGCGTGCTTAAATATTGCTTATATATTATTTTTTATCCTCGCGTATTTTATTAATGATTCATCAGAAAATTTAAAAACATGGTATATAAAAAGTTTTTTTTTTTAATTTTATAATTATTTTTCTAAATAAATAATAGAAAGAATATTCTTGTACGAGAAATATTCTTGTGCTGCGTTTTATATTAATAAAACAAAACAATTTTTGTCACGGGTGAAATAATAAAACTGCAACTGGCCGTCTCTCACGAGTTCCACCTGTTGAATTATTTTCGTAAGTAAATAATGTGTTTTTAGGCACCCGGAAATGAATTATGTTAGAATTCTGTGATGGTATCAATTTCCTGCATTTCTATGCCTCACTCAATGAAGATATGCCATTAACTTTACTCATACTTCTCTGATAAATGCTCAACGCTTCTCATCTACATTTTAAGATGCATTCGTTTTTTGGCAGCATTAAAATGTTAGAATTAAAAGTATTTTTATGGCGAGGCGTTTCATCTATCTATAATTTTTAATTAATAACAATGCTGTAAATAAGCCGAAAATCATTAATTACAGAAATGTGGCGCCTTGTGTTAACAAAAGTGTGTATCTGTAATAATATTTATATATAAAATATTTATGTATCTGATGATATTATACATTATGTTCATATACGTTTTTGTTAATAATATTTGCACCTTTACGAATTACGCATACATAACTATATTTGTGGAAAGATTTGCTGTCGTCAAGGCTGGCCAATAGGAGCTTGGTTAATGAAAAAATTTTGCAAGGTGATTAATCAATTGCAAACCGCATAGCCATTTACATCCATATGACGTCTAAAAAGGTTTAAAAAAAATGATCTATTAAACTCCTATAAACATTTCACAGATCTCTATTAGCACGACTCTTTTTTACATCCATTAAATGTCTGTTAACTATCCGATAAATCTCCAAATATTCAATAATTGAATTTGTTAAATCTAATAGATATTGAAAGTATCTAAATCTTGTTTTAATCTATCATGTTACATCTATTAAACATTAAAAAAGGCACGTCTAAATTTCGTCTACATTTAAACATCTAATAGATATCTATAACTTGCTCGGGATATCCAAGACTTTTAATGGACATTCTTAAGATATTTTTTTACCTTTTATGGATCATTGGATGCAATTTAGATGCCTAATGGATATCAGTGTTCGGTAAAATTCAATCATCTGGATGACTAACGATTAATGATTAAATTAATCGTTAATCAAAAATATTTTGATTAACGAATAATTCAATCGTTAATCGCAAATGTTTTTGATTGACGAGTGAATTAATCGTTAATCGCGGATATTATGACTAGCGATTAATTTAATCATTAATCGTATTTTTTATGACTAACGAATAAATCAATCCTTAATCGTATTTTTATGATTAATGATTAATTCAATCATTAGTCAAAAGTGTTATGACTAACGATTAAATCAGTAAATAAATATAAATTCATATATTTAGTCATGATTAATAGTTAATCATTTGCTGCAACTACTATATTAATCACGATTGATTTAATCACGAATAATTTAATCATGAATAAGGGTTAGTCGTCTGCCTCTCGAATAATTTAATCATGATTGAATTTTTAGTTGCAGCAAATGAGTGAAACATTAATCACGATTGATTTAATCATGATTAAATTAATCGCAACTAACGGTTAGTCGTCTGTATTTCGAATAATTTAATCGTGATTGAATTTTTAGTTGCAGCAAATGAATAACCGTTAGTTGTGATTAAATTAATCGTGATTAAATTTTTAGTCAACTAATTAGTTGATTGAAAATTTAATCGATTGATGCCCAACACTGATGGATATTAGTGACTGTATGGGAAGCGTTAAACTTCCCCCCCCCCCGCAGGGGTGTTAAAACACGTGTTTCAGGTATAGTACCGTTGTCTAAACATTTATTTATGTTAAAACCTTAAGCCTCATAAAGTCTCTTCTTATGGACTCCCTAAGAACTATATTAAAACACCAGTAAATACATTTTCTTAAAATTCTTTATCTTACTCCCCTCCTTTTTACCAAGTTTTAGCCCTGGCTAAAAATTCATTCCCTCTTCTCGGATCCTGGCAGAGATGGGCTGAGAGATGTCCAAAACTATTTCTGTCATGAATTCGGAATAATATTTCTGTCCGGTAGGTCGATAGAGAACGACGTGAGTTGCATGATATATCCGAGCTATCGATTTCCTTGGAATGCCCCCGGCATGCCTATTCAAAAGCTCTTAACAATGCGTGTGCATGTAACCTCTCGGTGTACAAAAGGCTTCCTACAGTTCTGTCGAATGTCATTTTCTCGAGTGACGTCATGTATTACCATTCATTCGAATCCGCTCAACAGATGAACGCCTTTCATTTCAGAATGGAAATTGAGAACGGATCGAATGTTTATCTTGTAACTTTTAGAAAGATCTATTACGTTCACCGTGTGGGATGTAAAATTGTCCAAAAAGGTGACGACTCCTTTTTTTTCCCCATTGTCTGAAAGAAATAGTCCACTTGTCTTAAACAATCATAATAATAATAATAATATAACAAGGTATTTGAACCAATTTTAAAGACTTACTTTTAACTTTACGCTATTTACATAAATACGATAAAAGAATATCACATTGAAAAGAATATAGTAATATAGTTTTTAAACAGAATGAGACAGCAGGGATTTAAAAACCCTGCAGAGGTTAGAAATGTTTTATGGATTTTTTTCTCGTTGAATCCAAGTTGTGCCTGTAAGCAAATGTAGATAGCCGCTGACAGGACACACATTACCCTGTTATGCTGCGTTTTATGAAAAAAAATTTCTACGTTTTAGAGAAGGATGTGTGCACAATATTTTTCACGAGGGCTTTTCCAGCAGTTGGGAAAAACATGTATTACTCTTCTTCAATTTATGAAAAGATATTTTGTAATAAAGGGACTTATAACTTTCTCAAAACTTAAAAATATTTGCTCATGAAAAATTTCATTAAAATGTTTAACTCTAACGAAATAGGAATTCACGAGGATTTTAATTGCTATTGTGAAATATGATATATATATATATAGTTATGTATCATCCCCCCCCCTCCCCCGTTTATGAAGTAAGAAAGCTTTAAAAAAAATTTTTTAGACTTAAAAAGTAACCTTGATTGGTAGAGCATTGAGTTTGTTATCCTCCGATTACGAGCTCAGCGCTGTAATCGAGCCCACCGAAGAACATCGCGTTGTGTACATTAAAGGGGCACGTAAAATTCGTAAGGTTGCATTGTCCTCGATGCTTAGTAAAAGTTACACCTCTGAGCGACTACCGAAGTGGAAGAGAAAATCATCTTCCTAGAGTATAAAAATTGTGATGATATGTCTCCAAATCACCTCTTGGAGTGATTTTCACAAGTCATCATTAATTGCCTATTACGTAGATCAAGAGCGATGTTTAACCCCCCCAAACTAAACCTAGACTTAAAAAAAATTATTCAAGAAAGCTTTTAAGATGGTTTGAAAATATTACAACAATAATAAAATCAAACTATTAATATTTTAACATTTATAAAATTTCGAGTAAGGCATAAAATACTTCACTGAAAAATTATTTCGAGTAGTTATTTTCAATCACACTAAAATAAAATCTCCACATGGTAGACTTGTAAATTTTTAATTTTACTTGTTTCATGTAACGGGCTTTAAAATTTTTGCTATTCATTTTAAGCAATTTATTAAGTACTAGCAGGCTTTGCTCGCTTTGTTGGTCAATATATTTAAAGGAATTTTCAAAATAATAATAATAATATTTTATATTGAAATTTTAATGAAGATGGAGTATAATTATTAACATAAAAAAATATATAATGTCATCAATGTAGCTGTAGAAAATGACATTATCATTACACAAACTTTGTTCATAATGGTAAAGATATAAGTCAGCTAACAAACTCGAGCTACTACCACCTTGTGGGATACCGACCATTTGGATATAAATAGTGTTATTATGTAGAATGTAATTATTATGAATAATAAAATTTAAAAGGGTCTTAAATGAAGCTGCACAAAAGTATTATATATATACTGTTGTAACTCATAGCCTTAATTCCTTGTAACTCATAAATATTTTACTAAATTTGATACGAAATGATTAACTAACGTATCGAAATTATTTTATATAACTAATTATCAGTTTGACCTGTAAACTAATTATCAGTTCGATGACTACCATTTTCCACAGGAAACATGTTTTTAAACATTTTAATATCATGTTTATTTCATTATGTTTAATGGAGCGTAAGCATATTAAAATTCCCTTGTAAGAAATGCCGTCTATAGATCGTAATGATACGAAATTCTTCTGTGTGTCCTCGTACACGAGCCCCGGTAATTCACTAATAAAAAGTATACAGCTAATTAATTCATTGTATCTCCTTAATATTTGA
Source organism: Salticus scenicus (assembly GCA_963930645.1). Lineage (NCBI taxonomy): Eukaryota > Metazoa > Arthropoda > Arachnida > Araneae > Salticidae > Salticus > Salticus scenicus. Next base: position 371,111,635 of record OZ005650.1, read on the forward strand.
AACAAATTTAGTATCATTTGCATGATCGGAAGTTTTTGTGTGGTTCTGTAAACAAATTAGTCTATACATACATTTTTACTTCCATTACCCGACTACCGTAGGTAATGGAAGTATTGTATTCGGTCCAAAAATTCGATATCGAGATTTCACCTGATTTACATGCCTCCTGAGTCCAAAAAAACTGGCTTTTGGCAATTGGTCAGTGTGTGTGTGTGTGGGGGGGGGGGGAATCTTCTGACTATCATATCTCGGAAATTAATAAAGATATAGCTACTAAACTTCAGATTTAAGACAGAACTGGTGTACAGATGAATCTTCCAAATTTTGGTGAAAATTGGAAAACCGGAAGTGGGGCCGTAAGTCCGTATCTCAAAAACGACTCAAACAATTTTCTTCAAAGTTGCTGTATAAACACTCTGTTAAATGTCCTTTCGAATGATATAATTGGTTATTTCAGGAAAGTTGATAGGCGTCCTGTATAAATAGCTGAATTTCAGGTACTACGAGTAGATTTCTTTCAGAACGGCTGTATCGATTTTTTTTCAAACTTGCAATATTAACTCTCTTTTAAATATCCTTTTGTATGCAATTTTTGTTTTCCGGTTAACAACTGAATATGCCAAGTTTTGGTAAAAATCGGTGTCTCAAAAACGGCTCTAACTATTTTTTTGAAAACTGTTACATAAATCCATTTTAGATATCCTTTTTAATGCTTTACGTGGTTATTACAGAAAAATTACTAGTCATTCTAAGAAGATAGATCAGTTTTAGATCTTGGAAATTGGTGTATTAAAAAAAAAACCCTCTACCTTTTTTTTTTTTTTTCTTTGCTATGTAAACTCTATTTTATGTCTTTACGTTTTCATGCGTTTACTGCAAACGTGTACTATTAACTTTCTTTTACTGGGAAATTTTTAGTTGTCTATTTCATTAGCTCAATTCTGTGTCTCCTGATCATATTATCTCCAAAATGTGCATATAATAAGTGTAATAGTGGGTAATGGAAGTCGTGTGGTTGTTTTACACCAGATTTTTTTTCTAAAGAAAATATGATTTTAAGCATCATGATAACGTATGTGAATTCTATAATGTTGAATTTAACGTAAACGTGTTAAATTGCATTTAAACATAAATATGCCCATAGGCTCTAATGTCACGAAATTCTTTTGTGTGTCTCTGTAAACGAGGCATAAACATTATATACACCAGAAAAACTATACAACTTGTTCTGTGTAGCACATAAAAATTGTTCAAAATTGGCATAATTTGGATGAAAGTGTGACATTTTCGAAACATTTTTGTAATGCCCTGTACAATAATTACTAAGTCTAAGCACATATTTTCCCCAGGAAAATATGCTTCTAAGCACCTTAATAATGTATATTGATTTCATTTTGTTCAATGCAGTGTAACCATTATACGATGCCTTTAAATGAAATTATGCACATAAGCCGCAAGGAAATATTTTGGTGTAGTCCTGTACACGAACTGTAAACAAAGTACGCGCCAAAAATTGTACAATTATTTCTGTATTGCTTTCGAGCATATATACCAATTTGCATTAGAATCGGGTAATTTTTTAGGCCGCTATCGTTGTACAGAAAAATTCTGTCCATAGACCGTAATGATAAGAAAGACTTTGATGTGTCCCTGTACACGAATCACAAACAGAATATTCACACAAAATTATACAACTAATTCTGTGTGGCTCATGAATATGTGTATCAGTTTGCAAGTCAATAGGGTGATGTTTGCGACCGCTATTTCGAGACATATATATGTACAAACAAACAGAACTTAAAAACATTTTGAATCTCTACATGGTGGCCTCCACTGATGTTTCGGCAATAACCCCTCTTCACTCCAACCACCTGCCCCAAAAGAAAATATATATATATATTATCTAGTGGATCTGCAGAGTTAACACAAACTACTGTTAATAATCAACAAATTAACTTTTTAGATCTGACAATACATTTAAATGGTCAGAAAACAGATGCTGATATTTATGACAAACGACAAGATTTTAGTTTTAAGGTACACATGTTTGCTGATTTTAAATCATGTTTGCATCGCTCTGTATATAGAAACATCGTCATTAACTACTTGTATCGTATTAAAAACCTATGCTTATCTAAGTATAAGAACAAAAACAGTAACAAATTTATCAATGTACTGTCAAAATACGATTTTCTAAAAACTTCGTTTTTTCTATTACTGTATTTAAATAGCTTTTTCTCTGTCAAAAAAATTAAAATAAAATAAAAAATAATAAAATGCAATAAAACAAAATGGAGAATGGGTGGGCAGATGTTTAATTCAGGAGGTAGGGTGAAGTTGTATATTTAGTTGGCTATGTGGGATATAGAGTTAAAAAAAATATTTAAAGAAAAAAAAAAGAAAAGGGGAGGAGGATTGTTGCATTTACCATTTTTAGAATTTGTTTTATAAATTAATTTAAAAATTTCCCCTTCAATTGTTTTTTAATTCATTAATATCATGCGTTGTTAGCAATGCCATTAAGATGTACATTATAGAAATAAAAATAATATTCATCAAACTTAATTCATTAAAATAAAATAAAATAAGTAAATCTTGCAAGAGTGAAATGATTTTGAATCAAATTAAAGAGCAATCTATATCATTATATAAAGTGCAAAAAATTGTATGTTTGTGGAGGGTAATCTCTGAAACTACTGAACCGATTTATAAACTTCTTTCACTGACCAAAAGCTACAGTATGCCTGATTGTTATAGGCTATATTTAATTTTGATAAAATAAATTTTAGTTTAAAATCTGAGCATTTTAATTAAAATCCCCATAAAAGACATAATAGAAATGGAAATAATGAAATATTAAAAAAATTAGCTGCTGCCAATATAAAAGAAACATTTAGTACATGTTCATTTTGTTTTCAAAATATCTTGACATGAAAAGAAAGGAAATATATTTGCACGTGAATTAAATTGAAATTCATATAAAGCTTTGTGAAATGTTAAACTTACACTTTAAATCTGACGTCATTATAGATATAAAAGTATTTATTTTTCTAATAATATAATTTGATATGATATAATATAATATAATGATCTAAGCATTAATGTTTAAACTGATGTGTGTAAACGAAATTAGAATTTAAAAATAAATAAACAAATAAAAAAAAAAAATTAGAAATTCTAACTTCTAAACATTTATTAAATTATTTGTTTTAATTTATAATTGTTGCCAAAAAAATTTACGGGTTAATTTATTTTTCGACTTTTAATAAAATATATTTTCACGCGAATAATAATAATAAAAAAATTAAAAAAATTAAAAAGAAAAATATCATATGCATTTCAATATGCATTTTTTAAAAGAATAATTGAGAAGTTTAAATTTATTTGGCGACTATTTTTAGCAACTAACAGTTATGACAAGTAGCTCAATATACATAGCGCATACAGCCATTATTGAAATGCAAATAGCATTTAAATATTTGAGTTACATTATGTTGATTAGAAACCTATTTTATTTATCTATGCTCTATGCTAATATATAAAGAGGAAAGGTTTATATGTATATGTAGAGAACGATCGCTAGAATTAAAAAGCCGATTTTTTTTTCTTTCAGCTAATCAAAAGTAATACTGTCTCTAAGTGCTACAGGCACTTAGATACAAATAAATTTTGGTAAAATAAATTTTTAATTCAAATTTTCAATATGTTAATTGAAAACAAAGCATAGATTTGATATCTGTCATCCTTGGCGATTTTTGTATTTGGCGGTTTTGGCGAAAATCTGTATATTTTCGTATTAAATACGAGATCTATGTTTTTACTTCAATTATCCCACTACCGTAAGTAGTGGAAGTATTATATTCGGTCCAAAAATTCGATATAGAGTTTCACCTGATTTACACGTTTTAAGGCCTCCTGAGTCCAAAAAAGTAGTTTTGGGGAATGGATCAGTGTGTGTGTATGTGTGTACGTATGTGTGGAATCTTCTGGCTGTCATATCTCCGAAACTAATAAAGATAGAACTACGAAACTTCACAATTGATTCAGGTCTGGAGTACAGATAAATTTTCCAAATTTTCGTAAAAATTGAAAAACCGGAATTGGGTCATCGAAAACCGGAAATGGGACCGTAAGCCCGTATCACAAAAACAGATCTAACGATTTTCTTCAAAGTTGCTCTATAAACAACCTATTAGATGCCCTTATGAATGATATTGTTGGTTAGTTCAGGAAAATTGATAGGCGTCCTCTATGAACAGCTCAATTTCAGATGTCGCAAGTGCGCTCCTTTAAAAACGCCTCTACGGATTTTTTTCAAACTCGCCATGTTAACTTCCTATTAAATATCCTTTTGTATGTAATTATTGTTTTTAGGTCAATAATTGAGTATGCTAAGTTTTGGTAAAAGTTGGTATCTCAAAAACAGTTCTAACGTTTTCTTGAAAATTGTTTCATTAATCCAACTTAAATAACCTTTCTCAAGTATTACGTGCTTATTACGTGCTTATTACAGGAATATTTACAGTCATCCTGATTAGGTAGTTCAGTTTTAAATCTCGGAAATTCGTGTTTAAAAAAATAACTATCTATTATTATTTTTTTTTTCTTTTCCTTATTTTTTAACTCGCTATATAAACTCTGTTGTATGTGTCTTTTATACGTGTATCAAGTTTCTCTCACTGGAAAATCTCAAAAAATGCATATAACATCTCCAAAAAATTGTATATAATACGTGTAATAGTGGGTAATGGAAGTCGTGTGGTTGTTTCACACCAGATTCTGTAATAGTATATATTGTACGAATATTGTTTCATATTACTGATTTATACGTGCTTAATATACATTATTAAAATAACCATGAATTATGGAAAAAATTAAATATATTTGCGAGATGAACAAATAAATAATAATTAAAGCTATTATGACGTCAGGTTTATCAAAAACATTTTCATGTCATAGGTTTATTTTTCAATATTTTTTATTCATGAGTAAAGAAATGTTTCTTTTTATGAAATAAATAAATAAATAAATAAATAACATTAAGTAAAAACTGCCAACATTTAACAACTAATTAAAAAAAATAATAATAATTATAAAATTATATTTTGACTTTTCAGTTAATAATATTGCCTGACTATAACATATAAACTGATATCTTTCTTGATTTTTTACATGTCAATCCATGTTTAACTAAAATTTGTTCATCCGTGCGAAGGCGGACGGGTCAGCTAGTAAAAAATAAAATTAATTTAATGAAAATAAATATATATATATCAATTTAATTAATTAACTAATAGTAATAATAAATAATAATAATAAAAAAATGCCTTTATTAAAGTTAGTAATAATATAGTAAATTCCTGAATTTTATTAGTAAATTAAATGTTAATTCATGCCTCAAGTTAATTCTCCTATTAACTAAAGTAGTTATTAAGGTTGAATTATAAATATAAAAAAATTTCATTCTGTCCATAGGTCTTAATGATAAGAAGAACTTTGGCGTGTCCCTGAACCATAAACAGAATATACACCTATAACTATACAGCAAATTCCGTGTGGCTCATGAATATGTGTACCAATTTGCAAGCCAATACGCTGATTTTTGGGTCCGGAATCGCGAGATTTACATGCATACAGACAGAACCTAAAAACTTTTTGAGTATTCACATGGAGGCCACCACTGACGTTTCAGCAATTATATGTTTTTTTTTTTTTTGTTTTGTTTTTTTTTTCACGGTCAAAAGATGTCATTTTTGATTTGTTGAAAAAAAAAAAAAAAAAAAAAAAAAAAAAGAAGGCTCATGGTTTGGATGGCTACGCCTTTTTTCAAGGACTTTCCCACCAATAATTTTATACAATTTCCTTTCTAGTTTTAAGGCCTTTTTTTATATAAAAAATTGCTATATAATTTTATTGGTGCAGAAAATCAAGAAAATTCAAGAACTGTGTCTATGAAAGAATTTTTTTTTTTTTTTTTTTTTTTGTTATTTGACAGAAAATATAACAAAATCAACAGATTTAGATGCATAGTAGCAATTTTCTCAGAAAATATGACAAGATTAATAATAATGATTGGTTTACAAAGTCACGCAGAGGAATTCAGATGCATTGCGTTGCATAGGTTGAAATGACTGCTACATGAAAGAAAAGTAATGGGATTTTTGTGAGATTTCTCCTTTTACAGATCAAAACAGAATGAATTTCAATTTAAAATACATGCAAGTTTAAATGCTGTAATGAATAAGTGGAGTTGGAATATGTTCTGTGTGAACTGCGTAAATTTTCTTACTGAACGAAGGAAAAAAAGAATATTCGGAACTGAAATCGTTTTGTTGATTGATCTCAGTCTGAGCATCGTTAAGCTTTCTTCGTCTCGAAGTTCCAGTAATGCATCCATACTGAAAGAAAAAGAGTATATCGATAGATGAGTTGAAAACTATGACAGCTAGCGTAGAGGATTTTTTATATTTTTCCCATTCGGAGAGAGATTTTTTTTTTTTCTCCGGAATAAAAGAATCAAGAAGGAGGGTGGAAGGGATCGTTGCATTTTCTTGTTCTCTTTGGACAAAGACTTTTGATGGAAGACTTTTCGGGAGTTTTAAGTTTGTGATACCGTACTTGATCACGATGAAGAGAGAGAGAGAAAAAAAAAAAAAAAAAAATGTAAAATATATAATATTTGGAAATGTTTTATAATCTATCCAGGTTGAACAAATTCACTCTTCTGTGTATCGTCTATAGCAGGCCTGTCCAACCCAAAACACTAGGTGGGCCGCATTTGAAATCTTTTTTATTCAGGAGGGCCGCACCGTATGTATGTATGTGTATGTGTTTATATGTTTTCGTAAGTGTCTGAATCCCGTATGTACACTCATTGCCATAAAAATTTGCGCTCCCAGAAATAATTATTGGGCCGTAACGAAACTTGGAATGAAGGTACGTGCCAGGAAGATATGCAAATGTTTAGAAATGCAGCGTGATTGCGCATTGCTTAATGCCAAGAGAGGTCGCTGAACTTGGTTTTGCTCGGAGTATAAAACAGGTAAACAGAGCTTGCTTGATGTGCATAATCTGTTGCAGAGGGAGGCCTTTTAAATAGAGATGGCGTTACGCCGCCATCGAAGACAATACGAACAGCTGTCAGAATCCGAGAGGGAATCAACGTTGTGATGGAATACGGATGATCAGCTTGGTGAGTACCCAACCACCTAGGACGTTCTGAATTTACTGTGAAGAGGTGTTGTGACCAGCGGACAAAAGAGAGGTCGCTTACACGGCGACTAGGCTCAGGACGTGCTCGACAGATCAATAATCGAAAAAACCGTCATATCATACGAAACACACGCATAGGGCCAACTGTCTCGTTGTCCGATATCCGGACATATGCAACGCCTATTCCTATATGATCTGTCCCTGTGTATGTACGTACCATCGCAAGGTCCCTGGCTGAAAGGCATTTATTATCGCGACGCCCATTACGTATGTTGCCAATAATACACCTCTATACTCCGTTTCGAGTGGTGTGTCACGCTTGACGGAATTGGATTAAAACCGAATGGAACCAGGCAGAGCCTGATTAAGGGGGAAGCACACATTATTTATACTTACACCGTTATTTTTTAACAAATACTTTCCTCCTATAATAAACACAAAATTCTCATTAAAAATTATTTTAAAAGAATTCTGGTGTCTAATAACGGTGAGTAAATTGGATTGTTTTACACCGTTCATTTTTTGTAAAAAATATTTCCTCGTCAAAGCGTGGAATTTCTATGACATAAAGTAAAAAATAATTGTAAAAATATTCCGGTGAGAGCGGAGATAATGTGTGCTTCCCCCTTAATCAGGCTCTGGAACCAGGTCGTCTTCAGCGACGAATCGAGATTCAATTTGGGCAGTGATGACAAACATGTACGTGCGTGGAAGCATCATGGTAAACGCCTCAATCATGCCTTTGTTTTACAGCTGCCGACCTCACCCACAGCTGATGTGATGGTATTGGTATGGGATGGCATTGCATACGATACACGGTTATTCCTAATATTGCTCCACGGCATCATGACAGACCAGCGGTACGTTCGTAACATCCTTCAGCCATAGGGGTTGTCACATATGACAGGGCTCCCAATAGCCATTTTTCAACAAGACAATTCTCAACAACACACAGCAAGGATGTCACAGGACTACCTCGTTCACAATACCACCCTTCCCTGGCCTGCACGATATCAGATTTGTCACCAATTGAGTATATCTGGGATCACCTGTGACGGCAAATTTCGCAGCCTACGAGTTTGGACGAATTAGAAGCGCGTTTACAACAAATGTGGAACGAGATGCCACAGGACATCATACGGGACTTGTATGCGACAACGCTTGCTCGTATTGTATCGCGCATTCCCGCTAGAGGTGGCCCACCAGGGAACTGAAACCTCCATTCTTTCGTAATTTTTCCTGTTATAAATGATCATTTCGCTTTGATTTTGTAATTATTTACTTATATCAACATTGCACTTAAAAATATGACTATACATTAAGAAGTATAATGAAAAGAACAAATACTGAATCTAATAACAATTTCCTTACAACAGTGTGATTTAGCTACAATGATCGTTGAAAGGTATTTTTACTTCGAAAAGTGAGAAAGAATTTATTAATTTTTAAACTTTTAACTAAATTTTCCAAAATTTAAGTATCGTTAGACTCCTCGCGGGCCGCACGAAACCACCCGGAGGGCCGCGGGTTGGCCACCCCTGGTCTATAGTCTCCAAAAATGTTGAACACATAAAAAAAAAAAAAAAAAAAAAAAAAAAAACTTCTTAAGTGCTAAAGAATATTCCTTGAAGAGAAGTCATCACTTCACCGAAAAGTGATGAATCATCATTATGAATTCAATAATATTATAGTTTTAAAAAATTAAAGAACACGCTTTTATAGAAATGTGAACTAAAAAGCACAAAATATCTATCTTAGTATTAAAATGCAGGGTAAGAGAAATTCGTGTGAGTGACACACCATAATATTTACATACATTTAAATCTTTAATTAAAAAAATTTAGAATTAAACAAAAACCATTTTTAAAAAATCTCCCCTGACTGGGCTCGAACGCTAGGCCTTTAGGTTCGTTGCGCGGCTCTTTACCTCACAGCCACGGCGTTCACGGACGGAAAGTCTTTTTTTTTACAATATAGATTTTTTGTTTGTTCCCAGAGCGGTTACAAACATACAAACATACATACAAACAAACATACATACATACAGGTGAAGCTAATAAAAGCGTGTTAAAAAGAAATTACGTCGGCTACCTTGAAAATATTATTTATTTTATTTTAATTACTGTTTGTTAATTATTTAATTATTTTTAGTAGTTAGTCCTTTTGTCTTGAATATTCTAATTATTGTCTATTATTCTAGAATTTATGCAACAGCATAGCTGCCAACATTTTAAATTTTTTAATCAGATTTATTACCAGCATTTTTTTTTTTAAAGGAATATGTTACATATATTTTTGACGATTAAATAAGCTGAAAACAATTGTAAAAATTTTCTGGTGTTACGTCTCCCTTGGAAAACGGGAGGCTTTGCACCTATGCGATGGAAGTGATATAGTTGGCAGCAGGGTTTAACCTGGCAAAAAAATTACTTTAGCATTTTAGCGAAAATAGGCAAGCACTATTTTAGCTTTTTCGAAAATTAATTAATTCTTTGGATACCATTGATTTCTTTTACTTACAAGGAACATCACCCAAGTGTCCGGCTCGGATTTCAATGAGAGAGAGGCGTTTCTTTCATATTTGATATGCTATCAAATTTCACTCAAAAATATTCGAAAAATTTGTATTTATACAGCAAGTGAATACTCAAGTGAATAACTCAGTTGAAATAATTTTCAGTACTACTATAAATTTTCATTTGTAACTTAAACATGAAAGCGCAAAATCATTTTGCTAAATCATTTAGTATTTTTAAGTCACACCCAAAGGCGGAGCTTACTGTTGATATGTGGCTGATGTGGTTTTTAACATTTTAAAAATTCAATAAATAGAGAAAACATGGATGATAGTAAAAATTTCTGTGATCAAAAATATTTGGTACATGCTCTCTATCAGAAATTAAAGTTTCATTAAAATCACAGCCAAACACGATGTTCCTTGTTAGCTTTGTTATCCTCAGTTTTGTTTTCTATTCCTTTTTTTCATTGGTGATTTTAACCAAGCATCCATATTTGTGACTTAAAATATGAATCACGGAAACTATGTTTTGATTTTAACAATAGAAAAAGAGTTATTCATATCATACGTGTAAAATGAAAAAGCAATTTAAAAATTAAATAAAGTGTAGTGGTAGATAATCGTGAAATACTAGTGCTAAGCATGCTTCTATGAAGCAAATTCTGAATTCTGACATACTTTTAAATATTTTTGCATTTAAATTCAATCATTAAAAATTAAAAATAAATCCAAATTACTACATAAATCATGATTCCCAAAAATTTCAGTTCTTTCGTAGTTTTTGCCTGCATATTACAAAAAAAAAAAAAAAAAAAATCTGAGTTATTATATAGAGATATTTTATATAGTTATCCAGTTTTAGCTTTTTAGCGAAATTCTGACCAACATGTTTTAGCAAAATATGATACCTTTTAGCAAAATGCTAAAAAAACTAATGGCAGTTTAAACCCTGGTTGGCAGTTTCCGATTTGGTTTCATTGGCAGACGAAATAAAGGCAGTTCTTGTCGTAGATGAAATTTGTTTATTTCAGGGGTCAGATATTTTTGAGTGGTGGAAACATCAGCAAAAATATGACTCCAATTTTATTTACAATAAATGAAAAAGTAATTAGTTTTAAAACTTTTATATTTTAACAAATGTTAAAAAAGGTTTTGTCTATCTATAAATTTCTAAAAAATATTTCTACATTTTTATTTTTATTTATTTATTTCATAAAAGTACTGAAATTTTTTTTGATGTTGTTACAACGATGAAGTCTTTTCCCTGCCTCAATTACCCTATTGCAGTGAAAGTAATTTTACAGGCAAAGCGAAAATATTTATTGAAATTTTATTTTTTCCGACTGAGTGAAAATAATGCCAGGACCGGGAGTCAAACCCCGGATCTTTGACTTACAAGGTCAAGGCTCTACCAATTGAGCTATCCAGGCCGACAACCGATCAGCATTACTCACTCAGACAACCATTAGGCAGAAACATCTCTGGTCTATCATGTAGATAGCTCGACAGGAATAAGCCGCAGGAAATGGAAAACACCATTAAACGATGGGAGAAAGAAATACAATTTTTATTAAAATCACACAATCAACCGTGGAATTGCAGTTTTTATTGGTCCCCAATAAAATCACAATCACTATTTACCAGGAAAGAATATATGAATTTTTATTTATTTATTTAGAGCTTTGAGACTTATCCGCGATTGTAATGAAATGCTCGCCCTCTGGTGGGCTAAGGTGAAATTACAATTAACATGAATAGCTTTCGGCTTTCGTCGAGACGCCATTGCTTGCCGATGTTTAGTTTCACATATATTTATTGAATAAAAATGAATAAATCCGGTAAAAAAGATAAAACATACTGCTGTGTGCTGCAGTGTAACTCCAAAGGATCAAGAAATCCAGAATTAAGCTTCCATTTATTTCCAAATGACAAATTTAAAATTTCAGTTACTTCGGCTAATGGAAGTAAAGAATTAATCCGATGATTTGAAACTAATATTTGTTCAGCTTCAGTTAAACATCTACTTCCGATCGAACTTAGAATAAACTGAAATATTTTTTCCAAAAGCAATCAATTTTTCATGATGTAATGGCGGAGAAATTATAGCACGAATATTAAGTAGTAACACAAATAGAACAATAATAAATACACGTGGCTATTATATTTACTGACAACAAAAGCTGAAAAAGCACCACCTATCGATCATTACAAACGCGGATCGTAACGATGACTTTTGTCTCGAATGATCCATATTACATATTCACAATAACAATTCCTTCATTTTTACATTTATTTGAACACCACAAACGTCCATGCCTGAACTGGGATTTGAACCCGAGACCTGGTGTTTCAGAAGGCAGCTCCCTACCGACCGAGCCAACAGACCGGCAGAACATATGAAAAAACGATAAACAATATACGGAATTACCAGCAGCATTGCCAGATAGGAATTTCAAAATTCCCCCAAAACACAGTTAATTTTTCCCCAAAAAGGGCAATATTTAAAAAAAAATTCCCCAAATGCAGTTTTCTTTCTTTCTTTCCTTTCCTTTCCTTTTTTCTTTTTTTGTATTTATTTAACAATGTACAGTACTTTAGGATTAGCGTTAAATAAAATACGGAAACTGATGATATGTACAATACACTATTTGTATTTTTTACATTCTTCTCTTATATATAAGAAAAAAGAGGATTTGTCAAATTTTTCGACTTTTACTTTTCTACGAAACGAATTAAGACGTTTTGAAATATTCTGAATATGATTCAACCATTTTTAGAAAATGTCCGACTATGTGTATGTGTGTGTGTTTGCAAAACTTTGTAGATGCTATATAGTAAAAATCAATTAACATGTTGACTTAATATAACCAAATTTGAAATTTGATTGAACCTTAACTTAAATTGATGTTAAATAGCTTTTAATATATATCAAACAAAAGTAGGCGCTGCTATGCAGCTGTTATCCGAATTTAATGGAAAGCTATATCTAAGCTTCTGCTGTGTATAAATATACCAAACTTGGAATGTGAGATGGATATTATGCATTCAATTCAGGTGCACATTGGCCAACAGGTGGCGCTGCTGTGCTACAATTTAATCCCATTTATGAAAAAGCAATTTCTACGCTTCTATAATGTATAAATATACAATTTAGTAACATATACCAAACTTTGTACCTTAGATAAACGTTATGGAAGACTGTGCTGATTCAGTTTGGGTGTATACTGGAAGACAGGTGGCACTGCTGTGTTGCAATGTTTCTCATTAACGGAAAAGCTGTATCTCAGCTTTTAACAATAAATAATATAAAAGAGTATATCCACTGACTGACTGACTGACAACGGCCGTCACGATTCTATGGGAAATGGTATCAGAAGTTTTGATGTGAACCTTCAGTAAAATTTCGAAAATTTTCAAAATTTTTTTTTTTTTTTTTTTTGAGAATTTTTACATTACTAAGTGATACTGAATTTTGAGAATTCATTTAACTATAGTGACCAGCAAAGCAGGTAAACCCGTCTAGTATTATATAAAAACACCAAATTCAGAACATAATATGTAATTGTTTATTGACTAATTTAAGTCTTTATTTTATATGATTTTCCAGATGACTATATCTCAGCATCTCTTCACGAAAACTGCCGCAAATTGCACTCATAAAATGTCAATTTTCAGATGGTAACGCTAATCGCTTACCAACCAGCATCACACCATTTACCAATTTCCGGTACAAAACCTTTCGGTTACTGATGGAGCTTGATAGTTTATTAAGTTATGTTTCAACCAAAATGTATGATTAAGTTTTAAAATTATATTAAGATTCACGTACTGTACTTAGATATTTCTAGGAGCAAATATTTGTAATCTAATTACGATAACTGTGAAAGATTAAAAATAAAACTGGTGCGCTAGAAAAAATGAAGATGTTTTTCTCAAATGCATTTCTAACGTAGTCAAAAGTAATGAAGGAAACAGCAAAATATCTTACATCTATTGCATAAATGGTATATTTCAGAACTGAAAAACTGACTAGATGATCGATTGTTAAATGCTTAATTTGCACACACAATTTTTTGACAAAAAAAAGTTAGTTCTTCTGAGTTTTCTTCTGAGTTTCATTTCCCCAAGAATTTATTTTTTCCCCAAACGTTCTCTTCACTTTGACACTGTCGTTAAAATTTCCCCACGAGCAAAATTTCCCCCAAAATCGCGAAAAAATTCCCAAATCTGGCAACCTTGATTACCAGCGAGAAAATTAATTTTCTAAAAGTAGGGGAAAAAAAAAAAAAAAAAAAGATTATCTGCTGACGGACAAATTACAATCTTAAATTCATATTTTCATGAAAATATCTAAGATAACGCTTTTTATTTGCAGATGATAAATTCCTTTGTTACCTATAGCAATATTGGCATTTATTTTATTTTATTTACACCATTGATCATATTTTAATTTTCCTGTAGAAAATGGTGTCATAAGACTGAAAGAACAACGATTCGGAGAAACTTTTTGCAAGAGGGCAAATAAAGTACCTTTATTAACCCGACATTTTTAATTAATAACTTCGTTAATTAAGATGTTATAAATTTCTAACCAACTGAAATATCCGCCTTGGAGTATTCGGCAACATCGATATCTCTCCTGACGCGGAGGACGTTGACCTCTGCGAAGAGATACGGTCGCAAATAAAAACAAGACCTTCCGGCTTTTTCGGAAGGGTAGGTTGATTTCTTTTTCCTTATCAAGTAGCCGTCATTTTGTTTCAAAATGGCGGCTACAAATTATTAATGCACTTGGTAGAAATATTGATGTAGGCTATGCACATATGGAGTTTTAAGCAAATCGGTTCATAAATACACGTTTATGGGAATTTAAAATTTTCAAGTGGCCGACGCTAGGAAAAAAAAATGGTGGGTTAAGTTGACAAATATATGAAATGCGTTTGTGAGATAAGTCTACTGTACACACATAGTTCGAATTAATTCAAAATCTCAAAAGTCATTGTGTTGAAAAATTAAGAGGCTGCCACTTCGATAAAAATGGCAGAGAAAGTTGCTCATCTAAGATATCGTTGCAAATTTGAAAATAATTTTTTTTTTTTTTTGTAGAAATTCTTTCAAAGAGGCTTAGTAAGTTGATAAAATGTTAGTTTCCTGCATTTCTAGTTTGTTTTAGCATTAAAATAGTCTAATTTTACCTTAAAAACGGATTAAAAAGATCCAGTAACGCATGTAATGGATTTGGCGCCAAATTTGGCGACTTTTCCCCTATGGCGACTTTTTTGGCGACTTTTGGCGAGAAAATACTTATTATCGATTTACCAAAGATGGACGCAATAACGTGATTGGTTCATGAGTTACGTGAATTTTCTAAATTTTTGTTGTTTGAATGATAAATCCATTTTTAAACTTTGATTTGAATTGATTAAGTATTTCTAAAGTTCCAGCAAACACATCGAAGATATTTGAAGCATAGGTTACTGTCCAACTGTGGTTTAAATCAGTGCCGTGTTTCAAAAGTTATTATTATGGCAAATTTTCTAGTGGCAGTCTAAGTGGCTGCGACTTGTAAAACAAAATAGCAAAACAACTTGCCCATCGAAATCATCCAGTACATTTGTACGATAAGTTCATTGTCCAGTTCTAGTTTAAATTAAATCAGAATTTCAAAAATTATAATCATAAGAAATTTTCAGGTGGCACCACTTGTAAAAAAAAGTAGAGTGAGATGCCTAGCGAACTTATCTGAGATATTTGAATGATAAATCCACTACCCAAACTTGAAGCGAATTGATTCTGTCTTACTAAAGTTACCATAATGACAAATTTTCAAGTGGCCGCCACTTGAAAATAAAATTGCGGACCAAGTCATCAAGAGAACTTATCCTAGATATTTGAACCAAAAGTTCACTAACCAGCTTTTATTTGAATCAGTTTAGTATTTTAAAAGTTATCGTGATGGCATATTTTCAAGTGGCAGTGTGATTTCAAGTGACTGGAATTTAGACACAAGATGTCGGGACAAGTTGCCTAGTGAAAATATTCAAGATAATTATATGATAATATCACTGTCAAAATTTGGTTCGATTTGAAGTATTATTTCAAAAGTTATCGTGATTTTAAATTTTCAAGTATGAGCCTGATTTCAAGTGACCGCGCTTAACTTAAGATATCTGCCACTTTATTAAAAGTGGCGGATATAGTTTATTAATAAACTTCATTGAGATCCTTATGTGGTCTGTATTTACATCACAATCCAAACAATTTCGGAATACGCTTTTTACAATTGAAATTTGAAATTTTCAAGTTGTCTCCACTTGAAAACAAAATGGCGGAGCAACTTGGTTAACAAACTCATCTAAGATATTTATAAGATAAGTTAAGACACTGTTCAAATTTGGTTCCATTTGGAGTATTATTTCGGAAGTTATCATGGTTTTAAATTTTCAAGTGGTGGCCTGATTTCAAGTGGTCCCGCTTAACTTAAGATATCCACCACTTTATTAAAAATGGCGGATAAAGTTCATTAATAAAGTTATTTGAGACACTTGTGTAATCTATGTATACATCAAAATTAAAAGAAATTCGCAATACGCTTTTTACAATTTGAATTTGAAATTTTCAAGTGGTCTCCACTTGAAAACAAAATGGCGGAGCAACTTGGTTAACAAACTCATCCAAGATATTTATAAGATAAGTTAACACACTATTCAAATTTGGTTCGATTTGGAGTATTTTTTCGGAAGTTATAGGGATTTAAAATTTTCAAGTGGTAGCCTGATTTCAAGTTGTCCCGCTTAACTTAAGATATCTGCCACTTTATTAAAAATGGCGGATATAGTTTATTAATAAACTTCATTGAGATCCTTATGTGGTCTGTATTTACATCAAAATTCAAACAATTTCGGAATACGCTTTTTACAATTTAAATTTGAAATTTTCAAGTGGTCTCCACTTGAAAACAAAATGGCGGAGCAACTTGGTTAACAAACTCATCTAAGATATTTATAACATAAGTTAAGACACTGTTCAAATTTGGTTCCATTTGGAGTATTATTTCGGAAGTTATAGGGATTTTAAATTTCCAAGTGGTAGCCTGATTTCAAGTGGTCCCGTTTAAATTAAAATATCTGCCACTTTATTGAAAATGGCGGATAAACTTCATTAATAGACATCATTGAGACCCTCATGTGACCTGTATTTACAACAAAATTCAAGCAAATCTTGCTTTAAATATGGTTTTTACAATGTCGGTTTGAAATTTTCAAGTGGCTGCCACTTGAAAACAAAAAGTCGGAGCAACTTGGTTAACGAACTCATCCAAGATATTTATAAGATTAGTTCACTGTCCAAATTTGGTTCGATTTCGAGTATTATTTCGGGAGTTATCGTGATGACAAAATTTTCATTATAGATATATATATATAGATAGATAGATAGATAGATAGATAAACGAAGTGATTGCAATAGGTCGATTTCTAAAGAAATCAACCTAAAAAATTGACGTCAGTGACAGTAACACTTTTTTCTTTAACATATAGAGATTATTTTTATTTTTCCGATCTAAAATTGACTTATTTATACAAGACGTTCATCAATTTTTCTGAAATAACCAACTAATACTTATGAAAAAATATCTCAAACGATGTTTATATAGCAACTTTGAAAAAAGAAATAAAAAGTCATTAGAGCCGTCTTTGAGATACGGACCTACGGTCCCACTTCAGGTTTTTGAATATTCATCAAAACTGGAAATTTCATCTGTACACTGGACCTGTCTTAATTCTAATGTTTCGTCGTTTCGTCATTCTATCTTTATTAACTTCGGAGATATGATAGTCAGACAATTCCCCATACACAAACAAACACAATAGTTGCCGAAAACAACTTTTTTTGGAATCAAGAGACGTTAAAATATGTAAATCAGGTGAAAACTCAATATTTTTGATTAAATACAATAGTCCTATTACCTACGATAGTCGAGTAATGGAAGAAAATTTTTTTCAATTTGAGGCAGTAAAGAAGATCCAAGAACAAAAATGCAAGATTTTTATTTTATTTTAATTATTTATTAATATTATTTATTATTTTTATTTTTCCAATGGAACTATTTTATATTTTACTCTTCTAAAACGAGGGCTGCCTAGTTCTCAATATTTTTCAACAAAGTTAAACTAGTATGTTGTGGTCTCCACAAGACTTTCCTCTATATAATTTTATATACATTCATGTAGTAGAATTTATTTATTAAATTATTATTTGTAAAAAATATTTTCCGTGATAAATGCAGACGATTTTTATCTGACAAAATTGTAACACTAAATGTCGAAAGAAAGCCAGTTTTTTGTCAACATCAGAAGAAATGCAAATTCTTTTTTTCAAAGATTTTTTTTTTTTGGGGGGGGGGGGGTGGGGGTGGGGGTTAATAAAAAGCAGAATAACTTTGTTTTAAATTATCACAGATCTATGATTCAACCATTCGTTTTAAAGGTACTGTACTGACGAGTAGGGCTGGATTATTTATCAATATATCACCAAGTATCGATATTTTTTTAATATCGCGATAACAGTATTTAAGCAATATATCCCTCTAACGATATTTCCTAGTGCGCACAGCGCGATCGATCCATATGCCGATAAACAGCGTCCAACGCCAACCACCATATCTTCAAATTCTGCTTCCCCGCCTCACCGTACTACCCCGTAAACACCCAACAAACAGACCGCCGAATATCTTATACAATACAAATACACCTCCTCCTATTTACTCACTGACTAAACTCGAAAAAATAACCCCAACCGCAAAAGATCCGAACACACTTTCTCTTCCTTATTCCTGCGATGTGTCCCTTTGCTTCATTTGTGCGAACTCTCAAATCGAAACCACTACTTAAAAAGTATGACCTTGAACGATAACATATAAAATGTTTCATTCCTCATTCATCAAGTTATCGCAGTAGTATATTATTTCCCATTCGATAATATCCCCACACCAATAATATTGAAGCTGCTCATCGCTCGCAGGTGAAAAGTGAAAACACTGCAAACAGTATATCGCGTTTAGTTCATCGCAGTAGTATATTATTTCCCATTCGATAATATCCCCACACCAAAAATATCGAAGCTGCTCTTCGCTCGCAGGTGAAAAGTGAAAACACTGCAAACAGTATATCGCGTTTAGTTCTTGCTATCGGTTCGTTGATATATTGTTCGGAATTGCATGGATTGTTCGAAATATCGTCAAGTAGGTTTTTTTTTTTCTTTTTTAAGCAAAGAATTAACTGAAATTGATTACTTATTTTTTAAAAATTGGATTTATTATTCTATCTTCTGCATATATAAGAAGAAAATATAAGATTTGGATAAACGTTTTTCCGGTTTTCGATGAATTTACACGTTTTGAGATTTCCTTGCATTTTAATTAACTGAAATTGTCTACTCATTTTTAAAAAGTGGATTTATTACTAGTTTCTGCGTACATAAGAAGAAAGAAGATACGAAATAAATTACGATTTCCGTTTTTTGATATATTTACACGTTTTGGGATTTCCTTGCATTTCATTTAAGTGAAACTGATTACTTATTTTTTAAAAAGTTGATTTATTATTATATCTTCTGCATATACAAGAAGAAAGTATAAGATTTGGATAAATTTTTATTTCCAGTTTTCGATGAATTTACACGTTTTGAGATTTCCTTGCTTTTCAATTAACTGAAACTGACTACTTATTATTTAAAATGTGGATTTATTACTGGCTTCTGCATGCATAAGAAGAAAGTAGAAGACACGGGGAAAATTTCGATTTCTGGTTTTCGCTGAATTTACACGTTTTGAGATTTCCTTGCATTTCAATTAACTGAAATTGACTACTTATTCTTAAAAAAGTGGATCTATTATTTTACCTTCTGGATATATAAGAAGAAAGTATAAGATTCAGAAAAAATTTAGATTTCCAGTTTTCGATGATATTACAAATTTTGAGATTCCTTGAACTCTAATTGACCATTTTTAAGATTTCCTTTCTTTCTTTCTTTTCTTTTCTTTTCTTTTCTTTTCTTTTTTTTTTTTTTAGTTCGAACGCTCTATTTCATGGACGACTCGTGCCTATCGGCCAACAGGGGTCGCTGCTGTGCTGCAATTTAATTCCGTTTATGAGGAGGCAGTTGTTTTGCTTTGCTTTGCAAAAAGTGATTGATCTTCAACCACTGGGCGGTACTAGTATATAAATATAATACAATTTCCAAATGTTATAAAAACATTGCAAAATATGAATTCAATATATATATCTTAAAAAAAAAAAGAAAAAAAAAATCATGATATGGTAAGAAGATAAAAAATAAAATAAAAATGGCAGGTAATTGACCTTTAGAATACCTATGAGATATAGGGTCTCAAATTAATATTACTCTACAACCGAGAAAGTTTATTCGGTGGCAATTCTATAGAAACTTTATAAACAGTATTTCTACTGTGCATTTCTTATTCACTGAAATTAATTTAATTATAACCATATGACTGACAGGACTATTAGTAAATGAACTTTCTTTATACTCGGGGATGGGAATTAGGCGCAAAACTCATACTAATATTTATTTTTAAAATTTCCTTATATAAGTGAATCATTGATATATATAGAGAGATAGATAGATAGTTAAGTTACGACTTCTGCGCAAAATTTTATTAATGATCTACATTCTAAGTACAACTTCATTTTTCTTAAGCTTATATTTTTATTATAATTATGTATCTTGATGATATACTTTGTGTAAATAAAACACATATCCCCATTAGCTCTCTTAAAATGTGATTTTGAAATACTTAAATCTTAAAATAGAAAGAATGGGGGGCAAACTATTCAGAAATATACTTAAAAGTAATGGTATAAATTAAAAGAAACACAAAACATTGTGTTGCTATTTATGCATCTTCTTTCTTTCTTTTTTTTTTTTTTTTCTTTCTTTTTAATAAAAAAGATTTGGAAGTAATATACCAGAAAATATAAATATACATATAGAAAACACTCCCCACTTGTATACATTAAAATTGGTGTTCATTTGTCTTTAAAAAGTAGCAAATATCTATTTTCCTTCTCTTGAAATAAATATCGCAATATATCACCAATATCGATATTAACTTGATGATATATCGCGATATTTAATTTCTGATATCGTCCAGCTCTACTGACGAAATCTTTCGAAAGATACCAATATTGAAAATTTACCCCCCCCCCGGAGAGGGATGTAAATGCTCCCACATGCACAGACTTTTCTCCTAGTTTACTACTACTATTATCAATGATTCATATTAATTTTACAATCGCACGTTAAAACTTACTCCCATTATGTACATTTATACGAAATTTTGTCCTATACTGCCATGTTAAAAATTTAGAAAATATAGGATAAGAGCGTCACCTATTGAGCGATTGATTCATAAATCTAATCTGCACTAGTTTGTGTCAGGTTCCAACTAAATACCAAGCTTGGTTAAATTTCCTTTATTTGTTCATGAGATACAGCGTTTACAAAATTTGTGACACGCACACACACAGACAGAATGACAGACATATTCTAAAAAAACAATCTAACATTTTTTAACACATATCTAACATTAACAATTTAACATTCACAATCTAAAAAAAAAAAAAAAAAAAATTGTTTTACAAGTTCAATTTGTCTGTTTACGCGTTTCCGTTTCCGTAAATATTTCAAGAATGCCTTGGAAGTGGTTTATGTTACTTAACGGCCCTCTTCACTTACCGTCGCCAGAAGCCCGAGCCAATGTTATTCTATGGGGAAATTTTCTTTACAAATAACTTATTAACTAATACATATTTTTAAATTCTGTTTCCACATTCAGAAAATTCCTAACTGTTAAATTGACGGACCTTTTAGGTTGATTTCTTTAGAAATCGACCTATTGCAATCACTTCGTTTATCTATATATATATATATATATATATATATATATATAATGAAAATTTTGTCATCACGATAACTCCCGAAATAATACTCGAAATCGAACCAAATTTGGACAGTGAACTAATCTTATAAATATCTTGGATGAGTTCGTTAACCAAGTTGCTCCGACTTTTTGTTTTCAAGTGGCAGCCACTTAAAAATTTCAAACCGACATTGTAAAAACCATATTTAAAGCAAGATTTGCTTGAATTTTGTTGTAAATACAGGTCACATGAGGGTCTCAATGATGTTTATTAATGAAGTTTATCCGCCATTTTCAATAAAGTGGCAGATATTTTAAGTTAAACGGGACCACTTGAAATCAGGCTACCACTTGGAAATTTAAAATCCCTATAACTTCCGAAATAATACTCCAAATCGAACCAAATTTGAACAGTGTCTTAACTTATCTTATAAATATCTTAGATGAGTTTGTTAACCAAGTTGCTCCGCCATTTTGTTTTCAAGTGGAGACCACTTGAAAATTTCAAATTCAAATTGTAAAAAGCGTATTCCAAATTTTTTAAAATTTTGATGTATACATAGATTACATAAGTGTCTCAAATAACTTTATTAATGAACTTTATCTGCCATTTTTAATAAAGTGGCGGATATTTTAAGTTAAGCGGGACCACTTGAAATTAGGCCACCACTTGAAAATTTAAAACCATGATAACTTCCGAAATAATACTCCAAATGGAACCAAATTTGAACAGTGTCTTAACTTATGTTATAAATATCTTAGATGAGTTTGTTAACCAAGTTGCTCCGCCATTTTGTTTTCAAGTGGAGACCACTTGAAAATTTCAAATTTAAATTGTAAAAAGCGTATTCCGAAATTGTTTGAATTTTGATGTAAATACAGACCACATAAGGATCTCAATGAAGTTTATTAATAAACTATATCCGCCATTTTTAATAAAGTGGCAGATATCTTAAGTTAAGCGGGACCACTTGAAATCAGGCTACCACTTGAAAATTTTAAATCACTATAACTTCCGAAAAAATACTCCAAATCGAACCAAATTTGAATAGTGTGTTAACTTATCTTATAAATATCTTGGATGAGTTTGTTAACCAAGTTGCTCCGCCATTTTGTTTTCAAGTGGAGACCACTTGAAAATTTCAAATTCAAATTGTAAAAAGCGTATTGCGAATTTCTTTTAATTTTGATGTATACATAGATTACACAAGTGTCTCAAATAACTTTATTAATGAACTTTATCCGCCATTTTTAATAAAGTGGTGGATATCTTAAGTTAAGCGGGACCACTTGAAATCAGGCCACCACTTGAAAATTTAAAACCATGATAACTTCCGAAATAATACTCCAAATGGAACCAAATTTGAACAGTGTCTTAACTTATCTTATAAATATCTTAGATGAGTTTGTTAACCAAGTTGCTCCGCCATTTTGTTTTCAAGTGGAGACAACTTGAAAATTTCAAATTTCAATTGTGAAAAGCGTATTCCGAAATTGTTTGGATTGTGATGTAAATACAGACCACATAAGGATCTCAATGAAGTTTATTAATAAACTATATCCGCCACTTTTAATAAAGTGGCAGATACCTTAAGTTAAGCGCGGTCACTTGAAATCAGGCTCATACTTGAAAATTTAAAATCACGATAACTTTTGAAATAATACTTCAAATCGAACCAAATTTTGACAGTGATATTATCATATAATTATCTTGAATATTTTCACTAGGCAACTTGTCCCGACATCTTGTGTCTAAGTTCCAGTCACTTGAAATCACACTGCCACTTGAAAATATGCCATCACGATAACTTTTAAAATACTAAACTGATTCAAATAAAAGCTGGTTAGTGAACTTTTGGTTCAAATATCTAGGATAAGTTCTCTTGATGACTTGGTCCGCAATTTTATTTTCAAGTGGCGGCCACTTGAAAATTTGTCATTATGCTAACTTTAGTAAGACAGAATCAATTCGCTTCAAGTTTGGTTAGTGGATTTATCATTCAAATATCTCAGATAAGTTCGCTAGGCATCTCACTCTACTTTTTTTTACAAGTGGTGCCACCTGAAAATTTCTTATGATTATAATTTTTGAAATTCTGATTTAATTTAAACTAGAACTGGACAATGAACTTATCGTACAAATGTACTGGATGATTTCGATGGGCAAGTTGTTTTGCTATTTTGTTTTACAAGTCGCAGCCACTTAGACTGCCACTTGAAAATTTGCCATAATAATAACTTTTGAAACACGGCACTGATTTAAACCACAGTTGGACAGTAACCTATGCTTCAAATATCTTCGATGTGTTTGCTGGAACTTTAGAAATACTTAAGCAATTCAAATCAAAGTTTAAAAATGGATTTATCATTCAAACAACAAAAATTTAGAAAATTCACGTAACTCATGAACCAATCACGTTATTGCGTCCATCTTTGGTATATCGATAATAAGTATTTTCTCGCCAAAAGTCGCCAAAAAAGTCGCCATAGGGGAAAAGTCGCCAAATTTGGCGCCAAATCCATTACATGCGTTACTGGATCTTTTTAATCCATTTTTAAGGTAAAATTAGACTATTTTAATGCTAAAACAAACTAGAAATGCAGGAAACTAACATTTTATCAACTTACTAAGCCTCTTTGAAAGAATTTCTACAAAAAAAAAAAAAAAAAAAAAAAAATATTTTCAAATTTGCAACGATACCTTAGATGAGCAACTTTCTCTGCCATTTTTATCGAATGTGTACAGTAGACTTATCTCACAAACGCATTTCACTCGTATATTTGTCAACTTAACCCACCATTTTTTTTCCTAGCGCCGGCCACCTGAAAATTTTAAATTCCCATAAACGTGTATTTATGAACCGATTTGCTTAAAACTCCATATGTGCATAGCCTATATCAATATTTCTACCAAGTGCATTAATAATTTGTAGCCGCCATTTTGAAACAAAATGACGGCTACTTGATAAGGAAAAAGAAATCAACCTACCCTTCCGAAAAAGCCGGAAGGTCTTGTTTTAAAAATGTATTTTTTTAGTTTTTAATATTTTATTTTGAAATTGCAAAATGAAAAAAAAAAAAAAAAAAAAAAAAAAAAAAATACATATTGAAAATTCGTATTTTGCAGCTTCAAAATAAAATATAAAAAATTAAAAAAATAATTTTTAAAAAAAGGTCCGTCAATTTAACAGATGGGAATTTTCAGAATGTGAAAACAGAATTTAAAAATATGTATTAGTTAATAAGTTATTTGTAAAGAAAATTTGCCCATAGAATAACATTAGCTTCGGCTTCCGGCGGCGGTGAGTGAAGAGGGCCCTTAAGTGCACTGTAGCTTATATTCTACTGAAATTTGTTTAAATTGTATTAATGGTTTATGTAGAGAAATCTAACTGAATTAGTTTTATTTTAATTTTGGGAGCGTTATAACCTTCGCGGAAATAATCTGTAGAGACTTCTGTGATGGAAACCCGCAGGTTCATTTGTAACTCTCAAAATGTTAATTAAAAACAAAAATAACAAAGAAGAGTTTTGAAAATAAGAAAAATGTAAATGGGGCGAATGCATGCGCACCTTTTTTTACTTCTGGGAAGAAAAAAATTTAAAAAGCGATCCCGAAATGTATACCACTCAGGGAAAAAAAAAAAAAAAAAAAAAAAAAACGTTGGGTTCCGGAGAATGAGTGGCATCTCCTACGTCGACAGAATTCGTTATTTTCTTACACGCGTGCCTGAAAAAATAATGAAGAAAAATAATTCTTCTTTTTCCTTTCTGGCTGGAAGAGGGGTGTTTTTATTTTTCTGATATAAAAGCGAGCAAGAAAAAATGCTTCTGAATTTGTTAGCAATTTATCTTTTTTGTACCTGGCATCTTTAGAAAGGAAAAAGGTGAATTGGATCGATCAAATGCCGAGTAAATAAACAAGAGAAAAATCCATGCACACATAGATTACAAAGCACTTTCCGACGGCACATGATAAATAAGAAGTCTTAAAAACTTTGGAAGTTCATTGGAAAGTTAGAAAAGTACATAACGCAATTGAACATAAAGTTTCATTAATTTTCCATGCAACTCCACTAATGAATTGGATTATTTTTATGTATTTCTATAAATGAATCATTGGTGATAATCTTATCCTACCCCTACTTTATACCTATGACAAACACTATTTCATGCGTCTGAATAATGTATTTTTCCTTTATTATATTAAGTGAAGTGCATTAGTGTCGAAATGTAGTTAATCCCATAACTATACAGCGTTCTATATCTGGCACATACCAACAGAAAACGTCTATTTTCCAAAGTTATTTTAAATACCGGTGGTGCGATCTTTATGCCCTATATCGAACGCTTGAATATACATTTCTCCACATTTTTACTTTATTTTGTCCATACATAATATAGTTTTGGGGTGAAATTTTTTTAAATTTAGTTTTTGTTGCGTTTATACGTTTTGAGGACTCCTGAATCCGAAAAATGTAATTTTAGAGCTGGTCTGCGAATGTGTCGAGGAGAGCGATAGCTCCCCTCACACAGAATTATATGTCAAATAAAATTCTTCTTACACCTATTTTCACTTAGTTATTAGATTCATATGTAGTACTTGTAATCTTCTTTCTTAATATGCAAACTGTCTTTATAGTATTGAAGTGCAGGTTAAGAGAAAGTCGTGAGAAGGAAACACTAGATTATTTATCCATTAAATGGTAGTAGTTCATTACGTATTGTATTTACATTAAAAAGAGAGGGGTGGGGGGGGGGAAGAAAGAAAGAGCCTGCCTCATGAACAAAGGCAAAATTTTTCACTAAAGTTTCAGAAAAAAAAAAAAAAAAAATTCACAGGAAAGTACATTATTATTTATTTATTTCTGTTTTTTTTTTTTTTTTAAATTAGAATATTTCAACACTTTAGTCTGAAATTTTGTTATGGGCACATATGACTGATAGCAAAAATACATAATTAAAGAAGCAAAAATGAAATCAGAACTCAAGATTTTTCTTGTATATAGGATTGTGTAAAATGATTAATTTTTTTTTTCATATTAAAAGGAAAAATCGAGCAATGAAGGGTTAAAAAATAATTCATTAACACTGTCCTGTATCCGAGTTCTGCACCTAAATTAATACACCACTGTTTAGACCATTTTTTATTGATACATGCCATAATGAACTTAAATTAACATATATCAGTTTGAAGGCATTCTATAAATATAGAAATGAGGGTGCGAAAATATAGACGAACTGATTTCATAATCGAAATTTAATTTTATAGGAAAGTGTTAAAAATGTCTTTCGATAGCATACAGTGTCTATTCTCACCGGCAGTCAAAGTTCGTGTTATTCTATGAGGGAATTTGTTTATAGTATTGTTTATCGCCTAAAGCATTTTTTTAAATCCGTTTTCATAGAAAAATTACAAATATTAAATGCAAACTCAGTTTTTTTTTTTTTTTTTTTTTTTTTTTTTTTTTTTTTACACTTTATAGCTTAAAAATGAAATATTCAGAATGTAAAAAGTAAAATTTCGAAAAACAGGAATCACTTTAATGGCTGTGAGTTTTCTGAATGTAAAAATGGAATTTTTTTTTTTTTTTTTTTAAAGAATAATTAGGTAATGAGTAATTCTATAAACGAATTTCTCCATAAAATAACACAGGTTATGACTGTCAGCGAGGTTAGGTATTCTACGTTCGTAACTAACGATAATAAGGGTCGGTAATGCATTTATCGGGCATCCTTTCACTGCATTTTGATGTTAGATGAGAGGGGGGGGGGAGGGGAAATGCCTCGTCACTTTCGCAGGAAGGGTACCAGACCACGCACTTCACTCTTCACCGCAGTCTGATACTGAAGGTGGGAAAACTTGTTTTACAGGCATTGTAAGAGCGGATCACTTACAACCGACGCTGATTGGCAATGATACTAGGCTAAAACTAGTCACCTCTTAACGTTAAAATAGGGAATCTTCTTCAATTATTTTTATACTAAAATAACTTATAAGCGGATGAATAACCTATTTACACATAAATTTCTAAAAATAGTGGTATTAAAATTTCCGGAGGGTTGGAAACTCTAGTTATGCATTTAAAAATGTCATCTAATTATTTTGAAGTGAAAGGATTAAAATATAAAAAAGTTATTTGCAGGGAAAGTCATTGAACGCTAAAAACAATCGGTGAAATGACAGTGACACTTTAGAAAGTATACGGTGTCTGTCTATTTATGTAACATGAGAGTGGTCTTAAAATGCATTCGATTCATTTGAATAGTGATAAAAATTTTTTAGATGATTGGTGTTTAGAATGAAGGTCGATTGACTAAGCCTCGGTCCTAGACCTAGGTAGGACGCTATTAGGGTCTTTCTAAGACAACCTAGCCTCTAGATATTTAGGAGTTACATAGTTGGACAGTGACTGATGCGTAGAGTGTTTGTGCCACGAGTACAGAGAAGCACAAAATTGCAGTTTTTCAGACTTTTGTTTGTAGAGCTGTTTGCTTATGTTGTAATGAAACACTTTTAAAGTTGGAAATTAAAACAATATTTCAGGATTTGGTAAACAACGACTATCCTCTTAGCTAGTTAAAACGAATTTATCATGAAAAGGTTATTTTTCGCTCCTTTTCCTTCCCTTTTATAATTATCCCCCCCCCCTCTTCCTTTGCAGATGAATAACTGTCTAACTGCTAAAAAAACCCTCATATTTCTATTGAATTGTATAAAGTGGCTAGAATTAGACGGCAAGAACATAGACGATCGTTTAAAAATTGTCACCAACGTTCTAGAATTGTTAATCATTCAATTGAAACCGATCATATACTCGATTTTAAAAATATTAAGATTTTAATCTCTGGATGTAAAAATTATAATTCTCGTATTTTCCTTGAAAGTTGGCATATTGCCAGCCATCTACACACAATCAATGAGGCATGCGCTTTAGCACCTCAGTATTCCATGTGACTATAATAAATTCTTTGAGTGTATGTGCAACTTAATAAAAACGCTCTTTTAATACTGATGAAGAAAGTCGGTCGAATTTCGAAACGTCTATTTATATTTTAAAATGTTTTATATGTATATTTAATTAAAATATTTGTCTCATGGCTAATTTTTTTCTTTCTTTCTTTTTTCTTTTTCTTTTTTTTTTTTTTTTTTTTTAGGACTGAGGGCCTATTAGTCTCAGTCTGGGATTTTTGCGTTGTCAATTTCGATAGTTGGACATTTGTCGAAATCTAAAAGTTATCGAAAATATAATTGAAAAATTTGAAAGCGATGTTATAATTTGAAAAAAAAAAAAAAAAAAAAACTAATAGTCCTCCGTCCTAAACTAAATTCTGCTTTTGTCAGAATTTCATCAAAATCTTTTATTATTATTATTATTATTATTGAAAGAAAAAGAAAAGAAAATTAATAATAATCAGTATCGTTACAAGCGATATCGAAAAAGTTTTTTTTTTTAATAATTTTGAATTAGGAAATAAAAAGTGCGCGTGAAATAATATGAAATAAAAATAAGTAAAAAAATGAATTTAATGATTTAATGTTTTTGTTTTTCGGGGGCTGCTCATTCATACAAAAAATGCGTATTAAAACGAGTCGAAGATGGAAGCGAAATAAGTATTGAGTTATATTACGATAAATACGATATATAATATGATACGATATATTAGACCCATCGTCCAGGGTTAGTAGGCATTTTCGTTGAAAGAAATAGTTTGTGCGTTCGGTGCAACTTGCACATTAGTCCCGTGAGGTACAACTTTCACATTAGTCCCTTGAGGTACAACTTTCACTTTAGTCCCGTCAGGTACAACTTGCACATTAGTCCCCTTATTTTTTTTTTTTTTTTAACAAGCAATTATACAAAAAAGTTTATCGCCAAATAGAGACAAAAATTTTTAAGTTGCCAAAGAGATTGTATATTAAAATTGTAGGACAAAATTGTTTAGATATTGCAAATTTCTTTGTATTAAAGAAAAAAAAAAAAAAAAAAAAAAACTTTTTTTTTTTTTTTCTTTGAGCACAAAGGAGTAAAGGAGTTTAGATATATTATAGCAGAATGGAATTCTAACTAAAGATGTTTAAACCTTTGCATTTTGGAAAACATCTGAAGTCAGTTCTGCATTAAACATACCTCATATAAAACTGACCTAATTAGGCAATATTCCTTTTAAAATTCAATTAGGGAAAGAATTTTTGAAATAGGTAAATAATGTATCTGGAAACTTATAGTACTTATAATTTTTTTAATACCTATTATTAGATTCCTTTTTATTTCTTGACAGTTAGTCTTTTAATCCAAATATAGTAGAGTCTCGATCAACTGGAATGACCGGAAAATATATGATTCCGGATAACCGAATTTACAGTCGGCAGCAAAATTATTGAAACACACATCCATACTTTTCACATATATATATTTTTAGTTTCGTTGCTAATTTTTATCATCAACTTACTTTTTTATAAGTAGTATAGGACTAAGATCAGGACACGACAAATACTTACTTCGTAAAACAGCATTAGGTGCGTATCTTTTAAGTGGGAATTATTGCTAGTGCTTCAATAATTTTGCTGCTGACTATATACATTTTGAAAGAAAAGAAAAAAAAGGACAAAACTTAAAATTATTATGCAATTATTCAATAATAAATTAATAATGTTATAGAATACAGTAAGGAAATGAGCATAAATAATAATTTTTATTT
This sequence comes from Salticus scenicus, assembly GCA_963930645.1. Taxonomy (NCBI): domain Eukaryota; kingdom Metazoa; phylum Arthropoda; class Arachnida; order Araneae; family Salticidae; genus Salticus; species Salticus scenicus. The sequence continues at coordinate 371,142,009 of OZ005650.1, forward strand.
AAAAGAAATATTATGTTATATTTTATTTTTTTATTTATTTTACTTGCCGAGAATATGCTATGCAAGGAAAATATTGTAATCATGAACAAGTTAGTCTCTGAGATTCCGGTGTATCCATACGTTTTAAGATCTCTTGAATTTCTTTTTGCTCTTTCTACGGTAATGCATGTATGTATGAGTGAGGTAAAGACACCAGTGTTCATCATCCTCACAAACGACATGTTAAAATAAGTGTTTAATAACATCTATGAATTCGTATCCACCTGCGTTAGATTCCTTAGAACCGGAGAATCTAGCTCGAGAGGATTCAAATTCATAGATATTAATTAACGGTTATTTTAATATGTCTTTTGTGAGGGTGACGAACACTGGTGCAAATCTTAGGAGTGACGAACACTGGTGTCTTTATCTTATGTGTGCGTGAGTGAAGACAATATTGTCTAAGCACTTTATTCGATTGAGCCTAAAATTTGTAAGTATTTTATAGATCACTGGTGCACGAATCGTATAATTTTTCTGAGCATAATAGTTCTCTTTTATAGGAACACAAAAAAGAATTTTTATTTATTATGGCTTATAAACTCAAATTTGAAGTACGCTAGCATCTAAACTCAAGATAAAATTGTATGAGCATGTTATAGTTCCCTATCAGAAACAAATATAGATTTTTCACAAGTATAGAAATTATATAATTATTTTGTAGTGATACTGAATGTAAATTTTATGTATTACGGTATGTGGACTGAAATAATTTTAAGCTCGTTTTAGTAATGTTCTTTATTGCTCTCTCTTCTTCTTCTTTTAGGCAGCACCTTCTTTTAGTGCCTTGCAGTAACCATTATAACAAATAATATGCGTATTACTCAAAGTTCTTATATAGCTCTTCTTTACTTCTTTTTTCAGGAAAGAATTTTTACACATATTACGGTCTGTGGGAGCTATAATTTTCTGAAATACTGTGAATTATTTTAAAAAGATAATGAAACTGACATATAGGTATTAGAATTTTGTGTAAAATTACATCTCATATAGAGACATCATAACCACACGCGTCTTTGTAGAAAACCACAATTTTTATTAAAAAAAAATTCACTTTAAAACACGTATAAAACGATACATTTAATTAAAATCATTAAAATTACATCGTGTCAAGTCCTTTCGCCCTGAACGTCAGGGCAACATCAGGGCAACATCAGGGCATCATAAAATGACTCTGTCCTGATGATGCCCTGATGTTCAGGGTGAAAGGCCTTGACACGATGTAATTTTAATGATTTTAATTAAATGTATCATTTTATACGTGTTTTAAAGAGAATTTTTTTTTTTTTTTTTTTTTTTTTTTTTTTATAAAAATTGTGTTTTTTTTATTAGAATTTTGATTTGCATGGTTGTTACTAGAAGTTGCGTAATTAACATTAATAGCTCTTTTACCTAAATGCACAAAAGAATTCGGGTATATTATAGAAACATACAAACTTGGAGAGAAATACTCAACCGCAATGTAAAATAAATATTTGTTTATTCACTGAAATAATTAACGATTTAATTTTTCTTGTCATTATTATTATTATTATTATTATTATTATTATTATTATTATTATTTTAATTTAAATGTAACTACTAAGTGATCAAAAAACAGAATGAGGTCACTCCAGAATTTTCGCACTTATAGCCAGACTACTATATATACACCAGAATACATATATATATTATATATATACTCCATCCAAAATACATATCATAAAAAACGGCAGTTTTTTGAGTGACGCAGCAAAGCTCAAACAAAGCTTAGCAGCGACACTCTATTATACAGCTAATTTAACATCAAAGGGATTTGGAAACGCCGACATTTAATATCTCAGTAAATAGGAGATATTTTGATCTGATGTTTTCAGAATAACCTTTTTTCTTCTGTCTGATGCTATCCTGAAAGTTTCACACTTCAAAATTGTATATATTTTGAGATCTGGAGTTGTAATTTAAGACTTCGAACGAAAAATGTGTTTTGTGTGAGTTTTTTTTCTCGAAAACGGCTCGAAGAAATTTTATGAAATTGATATATGATATTAATTTATTTTGTCTGTGAAGCATGACGTCGCCCGTTTTTCCCAAAAAACTCTTGTTTCTTAAATAATTTAGCTTAAAAATCGAACTATTTTTTTTTCCGCCAATACATGTATTTGAACTGCATATTCTCAGAATTCAGAACAGGCGTCATTCGGTTTTCTGAGGCTGTGGTTGGTTGGTTTAATCTGAATGCAGTGAATAAAATAGTTAGATTTTTTTTTTATTAAATGCAAAAAAGAAACTTCATTGTTTGTTTTAAATATTTATTATACATATAAAATAAAAGAAGTATTTTTTAATTATAGATATTCTATTTCATCGTTATTCATAATAATAAAAAAAAAATTTAAAGCAAAAAAGTTTAAATCACTCATGCACACGAATTTATACTATGGTCCATGGTCTTTGGAGCGCATGCGTACTTTATCCAGATCCAAAACTCTTGGCGCTCGCTAAAGACAGGGCTAGCTAGTTTGGTTTGTTTACGTACTGTATTCCTCCGCTTGTGGCGGCTTGTTAAGAATATGATGCGCGTTTTATTTTTTATTTTTTCCAAAATCAATACAATTTTTAATTGAGAAGTATTGTAGATTACATTTTTAACGGGTCTTTGATGATCAACAGACTGAAAGATTATTGTTTCACGTATGTGTTTATGAAATATTTTGTCACATACTACGACAATTTTATTTCAGTCACCAATTATAAAATCCGACATTCGGGAGTCACACTGTATATATTTTTTTTGCACTACCCTTCTTTTTTTCAGGTAAGTGTTTGTTTATATATATCATAAAAAATAAAATTACATTAGTTTAGTGAAACTAACGGCTATATTAATCACTTTCGAAAATATCCTCATTTGACTTGCAGGTCTCTAAAACCTATCTGTACTAATTTTGAACGGTCTAAATGTGTTTCTATTTTTTCACTTATGCATTACATTTTATTTTTGTTTATTTATGTTTTACATTCCTCGAGACATATAGTTTTCTTTACATTGACAAACAACTGTTTTTTCTTGCTTATATATATAAATTGTATTTTAATAAGATAATTATAAATTTTTTTCACAGAAGACTAGATTTTAATAACTATTTAGTGTTGCTTTATTCAGGGGTGAAACTTTTCATTTGCTATCCCTGAATTCAGGGTTTTTGAAATTTTTGCTTTCTTTGAATTTCATGTTAAATTATTTTGTTTTTGCAGAAATTACTCATTTTTAATGTTTAATTAAAATGTAGTTGTTTCCTTAAAATGTATTAAGAACTCTTCAAATATCACTTATAATAAGTAGCCATGTAATATATCACTAATAAGTGTGCCCTATCTGCATGCAGGTATTAGTTTTCAGGGTTTTTGTGGCCATTGCTATTTGGACCATCAGTGCAATTAGTGTGGAGGCTATTCAGACCGCTTCCTTGTTGTGTTGGTCATAATAATGATTTTGCTTGTTTGATCTTGAATTTTCTCTGTAATATACTAATGCAGGGCCTAAAATTTCAACTCCGATTACACTCACCCCAAAAAAAGTTATACTCGCTGCAAAATAGGGTTGTCTTTCTTTTCTTTTTTTTTTTTTTTTCTGTTTTACGCATTTTGGGTTTTTTTATTTTTTCTAACTATCTGAAATGCTTTTACAAATATGTCTAAAATTATATATATTAAAAGTGTATCGTATATATCATCATGTCTCATAATCATCTATAATCAAAAATTATTATAATGCATTATGTTTGAGATCAGAAAAAAAAGGTTAAAATATCTATCAATGGGAAGAGTAATTAAAAAAAAAAAAAAAAAAAAAAAAAAGAAGAGGAAAAAAAAAACTTTTTCAATCAACACCCTGTGAAAATCTTATTATGCAAGATTAAGCTTCCTTATTTACCTATTTATATATTTAACTTTTTACATCAGAAATATCTTTTTCGTACATTTATTTTTATGATCAGATGGAATGTCGATGTGTATAACTTGTTCATTGTTGTTATTTGAAATAGCCATTTCGGAATTACATGTTCGATAAAATTGTTGCTTACAAATCATAACAAGCATAAATTCTTGGTGTTTCAGCAAAAACTGGAAAATGTTAACTGTTTTTTGATCATTATTCAACAAAATAAACATAGGCAGTATCTTTAAAAGGGCTTGGGATCATTTTCATGTGCCAATATCGCATAGGCAAACTTTCGAATTTTTTTTCTCTTGGATTGTGGGCGTCTAGCAAAGAGGCTCTCTACTTGTCTATTCTCACTCTGCTTAAAGAAATCACAGCGGGAGAAACGAAACTGCCTAGAGATTAAAACTTTTATGCGTGTACTTTTATGCATTTTTCCTTTCTCAGGCTGGGACGATTGTCGGTCAATGCGCACACAGACTCAACACTCAAAGAAGAGAAAAAGGAGAGGTTAAATATGAGGTTATAAGATGGCAAGATTTTGCCATATTTAAATCTATAAAAAGAATGTTTTCTGTCACCTTATCATGTAAGAATTCTACCTATAACTAGACCAAATTTTTACTCGCCACAGTAAAAATTCCACTCACCAATGGCGAGAGGAAATTTCGTGCCCTGTACTAATGATTTTGCTGGTTTTCAACTACAAATTCAAACTTTTAACATTTTGAAAGTGTATAATGCGATTGATCTACAATCCATGTTTATTTCAACATTGTTGTTAGAAAACATTACAAAATAAGTACAAAAGTCATTTTCTGAAAAATCATACATATATTTGCATAGAAAATTGGGTTTGGTTTAGAGCTGTACCGAGTACTCGGTACTCGGCTAATTTGCCGAGTACTCGTTACTCGGGCGAATTTGGACTAAGTATTCGGCCAAAACCCAGTAGTTGTAAGAATTTCATTATTTTTATATATTATTGAAAGAAATGTAACATTCATAAGAGTTGTTTATTAATAACTAAACTAAAAAATTATGAAAATATAAATATAAAGTCATTAAACTTTTGCTGCAAACAGTTTTCACAGTGAAAATGGGCGAGTATGCCACCAAACTCGGTATAGCGACAATTCATGGTATGAGCTTATCCCTTTTAGTTACAAGCAGGGTTGGCAGGTTTTTGACACATGACAGTTTTTGACGGTTTAAACCATGGTTAAAACCGTCACGTCAAAAACCTACTTGTCAAAAATGTCAAAAACTGTCATAAACCTATATTTATAATTTAATTGTCATAAAAAAACTTAGTTTAATAAAATATAGTTTATAAAGATTTTTTGAAAAGTAAATAGATTGATGTTCTTTAAAAAACATATTTTTACAACATTTTGATTAATATAAAAAACAAAACATTAGGCTTTTCAAATTTTATTATGAGTTATTTCTATGTTCATTCAAAATATGCTGTGGCTGTGATACTTTTATATATTATTACGAAATTTATTTATAACTATGCTTAATATAGTATATGTTAAACTTAGTTATGTGTATTTCAAAAATATAGTTGTTTTCAATACGATATTATTTATAAGTATGTTTTAAAAGGTAAACATGTTAATGTTTTTAACATTTTGATTAATATAAAAACAAAACCTTTCTAAAAATTTATAATTTTATAAATAATTTTGGTTGAAAATCATTTTATTTGCGATACAACATTGTATATTTTAATTTTTTTAGTATTATGTATTTAACCAGTAAAATAAAAATGCATAGCCTAATATTTTGTATTTAAATATTTTATAGAAAAATATAACTTTTTTTTTTTTTTTTTTTTTTTTTTTTATGACTGCTGATATTGCAACTTTTTATGAAAAAGCAATAATTCTGAATGTTAAACAAGCTTGAATTGCATCTGAAATTCTTATAATTACCGTGAGACAAGAGAAATATGAATGCTTTCTGGACATGTATAAATTGTAATACATTTAATATATACTCGTACAGATTTAAAAAAAAAATTATTAGTCTAAGCTGTAGGGCCTATCAAAGGCCAAGCGGTTCTACGCTCAAAGTTGGTAGATGTGAGGTGCCGGGTTCGATCCCAGGGCGTGCTTGTCGGCCTAGCTGTTCAGAGTTTTTTGTGGTTTTCTCCGAAACTTTTATAAATATGGGCTAGAACCCTTTAGAAAGACACCCCCCCCACAGAGGACACTCCCCCTTAGGTCTAAGACACTAGAGTAGTCAATAAGCCTTACTCCCAAAATACCAAACACTAATAGTCCAAGCTATAAACAGGTACAAATATTTATACAATCAATAATAATAATAAACAGATAAAAATTTATTAATAAATGATAAGTGTAATAAATATAGATTATAAATATAATTATTTTCAAATTAATATTAATTTACTGCCCACATATATTATGTATGTTTTACTTAAAAAAAAAATTCCAGTATTCCTGTGTTTTCATGGCTTATGTGAAAATTCATAAGTAAACTTTCGCATCTGAGAAAGACTATATAATAAAGAATGAAATTATCAATTATTATGGTTTTAATAATCCACTAAGCTGGACATATCAAATATAACAATGAACCTAATTGTGTATACTATACACTACAAAAGTTCTGAAACATTTCATGAAAACATGCTGTTTGCCATTTAACTTAATTTTGTGTTCAAAAAGCCTTTTTTTAATTTTAACATGTGCAAAATTCTTCATATATACATCAATTATTCATTCTTTCTTACAACTATTCGGTACTCGGCCGAGTAGTAAAAGGCCGAGTACTCGGTTACTCGGTCAAAGTGCTACTCGGTGCAGTACTAGTTTGGTTTGCATCGAATTATATTGGAACGGTTTAATTTTTTTTTTTTTTTTTTTTTTTTTTTTTAAAGAAGGAAAAGAAATAAAAACCAAATGACATCTATGTAGTTGAATATGCAGATTTATTCTTATGTTATGCATTTATTCATATTCATAAACAAACATATTGCAAAGATTTTTTTCAAAGATTAAAAATACTCAAATTTACTAAGATCTGTTTTCATGTTACATTTTTTATTTTTATTATTCAATTTTCAAACTGTTTATTATTGCCCTTTTATGAAGAATTTTAGCATCATTTAAGTACAAAATTTCTGTGAAAATAATTAATCTCTACCCCACTCCCTCACTCAAAAAAAAAAGTAAAAAGATAATTTTTCATGCACGGGGATGAGACACATTATGTTAGTTCTAAGTTTTACTCTTATCAGTGCTAACTTATTCTCCTTCGAAAAGATGGTCTGAATAGCCTGTACACTAATCGCACTGACTGTCCAATTAGCCACTTCGGGGTTTTGGAAGGTTTTGTTTGGTAGTTTTATCCCTGTTTATTAAATTTTTCACATTTAATAATTTTCATATTAAATGTAATTAAAAATATTCTTAATTATCGTCTCACTACAATGATTACAGTGTTGCATTGTTAAAGTTTTCAGAAATTTTTTAACATTTTATTTTTATTTATTTATATTTTACATTCCTTGACTAATAGTTTTTTTACATTGGCAAACAACTGTTTTTTCTTGCTTATGTAGAAAGTGACGCAGCTTTGCTTGCTTATGTTGTGTTACATCCATAAGTGCTTTTTAGTTCATCCTAACACTTTAGCGGTAACATCCATAAAATCACAATCATCACTTTACGCCTAACTTTTGGCAAGATTAAAAAAAATCAATTTTGTCAGTTTTTTTATTTACAAAATGCTCCTTTTTTTTTTTTTTTTAATAAATATATATATATATCATATTAAACAAATTCTTACTTTGTCAGTTTCAACATATATACTTAAAATAAAAAAATCCAGCAAGTACAAAAATACATAAATGCTTTTTGCAGAAAAATTTTCCAAATTATGAAAAATTTCAAATATTAAAAAAAAAAAAAAAAAAAAAAAAAAAATTATTACTTAGTTTGTATACAACCAAAAATTTGCCATCATCATAATTTATGAAATACTGAATTAATTTGAACCAAATTTTTGCTTTTGGAACCTGAAAATATATGAATAGTTTAAATGGATATTTTATGGTAGTTCTCATTTTGCTTGAAGATGAAATACATGGTATTTGACTTATTTTAAAAATCAGTTGACCAGCAGATAATTAAAAATTTTCTTCTACTGTTTGTTCCAGGGTTGGCGAGTTTCTTCCAAGGTGGAAAAAACCAGCCGGAAGAAATAGGTTTCTTCCAAGTGTAAGAAATGGAAGAAACTGTTTTTCTTAAAAATTTATCCTATAAATTGCAGATTTGCAAGATACAGTGGATTCATTTATCTTATAAACAACTTTAAGTAACTTTAATTATACTTATAAAAATTTAATTTCATGCTATTTAATTAATAATTATGAGATTTTTACTGAAGTGATCTTTGGTATCTGATGATCACGTTCCAAAATACTCAAAGTCCATTAAAAAAAAAAAAAAAGATTTCAATTTAAACAGTGTAAAGTTTTATAATCTAGACAATTGTATTTCTTTAACTGGTAATAAATAATAGTTTGGATTACTTGCTTATACTTTCTGATAAAACAGCTCTTAACAAACATCCAGTTAATTAACCCTTTCGCTACCAGCGTCACATATATGTGACGATCCGATTTTCTTACCTGAGCCTGGCATCACAAATATGTGACATGTGTTCATTATTAGTTAATGATAATTGTTTGCATCAAATCGTGTCGCACACAGACGGGTTATGTTATAAAACACTAAAATAGATGCAGGATGTTATTGGTTTTAGTTAGAACGTTATAGATACATCCCACAAAAATAAATGACAATTTTATCATATTTAAATAGTAAGACGTCTGGGCAGTGGTGGCGGTTTTTCTCCTGAGGCTCTGGTAGCGAAAGGGTTAAGAGTACTAATATTCAATAATTACTGTATTACAAAATGTCATCAAAAACTTTATTTTCCTTATAGTCATATACAGTACAGTCAACTCCCTCAAATCTGCAGATTTATAATCTGCAAATCCTTCTAATCCAACTTTGTTTTTTGAATGAAAAAGAAATTTACATCTCATATTTAAAAAAAATTCACATTATTTCTTTTTAAAACAAATTTTTAGCTGAAACCTTATTTTGAAACATAACTGGGGAGAAGGGGGAATAACAGTCTTGTATTTATTATTCTGCAATTCATACAGACTAGTGCTTAAAACAAATCACTATTGCATCAACATTTAACAAAATTAATCAGTGATGAATATTATTTCCGAACTTTCAAAAATATTTTGCTTCGTATTTTTTAAATTTGTTTGTTTACATTTTATATGTGCCTATTATTTGAATATGCTTAAACTATTTACCATCATATATGAATTATGACAGATTAGTTTTATTAATATTAAAGAAATATTTTATTCAAAAATTATTAGAAATCGTCTATCCATTTTGATGTCTATTTATGAATTAATAATAACTGACTCTGTATCTGCAAAAGAAAACTGTAAACAAAAGCAATGATCTCTAATCTGCGAATTCCTGTAATCCGCCTAACCTCTGGACAAAACTTTTGAGAGTTGGAGGGAGTTGACTGTAAAACAAATGAAAAGTTTTTTAGTAGTTCAATACTGCACTTCATTTTTCAATCTTGGAGAACCTGCAGGTTAGCCATTAGTGAGAAATCTTTCAGTTAAAAATAGATTTTGTTACTTATTTTTAAAATAAATAACGCATAAAAATTTTATAAAGGACTGAAATTCAGTTTTGTTGAAGAATTTTCAGTTTTTTTGTGAAAAGAAAGTAAACAAACATTTTACAATTTTTAAGTTTTAGAAAATTTTGAATGTGAGCAAATTTCTTGTAGAAATATATTAAAAATATTCATTTCACGTATAATTCATGATTGTTTAGCATCATTAAGATGAAATATGCAATAATAGGTATAGTGATTTTCATAAGAATTTAAAAAATAATACTTTGTTTTCAACGCCGATATTTCTGGATCAACAGAATTCTGTTAATTTTGAGCCATGTTATTATACTATTATAAGAAAAGTTTTTTTCAAAGTTTTGTACTAATTACTTACAATGTTATTACTGTATGTATTATAACTGCAGTGAAAACTTTTTATTTTTAATTAACAAATCACAAAACAAAGACGTATGTAGGTTTAAATAAGATTAATAATAGGAAAAAAGTTGCCAATGCAAATTACGAATATTCCACGAAACTTTGAGTATATATCAGCCAGGCCAGCCAAAGCCTTGACCTTACCAAGGCTTAATTCCATCTCTAATTTTTACTGTATATTTACCAAAAATCTGCTCAACGTTTAAAGTTTTTCAAAATGTAAAAATTGTTAAGTATCTGTTTACTTTTTTTCCCACAAAAAACTGAAAATTCATTAATAAAACTGTATTTTAATCCTTAATAATACTGATATATGTTATTTGTTTAAAAAGTTAGTAATAAAATCTATTTTTAACTAAATGTTTTCAAACTAATGGCTAAAATCAAATTTTGGAAGGAGTTGGTTATTGGTGTTGAAAACGCCAAGTACTATTTTTTTTAAATTCCTATAAAAATCCCTGTATTATTCCATATTTGATCTTAATGATGCTAAACAATCATGAATTATACTTCAAATTAATCTATTTTGAATATTTTTATTATATTTTTACAAGAAATTTGCTCAACATTCAAAATTTTCCAAAATGTAAAAATCATAAAGTTTCCTGTTTACTTTTTGTTCACAAAAAAACTGAAAATTCATGAATAAAACTGAATTTTAATCCTTTATAAAATTTTTATATGTTTATATATATTTCAAAAATGAGTAACAAAATCTATTTTTAACTAAAAGATTTCTCACTAATGGCTAAAAATCAATTTTTGCAAGTTACCCAATATCGGCATTGAAAACAATGTATTATTTTTGAAATTCCTATGAAAATACCTGTGTTATTGCATATTTCATCTTAATGATGCTAAACTATTATGAATTATATCTCAGACAAGTCTCTTATAAATATTTTTACTATATATTTACAAAACAATTGCTCAACATTCAAAAGTTTTCAAAACGTTAAATCTGCGAAGAATTTGTTTACTTTTTTTTCACAAAAAGCTGAAAATTCATTAATAAAATTGAATTTTAATCCTTCATAATACTGCTATGTTGTATTTATTAAAAAACAACAACAAATTAATTAAAAGATTTCTTAATATTGTGTAAAACCAATTTTTGGAAGCTACCAGATACATTAGAAAAAAAGTGCTTTTTGTGAAATTCTCAATAGCAGCTATGCGATAGAAAAAAAAGAATCAACCTACCCTTCCTATGAGGTGGAAGGACTTGTTTTAATCTTTAGATCAGTTGATCATTAACCCCTAAAAAGTAATGATATCAGAACAAAAACCCTTAACGGGTTAAAAGCTTGTGACGCAGCATTTTATTTCGATATGAATTGGAAATATGGGTCTTAAAAGTAATGATATCAAATTTGAGTGACGCTTTGCTATTAATTGAAATATATTACATAGATTTTCTTATTTCATCATTTTTTTTTTTCTTCTATTTACATCACAGTGTATACATAATATTTTCAATTTCAGCCCGAAATATATATAGAATTTACTCCCCGATACTTTTTCATCTGCACCTCGTGAATTCAAAATATGAGTTTTAAAAGAAATGATATAATTTCTGTGACGCCTCAGTGTTACTTTAAAAGATTTATTTTTAGATTTCATTACAATTACTTTTGTTTTGTTGAATAAAGTATATTTACACATTGAAATAATGCTTTTAATTTTCAAATATACTGTCAAATAATCGCACTTTTATTGAATTTATATTATAAATTGAAATTATCTAGTTCAATAAATTGATTTGTCTATTGCGTCACGCTATCCAAAACTGAAAGTAAAAATTTTGTAAATGTTACTTTGTATCATAGTACTAAGTGAAAATGTGTGCAAAGAGATTATGTGATGCAAAGAAAACATTTACATAATTTTTACTTTCAGTTTTGGATAGCGTGACGCAATAGACAAATCAATTTATTGAACTAGATAATTTCAATTTATAATATAAATTCAATAAAAGTGCGATTATTTGACAGTATATTTGAAAATTAAAAGCATTATTTCAATGTATAAATATACTTTATTCAACAAAACAAAAGTAATTGTAATGAAATCTAAAAATAAATCTTTTAAAGTAACACTGAGGCGTCACAGAAATTATATCATTTCTTTTAAAACTCGTATTTTGAATTCACGAGGTGCAGATGAAAAAGTATCGGGGAGTAAATTCTATATATATTTCGGGCTGAAATTGAAAATATTATGTATACACTGTGATGTAAATAGAAGAAAAAAAAAATGATGAAATAAGAAAATCTATGTAATATATTTCAATTAATAGCAAAGCGTCACTCAAATTTGATATCATTACTTTTAAGACCCATATTTCCAATTCATATCGAAATAAAATGCTGCGTCACAAGCTTTTAACCCGTTAAGGGTTTTTGTTCTGATATATATACTCCAGAATTTCGGACTTAGCATAGCATAATTATTATTTACTAGCTGGCTTTGCCTGCTTCGCTGGACACTATACTTAAATGAGTTGTCAAAATCACATATCATTATTAATAACCTAAGTTAAAGTTCCTGCTGCGTTCGGTACAGATTTTTTCTGTAAAATAAATCTGTATCTAATAAATCTGTATCAAATCAATATGTAACTGGGGTTTAAATATAAAATTGCTACTTCAATTTTACTTCGAAATTGCTTCGAATTGCTACTTCGAAACTGTCATCTGATAAGCACCCAAATGGAAGCCCACTGGTAAGCTATTGTCACAGGCACCCGAGAGTCTGTGAATGAGTGGATTGCTGCCAAAGGCAGCGGGGACAGGAAACGAGTTTTTGAACAATTTCATGATTTTTTTTTTTTATTTAAATTTTGTTTATAAAGCGGTATAATAGAGTTTCCTTTAAATATAGTGACCAGCGAAGCAGGCAAGGCCTTCGTTGATTCACTACGTTCATTGATTTCACATTTTGTCATTTTTGAAGGGGTTATAGCTTTATTTATATAAAAAATTCGTGCCACGATGTTTGTCCGCGATGAACTCCTAAACTAATGAACCGATTTTAATGAAGCTTTGCCCAATGTGTGCAGTTTCGTCCAACTTGAGAGATAGGATAGTTTTTATCTCAAATTATAGTCACAATATTTTTTTTATTGCAAATTATTTGTTAATTTTAGCCTTTTGTTATATAAACTGCGAGTTCCTTAATTTTAATTGTTCTTCCCCCCCCCCCCCAAAAAAAAAAAAAAAAAAAAAAAAAAAAAACGAGTTTATTTTCTTTTGACATAAAAATAAATACATTTAATCAAACGTGAGCGTTAAAAAAATATAAAATGTTAAATTATTCATCTCATAAGAATGGACGTCATAACCACTTTAAAAATTTTATACACATTGTTAAAGTACTAATGTTGTTCTATACACATGCGAAGTGTGACGTCACTGACCGTCTGTGGAACCAAGAAAAGTTTCCTATGTTAATCGCCCATGGACAATATTCCTCCTTTGGGTTCGAGACTATAGGAAATCAGCTGTTTTCGGAAAACAATCCTCAACTCTACCATAGCAAAGCATTGTGGCCTGCAAATTTTTATCTTGCAATAATATTTATAAGAGTAACAGATTATATGAAATTGAAGTAAGAATGACAGAGTGATACCTTTGTTTAGTTTTTAATCCAGTTTTTGTAATATTAATATATATAATGACCCTGTCATTCACGATTCCGGTTTACACTGCTTCAAAACAGAGGCTTTTGGCAGCCATTTTTTTTTTTTTTTCCCGTTTGTTCAATTTAACTTACGAAAACATACATATCATTTTCATACATGTTTTGTATCGCACATATTGTTATTTATTTCCCTCTAAAACCTTGAAAAACTATTCAATTGTAATGTTTAAATGTTTAATTAAATATAACGGATCACTGGCTATTACAAACATGAACCTATAAATAGAATTATGTAACTTCATGATTATAAACAACACAATGTCAAATAAAAACAAACATAAACTGTTGCCATTCAGAAAATACAAATTCCAAATGGACAACTCTTTAATTGCGAATGAACGACTCTTTGACTGTTTCATTAAAAGAAACGCTTAAAATATTTCTAAAACATATAGACAATATTCCTGTGACGTCACAGTAGGTAAAATCGCCGAACACGTGGCCGATATTTTGTGAACAAACTAGATTCAAGATGCTATTTTATTGTTACGCATAACATTTTCCTAAATATTTCTCCAGTGAAACTTAATAATCAGATATCTGTTCAAACAAGAACAAAAGAGAAATGTAAACAACTGAATCAAATGAAAAAGTTAAGACTATTCCATATCGTAAAACTGCAGAACATTTTATGTACACACACACACACACACACACATATATATATATATATATATATATAATGGATAAAAGATTAATAAGAACATTTTATACAGACACGCATATATATAGACATCAAAGCTTAAATAATTAGAATTTCAATCACTTTAATAAAGTAATTTATTAAATGGAACATCCATTTAAATTTGTTAATGTTGATTAATATTAAAGTATATTACTAAAACTGAATTAAAAACAAAACAAAGGTATCACTATATCACTCTTACTTCAATTTCATATAATCTGTAACTCTTATAAATAATATTGCAAGATAAAAATTTTCAAGCCACAATGCTTTTCTATGGTAGAGTTGAGGATTGTTTGCCTAACCAGCTGATATTCTTGTAGCCTGGAACCCAAAGTGGGAATATGGTCCATTAAAGCCTTAAAAATCTTAAAATATTTGTAAAAACACATTAAAGTCTTTAAATATTTTTATCAAGCTTCATTATTTGTTTACATTGTAAGGTATGATTGGTGTCGAGTTCAGTACGTAAATGTCGCCAGTTGATTTTAGTTTTGAAATTAGTGTAAAGTTATAGTTGGGATAGAATGTTTGGTTGGGCAAGTAAAGGTCACCAGTTGAAATGAGTATTGAAAGTAGGGTAGTCTAAGGTGATAATGTCGAGTCAAGATAAAATGTTCGGTTGAGAATGAGAAAGTCCCTAGCTGGATCCTGGATATTTTGGCGATGTTGTGGGTGAGATAGCTGGTTGGGAGTATAGAGTAGAGGTGAATTTGGGTTAGTATGGAGTGTCTGTAATTATTAGATAGTTAGTTAGAAAATACGCAAGCAAAGTGATGACGTCACTAGGCGTCAGTGGATGCAAGAAAAAGCTTTCCTATGTTAATCGCTCATTGGATTTTTTGTAAAAAATTATTAAAAATTGAGGAAAATTATTTCCCGATTTTAATTCCCGTATTTCAGTATAGATATGTATTAGTTATTGTGTGCATGCGTTAGATTAAGTTGTTTTTGCTGTAAAATTGATAAAATCTAAATTTTAAATTTCAAAACTTTAGAAAAATAAAATAGCAAACTTCCATATTCGATTGAAAACATAAGCATTTCATTTCAAAGGATGATATTTACACAATAAATATCCAACTAATATACTAATTAAAAGGAAAATGATAAATATTCTATTATAATTTGAAGTCAAATTTGTTTTCAAATGTCTAAATAAAGTGTCTGATATAAGATACTCATATGTTGCAGCGGAATAGATTTAATATATGTCATCCTTGGCGGAAAAAATATATCGCCAAATTATTTGGCGAACATATTTTATTCGTTTCAAAAATCATGGTTATTTTAACAACTTATATTAAGAGAGCGATGAATTATATGAAACAATATTTCGTACAATACATATTACGAAAATAAACATATGGCATGTATATTTTCGTAGTATATTTTTAATCGCCAAATACAAAAAAAGCCAAAGATGACACAGTTTTGAAATTTAAAATTTTGTCAATTTGACAGCAAAATAACTCAATCTAACACAGGGATACGATAGCATATCTATACCCAAATACGGGTATTAAAATCGGGAAATAATTTTCCTCGATTTTTAATTATTTTTTACAAAAAATACAATGGACGATTAATATAGGGAATCTTTTTCTTGCATCCACGGACGGTCAGTAACGTGACACTTCGCTTACGTATTTGGAAACAGGATCTTCGATAGTCTTAAAAAAATGTATTTTGGTAAAATGAAGTGAATCGTTATTTACTTCCTCTTACCCATAGGGTCGAGAAAGTATTGTTTTAGGGTCAAATTTTCGAACGTGAGTTTTTGTTATACTTACATGTTCTGGGGTCCCCTGAATACGAAAATCACGTTTTTAGCGAATGGTCTCTGTGTCTGTCTGTCTGTGTGTCTGTTATCAGCATATCTCAAGAACAAATAGTAGCAGAAATTCCAAACTCGGTATTCTAAATGTGTATCATATAGGGATGCTACAGTAAGCTTTTCGTGAAGATGAAGCAAATGGTTCGTGTACAAGGACAGTCAAATACATTACGTCTATGGGGGAAATTGCAGGTAAGTAGAATTTAACATCTATAGACTGCACTAACCCAAATGAAACGAATACATATTTTTTGTAATAGTCAACTGGGAAAATTTTTTTTGTGAATGTAGGAGCCTCGCCTCCCTCCCTGGGGTAGATGTCCTCCCTCGAGTGGAGTAGATTTTCATGATGGGTATCTTTCAAAAGAGCTCACCAATACCTTTAAAACGAATGGTTGAACCATCGATCTACGATAATTTAAAATAAAGTTATTCATTTTTTTCACTTTTAACATTTTTTTTTACTTTAATATTGAGAATAAATTCAACTTTTTTTTGGATATTTAGTGTTATACTATTTCTCTAATATGGAAATCGTCTGTATTATCATACAAGATAACTTTTTTAAATAATAATTTTAATAAATTATTTTTTTTAAACTGAATTATTTTTTAATAACCGAATTAAATTCTATATAAATGTAGGTGCATTAATGAAACGGCGGGTTGAGGGGGGCCAGAACTAATTATCATATAAAACTCTTCCGAAGCCTAATTTGAATTGTTTAACATAGGTTTAGATAACAGTACTCTTTATCTTACCTCTTAATCTCCAACCTGTACTTATAGCATTAAATTTCAGCGTAAGAGAAAGTCGTGTGAGTGACACATTAGATTATTCTTATTATGAGGACTTTAAATAGAGCACTTAACGGAACACTGGGATGTGTTGTTGCTGTTGTGTTTTCGGGCCTATATTTTTTGTCAAACAGCAGTTTTTTTATTGTCATTCATATTTATTGATCGGGTAGAATTTTTTTAATTTCAGAACGAAAATTATAAAATATCGAAACACATTTGATTTATAAACAAAAACTGAAACTACATTTAAATGATCACGTGGCAATCTTCATGATCTAAACATTGTTTTCAAGATTTATCGTTCACATTCCGTCATTTTTGACGGGGTTATATACTAGTATTTTAATATTAATTAACATGTGTAATATTAAAGTTGCCATGTGAACTGTGGCGATGTTAACAAATTTAAATGGATGTTCTATTTAATAAATTCCTTTATTAAAGTGACTGAAATTCTAATTATTTAAGCTTTGATGTCTATATCCAATGTAATCAATGACATCTTTTTTCGATTTATTAATTTGTAATGTGATTTGTTTGTAATCTTTAATTTTGTTTGCAATCCGCGTTTGTAATGATCGATAGGTGGCGCTTTTACAAGTGTTGGTGTTAGTAAATATAATGGCCACGTGTATTTATTATTGTTGTGTTTGTGTTGCTACGTGCTATCTGTTCTATAAATTTTCTGCCATCACATCATGGAATATCGATTGCCTTTGGAAAAAATATTTCAATTTATTCAAAGTTCGATCGGAAGTAGATGCCTAACCGAAGCTGAACAAATACTACTTTCTAATCATCTGATTTTGTGCGGCGTGAAATCGAAAGATGATAATACTGTTATTATAGAAGCAGTTTGCCTCAGATCCACTGCTGTGAAGGAAAAACCCCACACACAATTAATTGTTCTTTAATAAACAATGAAAATGTGTGGGACATTAAAGATGTTGAATGTTCCTGCAAAGCGGGTAAAAACAATACCTGCACACATTATGTTACAGTTTTGTTGTACTGTAATAGGTAAATAGTTTGTTATTTCCTTAATACATCGTCGTTCCATTTTATTTTAATGCAATGAAAATAATTACTAAAGAGAATATGCATGAAATAAAACTTAATAATAGGATGCAATGAAAATTATTGCGTTTTATTATTTAATAATTCCACTGTATTTTAACTGCATCTATATGTTATCTTACAACAAAGGTACAGTCGGGGCAAAAAAAAACGCAGCACTCGACGTAACTTCGTTGCTAATAGATGTAGAAAAATGTAATAGGTATCATTCGATCGGGAATTGTGAGTAGTTTCAGAAAATGAACTGAAGTTTTGAATTAGGGGTGGTCTACATATTAAAACGCGCACCAACTTTGATTTTTTCAATGGTAATGCCCCATTTTTATTTTATATTTGAATTCCTGGGGTCGCGACAACGCGAAAAAGTATATTAGTTGTATATCTTACTTATTTTTTCACTGATTTATAAGCGTTCAAAGTTTGAAGGTGCTAATGTTAAATTCATATTTCAAACTTTTATTAATATCTTCACAAAAAATAACTTGATCGATTTAATTCTTTTTTTTTATAAGATAAAGTGAAGAAACCCAAACATAATCCATCATTACTTTTGATTCTGAAAAATATTTTTAATTTTGAAAAATATTAATAAATTCATATTCATAAAAATTATGAATTATGACCTATACCAATTTTTACACAAAATGAATCCTAATGCTGAAAAATATGGGTGTGCAAATTTGCAGCTCATTCCAGTTATTAGTTTTCGAGATATAAATAAATCTTTCTTTTGGAGTGGTTTAGGGGGCCGTCTCTTTTAAAGTTTTGCATGAGATAACGAATCAAATCTTTAAAAATAACAAGGAAAATTAAACAAAATATGTTTATTTTTTATTTACGGGTCAAATTATATAACAACAACGTCAAACACAAAGAAATAAAATAAAAATGATGATTTTTAGACATTAGTCTTAGCATCAAGAATTCCTGTTTTCTAAAGAAGACAAACCCCGCCTTCATCGTTCTTCAAAACAAAACGATACAGAAAAGAAAAGTAAATGTGACATTGAGTATTCGTGTTAAACCCCTTATTTTATGTTGACAAAAATGTGAACAAGTGGTATTTACTTCATCGATTACTGGTGATAAATTTTGAATCTTTTAAACGAGCACTAGAAGAAAAAAATAACTAAATAGGCGGGGTTTACTGTTTTAAATAGAAAAATTGGTAAATGTAAAAATTGGCAAATAAAAAAAGAATGAAATTGGAATGCAAGACAGACTTGTAAAATCGTTTCTTAAGTTAAAGGCTTAATCATTTGCTTCATATATTGTTTTATTTTTTTTATTTTTTTATTTTGTAGGGGGGAGGATTATTATTTTAAGGATACTTTAGTCTTTAAAATTTTAATATATTTTAACTTTATATATTTTTTAAATATACTTTTACTTTTATAAATATATTTTAACACATTTTGCGACCGCAGGATTTTGTAATTTTGACAGTAAGATCCGCCTAAAGGCGTTATTCTCTCAAAATAAAGTATTTCAGAACAAATTTTCTGTATTCACAATTATATTACAAATGGATATACAGTATAATTTTATTCTTTCTAATCAATATACTTCTATCCATAGTATATTTTCTGAAAAAATATGAACACTGGGTACACACTTAAGAAATAAGTAACACACAAATTACGAAAGAAACGCCCACTAAGAAAGTTACAGATTTTCAAACGACGTGAATCTGCGTCAGCAGTCTCGAAAGGGTTAATTAAGAAATTATGTTTTCATAGAAATTATAAAACGAATCGTACGGTTCCAAAGAGTTCAACTGACACAAAACTGGTAATTGCGATTAAAATTGTTTACTATTTACTTCATAAACCCTTACAATAATTTATCCGAAAAGATTTAGTTTATGCGTTATTGTATATATACATCTATATTATTTCATTTCATATTTTATGTTACACCTACGAAAGAAAATTCAAGCTTAATTGGTGATCACTACAGCCATAATAGACACTTTTACTTGAAAAATATTGCACTTTTTTCAAAGAGTACAGTCTGGACAAATCGCAAGTGTAATGTATTTAAATAGACCTAAAATTATTTTAAAAAGTACTGAAGTATATACAAATCTAAGAAACTGAATTCAGGATAAATAAGAAATTGGAAAAGGGTCAAGGTTTTAATTAATTTTTATAATTATTTTTTTCCTGAAAGATTTCCGGTGTGAAACAGTAAAATTTTGTCCAGTTCTTATAGGATCTTAATTTTATTTTTCTACATTTACAGATAACCCCCTAACACATTTTTATTATAACTCTATAAATACTAAAGATAAAGTATACAAACAGTATACTTTTCCGCCCTGCCAGACTCTCAGAAATTCGAATATGAAGTCAAAATTGGGTATTGCTATTGAAAAATTCAATATGTAGATAACCCCTAATTCAAAATTCGACAGCATTTTCAAAAAGTGCATTTAATTTCCTGTTGAATTGTGTCTATTAAATTTTTCTGCGTCAATTAATAATGAAATTGCAGCGAGTGCTGCGATTTTTTTTTTCCCCGACTGTACATTAAAAAAAGAAAGAAAGAAAGAAAAGTACAATTATAGAGTTGGTCCATAACTGGATTTGGCGATTTTTCTTTGGCACCGTTTTGAACGATAACGATGCCTTTCTGGATTCTTTGCAATACAGTACGCTTTTGTTTACGCTTGGAATCCATCGCAACCATTTGCAAAAATGGCATTTCGCCATAATCACCAAAGAAAAATCGCCAAATGCACTTGTGGACCAACACTATAGTTGTTCCATGACATTCATGAAATGTGATCGTTTTGCTTTGCTCGTTAGCGAAGGAAACGATCAGCTTTATCTGAAAGATTTTATAATTAAAGGAAAATTAAACATATTATTACTTGTGAAATCCTGAGGTGTGAAATGTTTTGAACAAACAGTCATTCTCGGTGATACTTATTTCCCAATTCGTAAAAGTCTAACCCATTCAGATTTTCTACTAGCTAAAGCTTTATTTCCATTAGCCGAAGCAACAGAAATTTTATATTTGTCATTTGGAAATAAGTGAAAGCTTAATTCTGGGTTTCTGGATCCTTTGGAATTACATTGTGGTACACAGCAGTATGTGTAGTCCTTTTTACCGGATTTATTATTTTTTATTCAGTAAATAAGTGAAACTAAACATTGAATATACAGAACGCAATGGCGTTTTGACGAAAGCTATCTGCGTATTGTAATTTCAGCTTAGGCCACCAGAGGGCGAGCATTTCATTACAATCGCGGATAGGCTTCGCTATTTTCGTTTTAAACATTGACATTAGTTTCATGATTCATAAGTGATGATTGATTTACTTTTTACGCATTTTTTGACGCGTTTAATTTTTAATTTTTATTGATTATATATATAGAGGAGACCCGTGTGCCTAGGGCCACCCACTTTATTTGAATAATATTTAATTTTAAGTTTTACTACTCAATTGTTCGAGTAACAACACCAATTGCTACTTTTACAACTACTTTGGAACTTTTGAGGAGAGAGTTTTGACAAGTTACATGTAGAAAACGAATTTACATGGTTTGAAGTAAAATTTTGCAGCTCATCTCTTTTACTATTTTACAAAGGCGAGTCGCGAGTCAAATATTTTTCTTTCATTTCTAGTGTATAATTTTGCTTGTTATATTGAGTAAAAAATGAGATATTTAATTAGTCCTCTCTGCATGTGAATTTTTTAGTGGAAGTCATTTCGAATGAAGATACCAAAACTTGTACCTAGGGCCAGTGTGTTTGGACCTTTTAACCCCTTAACGCGCGGTGTCCTCGCCACAAGGACGCAAAATTTAAGATCCAGCTGCAAAAATTAATCCCGAAAATATTTTAGCAAAAATTCACGTTTATAACATATCAGAAAAGGCCGGTTTTTTAAACCTTAAAATTTAAAATTTCTTTTAGTTTAATTTAGTTCATGAATTCTGGTAGCAGTATAATTTAAATGTTTCAAATTGTCTTGCGCCGCAAAGGGTTAACACTTTCGCGACCGCATGTTTTTGTCTTTTTGACAGTAAGGTCCGCCTGTGGGCGTCTTTCTCATAAGTTACAATTTTTCAAAACAAATTTTTCCGTATTCACATTTATATTACAAATGGATATGCATTATAATCATACTCTCTCTCCAATCAAAGTATTTGCATCCATAGTATACTGATTGTACAAATATGAATATTGTGTATATTTTTCAGAAACAAATAACAAACAAATTGCAAAAGAAACGCCCACTGGTGGAGTTTCATATTTTCAAATGACGTGCATCTACGTCAGCGGTCGAGAAAGTGTTAAGAAACACAGTACAGCCTATAGTAATTGGATGCTGGGAAACCCTGGTAAACCAATCACTATGTATGATGTTGCTGAAAGTGTTGGAAAGTCCTATCCGTCGGCCTTTACTCCTGTAAACATTCTATCAGGCTTTCGTGTATCCGGCATATAGCCAATGAATCAAAACATATTCACTGAGGTTGAATATTTAAGTTCAAATGTGACTGAAAGACAAGATCCCTCCATATATTAAAAGTAAAAAAAAAAAAAAAAAAAAAAAAAAATTCCAGGAAGAAAGTGAACCAACGATGATAGAACTGGATGTCTCTGTTTCGTGTTCTGTTGAAATTCCGAAAACTTCAACATCTAACATCTTTTCGTGTGTCCTGCTTTAACAGGTACGAACCTAAGTAAAACTTTTACCTAAAGCAAAACCTCCCACATCAAAGATGTGAGCGAAAACCAGAGAGATCTAGAAATCCAAGAGACACTTCAGACAAAAAAAAAAATAAATAAATAAATAAAAAAGAAATTGAAGGAAAAAAAAAAAAAAAACATTCTGTTAGAATATCCCAAAGGAAAAAAAAAAAAGTGAAAATTTTCGTGTTTTAAATTAAGGCAACAACATGTTAATTATTATATGATAAATAAATATATTACTTGGCATTATTTCTTTTATAAAATACATGTTTATATGCTTATTTTCTATTCATTACAAAGTTAAATCTAATTTTGAGAGAATGGCCCTAGGTACAGTGAGGTCTGGCCTAGGTACAATGAGGGTGTTGTACCTAGGGCCACGAGTGATGTTTTTTTAATATCCTTCTATTTGTCGGAATTTATTATTTTAGGTATTTATATTAATCCCAATTGGAAGTAATTAGTCCTAAAGATATGTTCATATCACTGTCACGCTTCACCATAGGATATCGTAAGAGCCCCTCTCAAAAGGTTAAACAGGTCAAGGGCTCTGTTTTTGGGCATTGAAAAAAAGCGGTCCTAGGTACACGGTCCTCCCCTATATATATATGTGTGTGTATAAAATGTTCTGCCACTCCCACTTTACGATATGAAATAGTCTTAACTTTACCATTCGATTCAGTTGTTTACGTTTCTCCTTTATTCTTGTTTGAAGGTTTGAAAGATATCTGATTGTTAAGTTTCACTGGAGAAATATTTAGGAAAATGTTATGCGTAACAATAAACGGCATCTTGAATAAAATTTGTTTACAAAACATCGGCCACGTGTTCGGCGATTTTACCCAGTGCGACGTCACAGGAATATTCTCCATTGGATTTTTTGTAAAAGTTATTAAAAACCGAGGAAAATCATTTCCCAATTTTAATCCCCATATTTGGATATAGATATGTATTAGTCATCGTATGCATGCGTTAGATTGAGTTATTTTGCTGTCAAATTCACAAAATTTTAATTTAAATTTCAAAACTCTGTCGTCCTTTTTTTTTTTTTTTTTTTTTTTTTTTTGTATTTGGCTATCAAAAACGTAATACCAAAATATACATGCCAGATGTATATTTTCGAAATATGCATTGTATGAACTATTGTTTCATATTATTCATTACTCTCTTAATATAAGTTGTTAAAATAATCATGATTTTTGAAAGGAATTAAATGTGTTCGCCAGATAGTTTGGCGATATATATATATATATATATTTTTTTTTTTTTCCCGCTAAGGATGACAGATATGAAATCTATTCCGCTGCAACATACTAGTATCTTATATCAGATATTTCTTTATATATATAAAAATTTCGTGTCACGATGTTTGTCTGCAATAAACTCCTAAACTAATAAACCGATTTTAATGAAACTTAGCACACTGTGTGAGTTTCGTTCAAAATACGTTTAATAAAACGTGAACGTTAAATTTATAAAAAGTTAAATTACTCATCTCACAAAAATTGACGTCATAATCACGTTAAAGATTTTAGACACATTGATAAAGTACTAATGTTGTTCTATACACAAGCGAAGTGTGACGTCACGTCTGTGGAGCCAAGAAAAAGATTTTCTATGTTAATCGCCCATTGGATTTTTTGTAAAAAGTTATTAAAAACCGAGGAAAATTATTTCCCGATTTTAATCCCCATATTTGGATATAGATATGTAGTAGTTATCGTATGCATGCGTTAGATTGAGTTATTGTGCTGTCAAATTCACAAAATTTTAATTTAAATTTCAAAACTCAGTCGTCCTTGGCCTTTTTTTTTTTTTTTTTTTTTTGTATTTGGCGATCAAAAACGTAACACCAAAATATACATGCCAGATATATATTTTCGAAATATGTATTGTATGAAATATTGTTTCATATTATTCAATACTTTCTTAATATAAGTTCTTAAAATAACCATCATTTTTGAAAGGAATTAAATGTGTTCGCCAGATAGTTTGGCGATATTTTTTTTCCCCGTCAAGGATGACAGATATGAAATCTATTCCGCTGCAACATATTAGTATCTTATATCAGATACTTTATTTATACATTTGAAAACAAATTTGACTTCAAATTATGATAGAATATTTATCATTTTCCTTTTAATTAGTATATTATTTGGATATTTATTGCGTAAATATCATTCTTTGAAAGGAAATGTTTATGTTTTCAATCGAATAGGGAAGTTTGCCATTTTTTTTTCTAGAATTTTGAAATTTAAAATTCAAATTTTATCAATTTTACAGCAAAAACAATTTGATCTAACGCATTCACACGATAACTAATATATATCTATACCCAAGTATGGGGATTAAAATCTGGAAATAATTTTCCTCAATTTTTAATAATTTTTTACGGAAAAAAAAAAAAAAAATCAGCTCAATTTTAATTACTACTTTCCTGTTGAATTGAGATTAAGCAATTACATATTTGGCGATTTATGTTTATTTTGGCGATATTTAGCATTTTTTTTTGTAATTAAGATACAAAACTTTGATTTTTTAAGCTACATTTTATAAAAGCGATTAACTTAAGTAATTATCCATCTGAAAAATCAGTTTTCAAAGAATTCTGCACATTTATGAACTCTCCAGCATGTTCTAAAAAAATTTCTTGATGAAGAAAAATTAAGTTCAAAAAGTTGTCAAAACATCTAATTTTACGATAATTTGAAAATGCAATCATTTTCTTCATATTGAACTTAGAAAATCTCAAATTAAAGCTCTCGCTGATAAAAATATTTTTACTTTTTGTTTCATTATTCTGCGATGTTTGATTCTTCCAATTTTTAGAACTTTACGGAAAAAGACTTTGCTGATTTGTTTGTTTCTGTATAATAAGCATCCAATGGTCTTGGGTTACTTCCTGGCGATTTTATCATTGACGTGTTTTGTTTTTGTGTTAGTAGTTGTTTGTTTGTTTTGTTTATTGAGCGCGGCGTGGCAAAACGACCGTTTCTGCTTGATAATTGCTATATTAATTTCTTTAAATTTAAACCTAAAAATTGCATGTACTATCTCAAAAATAAATAAATAAATAAATAAATAAAATAAAAGAAAAAATAATAATCATAATAATAAAAATAATAATGCTCGTGCGCATCTTCACAGTCAAATGCACGCACACAAAAAAGCTTATATGTTACATTAAACGCATGGCTGTTAGCGTAACCCGAGAAACACCACGAGGAGGTCGCCATGCATCGTTTCTCATGAGGAGTTTTGATAAGGCAGGCCCCCTTGCCAACTGCCAGAGGAATTTTGATATTCCAGGCCCCATGCGTACTGCAATCGAATATCCCATATGATTTTAATTCTTTACACTAGGAATGCAACAACAGCAACACCATGTTTTAAAAAATTTCCTTAATTTTCGGAATTTCTTTTTCCTTTTTTTAACAAGTCGTTCTGAAGCTTGTTCATTTTCATTTAGTGTTGCCATTGCCTGAGAAAGAACTGAGTCCGCTTCGATTTGAAATAAAGGTTCGTCAGTATCAGTCCCAGGCAATGAAACAGAAACCTGGTTATTTTTACTGGTTGCGTCCACTGTCTGAGAAAGAACTGATTTCCCTTTGATATCAAACGGTTCGTCATTATCAGTCTCAGACAGTGATTCAAAAATAGTGGGCAGACTTCTAAATTTTGGCAGTCTTTTTATTTTGGGATGTTTGAAAGGACGGCCCCTATTTAAAGCTGAAATATACATTTCTTTCTTTCTTTCTAAAACCCAATTTTTATTAGTATATTTTCTATTAATGATTTCGGAAATATAATTTGGCTCTTCAGTTATTGGATTGAGTTGATTTTCATTTTGATCAAAAATATCAATACATTTAAAAGAAACATTGGCCGAAAAATTTGATTTAGAAAAAGATGGATGAATAGTTTTCGGACCTGGAATATCATCAAACTCCAACAATCCAGCATAGAAGACTGGACATATGTAAATTTTGCGAGCATCAATATCAGTATACTCGAAAAATTGAAAAAAAAGCCATGTGAGTAACTTTTTAAAAAAGTAAATCACAAAAAGCACTTCTAAGAATGGATACGCCATCTCAGATAAGGTCTATAGTTAGACTGAAGGGTAATGCTAAAAAGTTAAGCATTTGATTGTTGAAAGAAATAAAATTTCGTGCATTGTTCACATTATTTATATGCAATTGTTGCAGGTGTTCGTACAATTGTTGAATTGCAATAATGAGTGCATTGTTAAAAAATGCTATTTATGATTAAAAAAAAAAAAAAAAATAAGCATTACAATTTCTTTCCTTCCATATAAACACATCAATCATATATATATATATATATATTGACAAAATGAATTAATAAGTTGATACGACGACAAATACTGAAATATTTTGCCATAATTATGGTTTTATGACTATTTAAAGCATTAAAATTGCCAAATCATTTAAAAATATTATAGTTCTGCCTATTATAGTCCAGATTATGTGATAAATCAAACATCCAGTTTTTAACAATATATACAGGGTGTTCTAAAATTCTTGACCTCCGTCTTAATCCCTTAAACAGTATTTATCTTAAACAGACATGAGAAATTTCTAAGACGTTTGAAGGCAGGTGCATAATTTTGCAAATTCGATCAAGATTTCAAGAGATTCATTTTTGATAATTTCAATTTTGTAATTTTTTTACGAAATAAATTCAATTTTTTTTTTCGAGAATAAAAGAACACCGTATCCTATTTATTATACCTGAAAAAGCTCTAGAGATATATTTTAACCGAATTATTTGACGGATTAATAACAAATTAAAATGTAAATTTGTTTATTTATTTACATAACAATATTTCCTCTCGCAATTTGCGTATATCCTGATTTTGAAAAGTGTATTTTCAGCACCTTTTTCTCTAACATTATCTCTGAGACTTTTTTATGGTACAATGTTCAAAATTTAAATATCACGTTATTAGAATATGGGGAACATTTTACTTATCCCTATCATTGCCTAAACGTCAGCCGAGGCTCAAAAAGGTTATGGGTTACTTCTGTGTGTCTGTTTGTTTGTCTGTCTCACGATAACCGCGGCAAAATCACGCTATTGACTTGCAGTTTGGTACACATGTTCATGACCCACACAGAATTAGCTATATAGCTTTGCGTGGTGTATTCCATTTTTAGTTCGTGCACAGGGACACACCAAAGTTTATCTTATCAACACGGCCTATGAAGAGAATTTCTATGTATCGCAATAATGGCCACAGACCTCCTCCGACTAACTTGAAATTTAGTACACACGTTCAAGCTCTGTATAGAAATAGCTGTTTAACCTTAAAAAAAAAAAAAAAATAATAATAATTAATTGATTAAAAAAAGCAGATGTATATTTATATATGTACGTTTATTTATATATGTATACGTATATTTATATATGTAAGTTTATATACGTTTATATACATAGATATATTTATCTTAATTAAAAAGAAATATGTATTGCGATTTTAAATTTATTAAAAAAATCTGTCAAAGACAGAGTTTATTTTAGTACGAAGGGCTATTAATTTTAATCTGTAAAATTTATATATATATATATTTATTTTTTAATTTCATTTTTTTAATCTATTTTTTATCTATTTTTTTTTTTTTTAAACCATAAAACTGGGCTACGTACTTTTTAAAATGACTGAAATGAATTAAAATTAACTGTTGCCACCTAAATTTAATATTTTAGTTAATTTTAAAAAGTGTAATTGTCGTGTTGAAAAACAGTTGGCACCCCTGAATTCAGAAACATCACTCCTTTCATTTGGTACCAAATTTAGAACGAAAGGACTGATATTTCTAATTTATTTTGGTGGTACTCAAAACTGGTCTACAAAAACTTCAGATCAAAACTTCCTCCATCCTAAAAAAAAAAAAAAAAGAAAAGAAAAGAAAAGAAAAGAAAAAGGAAAAGAAAAGTCTGTTTACAATTTTTATAAACAGAATTGAATTTAGTACGTCAGGAGCAGGACATATTTTAATCTATTCTTTCATATAAAGGCATACAGTCACTGTGTTTCATTCCCTAGTATCACTAACTATATTCATTTCTTAAAATTTCTTTGGCATAGGATTCCTTGCTGCTTTTAAATTTTTGTTGTCATTTTGAATTAAAACAGCTATCGGTATTGCGTATGTAAAAGTCTTGGCGAGAAACATCCGAGCTACTTTTGTGCCAAATTTCAAATTTGTGAAAGAATTCTATACTAAATCTGTTCCACGATTTTTCTCTATTTTATTTTTAAAAACAAATGTGCTTGCACGTTCATATATCTATCTATCTATCTATTTATATATATATATATATAGACATCTAAAGAAATATATATATATATATATATATATATATATATATATTTTTTTTTTGGTTCATAAATATTATACTTTCTCGCTATATAGTTTTTATGATTTTACAATTTTTAATACTCTAATTTATGTCACAATGTTTACTTTCGGAAATTTCAATTTCTTTTATTACATTTAAGCCTTATACAAATTTTGCAATTTATTTTAATTTATTAGAAATTGCCATCTTTATTTTAGAAACAGTGATTTTATTTCAAGTAATATTATGTTTGCATGTAAATTTTTTTTTTCGACATAAAAAGAAAAAATAAATATAAGATTAATTATAAGTTTAAATTATTATTTAATTTGTTGTATAACATTATTATTAGTCATTTATTCCTACTATTTGGATTTTTTTTTTTTTTTTTTTTTTTTGGCTTTATCATATTAATATAACTTTCTGTAAATTAAAAGAGAGGCTGTTAAAATTATATTCTGTTCAAAAATATTAAATAATAATAATAATAATAATAAATAAATAAATATTTAAAATTAACTTTCCTTTCTTTGCATGAAACAATAACGAGGATCATCAGTATTATGCATATATATATATATATATATATATATATATATATATATATATAGGCCGTGGGCCATAGCTTGATATCGTTCAAGTCCGTTTCAATCATCGAGGGGCAATTTCAAATTAATGTTAAAATTAAAAGAATATTCTATTATCTACAAATTCGCAATGTTCTGGTCTGAAGATGTGCACATTATTTTAAAATTTATTAAATTAATTCTACAAATTTGACATTTCTGTGGTCCTGCTATTTTACTTACACTTAGAGATAGTCAAATTCTCTAGTTATTCATTCGCTTATCCTCCAATCAAAACAGTAATTTCCTTTTCGCTGTTATTTTTAACCCAATGGCAGCTGCTGCTAGGGCGCGCGCTAGCATTTGATATGTTTTGTTTACGTTTATTTATGTTTACCGTTTACATTATCTTGAATATTGTTGACATTTTTATCCAATTCTATTATTGCTTTCTTTTCGTGTATTTTTAAGTAATCTTTACATTTCATATAATGTGAGAAAAAAATGACATATGTCGGGAATGAGGTAAATTCAAAAATGTAGTATTTTTCTCAAATAAGATGTAAATTTTCTCTCGACATCATTAGCTTTATTAACATTTTGATCGAATTCTGTTATTACTGTTTTTTACCCTTTATTTTTAAGTAGAATTATTACAGGTAATGTAATATCAGAAGAAATTACTTATTGTTTGTACATCGGAGATGAGATACATTCAAAGGTGACGTGTTTTTCTTAAATAAGCTGGGCTGAAGTGAGATTGTGTGCTGATCAGTGGAAAGTTTTAAATGTTCGTGAAAGAAAAATATCTACCGATTTGCTGCTTCTTCAAATTAATGAACAGTCCAAACTGTCTTTAGACAACAGCATAGGTTACCATAGAAAGTGTTACACAGTGAGTTTTGCTCTGAAATGTAGCTAAATTATTACCGAAGCGTCAGTGGAGGCCTCCATATGGATCGTGTAGAGGGACAGACCAAAGTTTTTCTTATCGATATGGCCTATGGGGTGAATTTCGTTTAAGCGAATTTTATATTCGTTAATCTGTATTCAACGAAATTAAATTAGCGTACATTATTGAGATGCTTAAATTTATGATTTCTGTAAAAAATATGTGTACTTAGGCTTCATAATTAATGTACAGGACCTTGCAAAAGTATTCTGACAATGTCATGTAATCATCCGAATTTTGTGAAATTTCGAACAATTATTTTTGAAAAACATAGAATAAGTTGATATGTTTTTACCGGTGTTCCTTTACAGAGAAACGCAAAAGAATTTCATAATATTAGAATCTATGGGTATATTTTTATCTAAGCGCATTTTAACGTGTTTATGCTGTATTTAGTGGAATTAACATATATTATAAACATATTTAAAAG
Organism: Salticus scenicus; assembly: GCA_963930645.1. Lineage (NCBI taxonomy): Eukaryota > Metazoa > Arthropoda > Arachnida > Araneae > Salticidae > Salticus > Salticus scenicus. Next base: position 371,173,233 of record OZ005650.1, read on the forward strand.
TATGTTTTCTCGCTTAAAAAAAAAAAAAAAAAAAAAAAAAAGTTATATATAAGCTAAGTTTATTTACAGGACCACACAAAAAAATTCTGATGATAATCTGTAATTCTTCAAATGATGTCAAATTAGGTTGAAATATAAGTGAGTTATAATTAATTAGGTGTATAATTTTTAGTGGTGTATATAATAACGGTGACTCCTTTTGAGAAACACACAAAAGAATATTGTACCATTATGGTCTATAGATGGTATGTATTAAAAATATATTTTAACATGGTTACACTAAATATCATGAAATGTTATTAGAATGTTTAAAAGCATGTTTTTCTATGAAATATTTTGCGATAGAGTTCATAATTAGTTTAGAGGGTTATACAAAATAATGCCGATGTGTTATGTAGTCTTTTTGCAGGAAATTTGGTACAAGTTTTTATTATTTACAAGGAATTAATAGAAGGCTGTTTCTAGGAAAATATAGAAATATACATATGTAGAGAGATAGATATAGACAAAGATATACAGCGGAAAGTTGATGGGGGGTGGTAGCCCCCGTCAGAAATGTATATGTTTATGTAGCGAGTCGTCATATATATATATACATATGTATAATAAAGAGAGAGAGATACATGTTAGGACTCACCCGAAGAGACTGAAAACGAAACATTTGTATTAGATTAGGGAGCAAACCAATGTTACTGATGTTATTTCTAGAATTAAGTTAAAATGGAGCTGGACTGGGCTCTTCCAGAAGAAATTATCATAGAGTGACCACCACTCCTATTTTGGATACCGAGATAAAACAAAAGACCGAGAAAGAGACCAGTGTGTTGTTGAAGAGGTAAAATTGTGAAGTTTGGAAGAGAGAATGGAGACGAATTGCAGAAAACAGGGCAGATTGGAATCACCTAGAAGGAGCCTTCATCCTGCAGTGGATTGATAAAGGTTGAAATTGATGATGATAATGATAGATATAAATATGGAATTAATAGGAACTATCAATGATCTAATGAATAATGAGTGATGAAAATATGACGTTGAGGCTCCTGATCTGCAGATCCACTAATTATTAATATTTTATCCCTTTTTTTTTTGTATTTTTTCTCAGGAGTATGATTTTAGCATTTCTGTGCAAGATATTTTAAAATTTGTTCAACGAATCACAGTATTATCAGAAATATATTGCACACTGCTTTAAACCAGCATCCTAAATGCAAACTCAATTCCTTCAAATTGGAATCAATTTTCCAAATTTATGTGCAAAGTTTACTTCCAGAACATTTGATATCTTCATTACCTATCTTAAAAAGAATATATTAGCAGCATTTTCAGGTTGCCCCCGAAAAGTTGAAACGAACTTGTTTTTAAATGACATTTTCAGCTTATGGCCCACGGTCTAATATATGTTTCCCGGGAACTGATATAGTGTTGGTCCACAAGTGCATTTGGCGATTTTTCTTTTGGTGATTATGGCGAAATGACTTTGTCTCAAATGGTTGCCATGGATTCCAAGCGTAAACAAAAGCAAAACGCGTTTTTCAAAATGGCGTCATTATTAATGTACAAAATTAAGTAAGCTTATTTTTAATTATTTATGCCGTTATCGTTCAAAACGGCGCCAAAGAAAACTCACTAAATCCAATTGTGGACCAACATTATACTTGTACCCCACATTTTTTCAAAAATTCCAAAAACATTTCTCTCTCTCTAAACAACTGACTTAAAAAAAAAAAAAAAAAAAAAAAAACATTAAATCATTAAATTCATTTTTTTACTTATTTTTATTTCATATTATTTCACGCGCACTTTTTATTTCCTAATTCAAAATTATTAAAAAAAACTTTTTCGATATCGTTTGTAACGATACTGATTATTATTAATTTTCTTTTCTTTTTCTTTCAATAATAATAATAATAATAAAAGATTTTGATGAAATTCTGGCAAAAGCAGAATTTAGTTTAGGACGGAGGACTATTAGTTTTTTTTTTTTTTTTTTTTTTTTTTTTTTTTTTTTCAAATTATAACATCGCTTTACATAATGAAACATAAAAAACCTAACTTTACTTCGTTGGTCGTTCTAAGATCTTTCGGTACCGGGCACCCGGTCCTCTTCAGAAAACGTTCGCACTGTGATGGAACTAGGCTTCTGGCTGCATCCTTGTTGATTCTTCAACAGGTGGTTCCAAGCTCTATTTGGGGCCACTGCGCCGCTATCGTTGCATGTTTCTTCATTGGTGGAGATCTCAATTGACTCGCGATACATGGCGTATTGGTAGTTATTGTAATCGGACAATTTGATTGTATTATCGAAGTCTATTTTAATATCGTTTTCGTTATACGTTTTAGCTAATGCTGTGTTAAGTTTTCCGATTTTAATGTCATGTTTGTGTTCTTTGACTCTGGTTTTGATTTTTCTTTTGGTGACGCCAATGTATGAACCGGTTTTGTTGTTTTGATCAGTGTACGGAATTTTATATATACCTGCGGTTTCAAGAGGGGGGATGGGGTCTTTGTCACTACGGATTAGCTGAAAGATATTTTTGTTCGGTTTGATAGGGATGTTTATGCCATATTTACTAGCTGTATTTTTAATTTTATTTGCGGCACCGCGATCATAAGGGATAGATGAAGTGAATTTAATGGGTTGTTTTTGGTAATTCGGTATATGATCAAGTTTTTTAAGTCTATTTTTAATTAATTTGTTTACGATTTTATTTGGGTATCCTGCATTTTTTGTTAGAGATTTAATAAAGTTAAGTTCTTCTAGGTCGTTAGGTTCGTTGCAAATTAGAATAGCGCGATTAATATATGATTGGATAGCGTTTGTTTTGTATCTAAAAGGTGTTTTACTTTCGAAGTGGATAATTTCATTGCTATTGGTGGGTTTTCTGTAGACGGTGGTTTTGAAATTATTTTTATTCCGGGTTATTGTAACATCGAGGAAATTTAGTTTTGATTCTTTCTCTTCTTCGTAGGTGAATTGGATGTTTTTATCGTAGTTATTAATAGCGTTAAGGATTTTATCAATGTCGGCTTTTTTCTCAATTATAGCAAAAACGTCGTCGACGTAACGGTACCAATACAATATTTCATTTTTTAAGTTTTCTATTATTTGATTTTCCAGTTTTCTTAGTTGAAATTCTGCTATGAAGCCTGATATGGGGGACCCCATGGGCACGCCTTTAATTTGTTGATAAAACTTATTGTTGAATGTAAAGTAGTTTTTCCTGAGTAAAAAATTAGTAGTAGAATTTAGAGTTCGGGCTATTTCGGGGTCGGTGTAATTTTCGTTAATGGCTTCTTTAACTATTTCAAAAGCTTCATTAATATCTATGGAGGGATAAAGGTTTATGACATCAAAACTTAAGAGGTGATAATTTTCGTTGTTTTCGATTTCCCTTAATTTTCCGATGAAATCTTCAGTTGATTCTAATTAAAGGCGTGTCCATGGGGTCCCTCATATCAGGCTTCATAGCAGAATTTAAATTAAGAAAACTGGAAAATCAAATAATAGAAAACTTAAAAAATTAAATATTGTATTGGTACCGTTACGTCGACGACGTTTTTGCTATAATTGAGAAAAAAGCCGACATTGATAAAATCCTTAACGCTATTAATAACTACGATAAAAACATCCAATTCACCTACGAAGAAGAGAAAGAATCAAAACTAAATTTCCTCGATGTTACAATAACCCGGAATAAAAATAATTTCAAAACCACCGTCTACAGAAAACCCACCAATAGCAATGAAATTATCCACTTCGAAAGTAAAACACCTTTTAGATACAAAACAAACGCTATCCAATCATATATTAATCGCGCTATTCTAATTTGCAACGAACCTAACGACCTAGAAGAAGAACTTAACTTTATTAAATCTCTAACAAAAAATGCAGGATACCCAAATAAAATCGTAAACAAATTAATTAAAAATAGACTTAAAAAACTTGATCATATACCGAATTACCAAAAACGACCCATTAAATTCACTTCATCTATCCCTTATGATCGCGGTGCCGCAAATAAAATTAAAAATACAGCTAGTAAATATGGTATAAACATCCCTATCAAACCGAACAAAAATATCTTTCAGCTAATCCGTAGTGACAAAGACCCCATCCCCCCTCTTGAAACCGCAGGTATATATAAAATTCCGTACACTGATCAAAACAACAAAACCGGTTCATACATTGGCGTCACCAAAAGAAAAATCAAAACCAGAGTCAAAGAACACAAACATGACATTAAAACCGGAAAACTTAACACAGCATTAGCTAAAACGTATAACGAAAACGATATTAAAATAGACTTCGATAATACAATCAAATTGTCCGATTACAATAACTACCAATACGCCATGTATCGCGAGTCAATTGAGATCTCCACCAATGAAGAAACATGCAACGATAGCGGCGCAGTGGCCCCAAATAGAGCTTGGAACCACCTGTTGAAGAATCAATAAGGATGCAGCCAGAAGCCTAGTTCCATCACAGTGCGAACGTTTTCTGAAGAGGACCGGGTGCCCGGTACCGAAAGATCTTAGAACGACCAACGAAGTAAAGTTAGGTTTTTTATGTTTCATTATGTAATTAGTAAACTTCGTTTTTCTTCTTTATTTAATTATAACATCGCTTTCAAATTATTCAATTATATTTTAGATAAATTTTAGATTTCGACAAATGTCCAACTATCGAAATCGACAACGCAAAAATCCCAGATTGAGACTAATAGGCCCTCAGTCCTAAAAAAAAAAAAAAAAAAAAAAAAAAAAAATTGGCGATTAATAAAGGAAATCTTTCTTGGCTTCACAGACGGTCAGTGACTTCATAATTTCAACAGTAAATTTAAAAACATGTTACATAAACTTTTTTTTTTTTTTTTTTTTTTTTTTTAAATCTTATAATTATTCTTTTCTTAATTCTCAATGTTTCCCCCTCTTGATTAACTTGAATTTACTATTAAAATTTTAACATACCTGTATTTACTTTAAATGCCCAATATTTCATAGGGTATCCTATTCTAAAGTTTTAAAATATTTATCAAATTTACTTATTTTTTTGGCTTAGCCATATTGTTTTCCTTTTTATAATTACAGTTGTTGCCATCTTAGCATTAGAAATAATATATTTCACTTCTCCATTAAAATTTATAGGACCCTACAATAAAATTAATTTGTGCTTAATATTAACTCTGCGAAAATTTTTATCAATCGCTTCCAAATTTTGACTTAAGGTTCAGATCTCAATCCCGTGGGGTTTTACATCGGCTACAACGTTTTATAACATAGCCACAGCAACGTGTGGCCGGGTCTGCTAGTACTAGTATATATATATATATATATATATATATATATATATATATATATATATAAAGAGGTAGAAATTTAAAGTATTCTCTTAAAAACTAGTATAAAATATATATATATATATATATATCTTTGATAACTACAAAAAATTAAGGTAGGTAACGGAAATTATTCTTAGAAATTTTACTTGTTTATTTATTATTTTTTTTTAAACAAAAAATATATTAAATAATAATATTATAGTTTTAAAAAATTAAAGAACACGCTTTTATAGAAATGTGAACTAAAAAGAACAAAATATCTATCTTAGTATTAAAATGCAGGGTAAGAGAAAATCGTGTGAGTGACACACCATAGTATTTACATACATTTAAGTCTTCAATTAAAATAATTTAGAATTAAACAAAAACCATTTTTAAAAAATCACCATTGACTGGGCTCGAACGCTAGACCATTAGGATCGTAGCGCGGAGCTTTACCTCACAGCCACAGCGTTAACGTAGGGAAAGTATTTTTTTTACAATATAGATTTTTTGTTTGCTCCCAGAGCGGTTACAAACATACATTGATACATACATACAAACATACATACAGGTGAATCTAATAAAAGCGTGTTAAAATATACATGTTCAATTTAAATGCGTTATAAAATAGAGAAAATAATTATATTTTGAAGCAGCTTTAGTAGCCCCAAATTAGCGAAATTGGAAATTTGGAACTAAAGTAGCTCTGTCGTTACTCGCCAAGGTGTTTTCTAACGTAACTGCTATAGCTATTTTAATTCATCGCGAAAGAGACAAAAAAATTAAATATCAACAAAAGGGTACTGTACTAAAGCTGTACCCAAGTCATGTAAAAGAACACTCTTCTTTGGGATCAATTAATATTACTTTACGTACAAATTACTTTAAAATTGGCAAAAGCACAAGTTTTTAAATTAATTTATTTATTTATCTACACTAATATATAAATGCGAAAGTTTGGATGGATGGATGGATGTTCGTTACCCAATCACGCCACAACGGCTAAACGGATCTGGATGAAATTTGGTACAGTGATAGAGAATAGTCTGGAATGGAACATAGGCTACTATTTATACCGGAAATTTGATTAGATTTTTTAAAATTAATTAAAATATGAAAATAATAAACTGGTGATTGCCTTAATACAAGCCATTTAAATTTTTAATTGTTGCCAAAAAAAGTTTACGAGATATTTTTATTTAATAATAACAGGAGACTTGGCGTTGGAATATTAAAACCTGAATAAATTACTACGTCAGAAACGCCAAAGAAAAATATTGGAAATGCATACAGCTATTTCGGCAGCCTTAAGCGTGCCGTCTTCAGTGCAAAAAGGATCAAAGGATTTTTATTTATTTATTTATTGTTTTCAACATAAAATGAAATATGCTTTCACGCGAAAAATAAAAAATTACTAAATGTTAAATTGGTCGATGAGAAAATGACACTTTATAATTTTAAAATAAAATAGTAATATTACAAATCGAACTTTTTTTTTTTTTTTTTTTTTTTTTTTTAGTACGGCGGATGAAACACGCTTGGCATAAAAGCTAATTCAGCATATGTTAAAGGTATTTTCTTATTGATAATTCTGGACATTTTTTGTAATTTTGATGCTGAAGTAGATCGGACATTTTTCACCAAGGAAAAGATAGAAAGAAATACGCAAGCGAAGTGATGACGTCACTGGTCGTTCGTGGATGCAAGAGAAATATTTCCTATGTTAAACGCCCATTGGATTTTTCGTAAAAAATTATTAAAAATCGAGAAAAATTATTTCCCGATTTTAATCCCCATATTTAGGTATATATAGGTATTAGTTATCATGTCCATGCGTTAGATTAAGTTATTTTTGTTGTAAAATTGACAAAATTTGAATTTTTAATTTCAAAACTCTAGAAAAATAATGGCAAACCTCCATATTTGATTAAAAACACAAACATTTCATTTTTAAAGGATGATATCAACACAATAAATATCCAACTAATATACAAATTAAAAGGAAAATAATAAATATTCTATCATAGTTTGAAGTCAAAATAAAGTATCTGATATAAGATACTATTATGTTGCAGCGGAATAGATTTGATATCGGTCATCCTTGGCAGAAAAAAATATTATCGCCAAATTATTCGGCGAACATGTATATTTTCGTATTACGTTTTTATCACCAAATACAATAAGCGCCAAGAACGACAGAGTTTTGAAATTTAAAATTAAAATTTTGTCAACTTGACAGCAAAATAACCCAATCTAACACATGCACATAACTAATAAATATATAATACCCAAATATGGGGATTAAAATCGGAAAATAATTTTCCTTGATTTTTAATAATTTTTTACAAAAAAAATCCAATGGGCGATTAACATAGAAAATCATTTTCTTGCATCCACGGACAGTCAGTGACGTCACATTTCGCTTGCGTATAGTAACAATAATCGCATAAATTATATTTTGGTCTAAAACGGCAACAAAAATTCAAAAGTCGCCAAGTTCATTAAGGCTGTACCATGATCAAGTTTACATATTAATTAATTTATTTATTTTTCTATATACCAACTACTATTAACTAAGCATGAAGTATATATAACCACAAAATAATAATAATAATAATAATAATAATAATTGTTGTCTCATGCGATAGAAGTAGCCCATCATAGTATATTGTGATATTATATGTGGCTTGAAATTGCGGTCATTCTATGGTTGATCGATTAAATCAAATAAATATAGGAAATAACTTGAGAGCAAATATTATGTACATCACGTATAATGTTGTTCATATGTAACTGGGATTCAGATATAAAATAGCTACTTCAATTTTTTCGATACTGTCCGTATCGAAACTGTGATATGTGATAAGTACCCAAATGGAAGCCCACGGGTAAGCCATTGTCGCAGGCAATAGGGACAGGCACCGGAGATTGCAAGGACGAACAAGTTGATGCCGAAGGCAGCGTGAACCCAAAGCGAATTTTTGACCGATTTCAGGTTTTTTCTTTTTCTTTTTTTTCATAAAGCTATATAGAAAAGAGTTTGCCAGCGAAGCGGGCAAAGCCGTCCAAAATTGTTTAAGAACTAAAATATTATTCAACAACTCGCCGGGAGATGGAAAAAAAAAATCATTTCTTTGAAAAAAAAAAAAAAAAAAAAAAAAAAAACTTAAAATTTGAAACTCATAAATATTAAATGAATTTCACCACATAATTAAAATTTTAATTCACCAGTCACCAAATTATTATTAGAACCAGATTGATATTGTGCAATAGTGTACTAAAATCATACAAAGAAAGGTTTCGAAATAAAATTCATAATTCACGACCCAGTTTTTATACTTCCGCAACGCAGTACTGTTTTAGTACAGGATCCCTATGAACGAATTTTAAATTTTTATCGCCATGTTGACGATAAGTTTTTATTTATTTATTTTGTCATTAAAAATAAATAAATAACGGTCAATTATATGTTAGTTTTTCACGTGTTTCAAGTGCCCAGAACTTGCATGTGCTGATGGAAAATAATAAGTCATTTAATGTAGTATACAGATCGGTATTAAAATAAAAATAAATTGTATATTTTTCCCGTAGATCTTTCAATGAGTTACAATTTTTTTTTTTAGTATACTTTATCAGAATCTGATTTGCACAGCACCACAATGATAAGGTTTCATTACATTACATATTACGATCAAACCGTCAGTACCCACACATACACATAAAAATTTCCACGTGAACGAAGTCGCGGATAACAGCTAGTGTGAAATATGTGTAAAATTATTTTAAAAACAGTTTATTTCGGTCATAGGACTGTCATGTTACCTAATAATAATGATAATTTGTCGAACTGATATTTTAAATGCCAAAATAGCGATACGGGGCGAAACACAGCAACTTATTGGAGCATGTCACGTGATTCATCTTGAACCACGGAAAGCTAATCCTTCATCCATTGAATCAGCACTCTAATTTATATATCTCGTTGGTTCCCACACATACACACCAAAATTTCCACGTGAATGAAGTCGCGGGTAACAGCTAGTTAATTTATAATGGAGAAACAAATTGATAATAACATATTAACTTTTATCCATAGACCTATTATTACGTTAACTTTTTTGGGTATTTCGCGTTATCTATACATATAATAAAAAAAGATGTTTGTTTGTGTGTGTCATTGTGTATGTATATCCAGAGCCTTTTAGGAAAACGGCTGATCTCAGAGCTACACACATTTGCATGGAGGTTCGCAATGACCTCTCCTGATGCATTTCGAAGCCCGATTTTCGAATTTTTGATTAGTCTTTTCTTAATTAAAATGTGAAAATAAAAACCTTCTAATTTCTGATAAATAAGCCATTTAAATTTTATCCATAATTTAATTGTTGCCAATATTTTTTTTCCCTTTCGACAAAATTAAAAAAATAAAAAAATAAATAAATAAAAATAAAAAATCTACATTTATTTAAAATGAGAAAAATAAATTAGAAATATCAGTCGTATCGTTACAAATAAGGTACCAAATGCAAGGGAAAATTTTTGTGAATCTGATGGATTAAACAGCTTATCGATCGGACAATTAGATTTTTTTAAATTAACTAAAGTATGAATTTTAGGTGGCAACAGAAGAAGATTGTATGGAAACCGTTAAGAGAAATTAAAAAAAATCTGCTTCACATTAAGTCACATGTTTTTGAAGTGGGATTAAAAATTGCAGTTTTCAATTTTTTTTTAATTTTCTCTCACGAACACAAAAATATAATATACAGCCTGTACCCCACAAGACCAACTTGCATTTCAAATTTCATAAATATTTTTGGTTAATAAACAAAAAAGTTACTTTTTTTTTTTTTTTTTTTCAAATTAAATTTTATTCTAACTTCGAAAAATTTATGTGATACGATACATTGGTTTTAAAAGTTTTTTTAAATAGATTACTTAAACTCTATGAACCATAATTTTATTTTATCAGTTTCATTAATAGATCCTGCTGAGCGATTTTTTAAATTTTGGTGTTGAAGTACACCGAACGTTTTTCGACTAGACGTTTAATATAGCAACAGCTATTTCAATCTAAGTAGCGCATCAAATATAGAAAAACATAAAGGATTTATTTTTATGGAATGTTTACAGAAAAAATGCAGTTTTAAAGTTAGCAAATTTATTTCAACAATCACTGTTTTAAACCTAAAAACCATTAAAAATATAAGCAGAATATGAAGGATTCTTGTGTAAAAAAAAAAAAAGGTGTCTGATAAAATTATTAGCAAAATGATCTTCCCCTTTTCATACAAAAAAAAAAAAAAAATCCATCGCTAATATGGCGACAAAAATTCAAAAACCGCCAATGGAGCGACATAATAAATTTGTGTAGCACGATAATGTTTGCCTATTTATTTATTTTTTTATATAATAATCACTATGCTAATTTATCATACAATGAGCCTCTCTGCACTTGCACGCTGTCGAACAGAAATATTTGATTAATTCAAATTATACGCATGGCTTAGAAATCTATATTTCTAGTTTTAGGATTTAGAAACTGACCACTTATTCGTTCTAGATAGAGGTGGTATATTTTTTTCTGTAGGCCATATATGATAAAGAATTTTTATTTTGTCCCTGTGAAAAAAAAAAAAAAAAAAAAAAAAAAAACTATAAGTGCTACATTTATCAAAATCAATAGAGTTCGTGCTATGGTGACCTATAACACACGTACCAACCTTCAGTTCAATCAATCAAAGCGTTTAGACGCTATCGTGTTCACTTACTTATATGCATATATAACGCATACATACGTCACCGTAAAAATAGCAAAAATGAGCTCAGGGGACCTCGAAACGTATAGAGACACCATAATCTCAAAGTCGAATTTTTGTATTTACAATTACAATACTTTCCTTACATATATATGTTCGGAAAGTAAAAAGATCTCACAATTTATTAAACAATCATTTTATTGAAGTCTGTATTTTGTTTTCCTTTTTCTCTTCGTGTGTGCCACACAAAATTTGTATTTTTTTTTTTTTTTCAGCAGGTTATTGTCATCTTCTCGCTAAAAACAATTAAGGCATGCCTCCGTGTGTATCAATGCATCATCATTATTTTCGCTTCCTTTCACAAGGGGGATGGGTAGATTTAATCTTCAAGAAAAAACGAAGTCTTAATTTATCTTAAAATGTATATTTATCTCAATATCAATATGCATTTCCATGCAATAGAATATGTTTTCTGAACCACTGGAACAGAAGGAGTAGGGTAGATTCTATTACCGCTTCTCCTTCTATGCGTTGTTACTGTTTCCATCCATCTCCAATAACGAACAAAATTTAAATCTCAACAAGCCATAAAGAATTCTGATAATTTTCCGCATCGGAAAAGATCTCTCCCATTCTCTAATTTTGCAGGGCTTTCGTTTGACATAAGGAAAAGAAAAACATATAAAATTCTATAAATCATCATTAAAAGGATGCTGAGCATTGCGACAGAAAAACAATATAGTTGCAAAAAAGGAATACTCTAGAAAAAACAGAAGAAAAAAAAAAATCTCTGGAGTTTAATTATTATTGTGTCTTAATATTAAAGGGAGAGGGGAAGAGAGGTACTTTTGAAAAAGGGGATCCACTATCGATTTCGAATCATGGAACCGTCACAATCCCCTTCCTACAATAGTAGTCTAAATTCTAAACACAGATTCCTTTGCATAGTGAGAGGTTAGCTTTAAAAGCTGGTTAGATTCTAGGTCGTGCTCGTCGGCCTAGACGTCCAATGTTTTCCGTGATTTTCTCTGAAACTCGCGTAAATACAGACTAAGACTCCCATGAAGGGCACATCCCCCAAGCCTAGGACACTCGCGTAACCAATCGGCCTTAGCCTTCACACTAACACACGTTTCGGTCTGAGACTGCAAGCTCATTATAAAGTGAATTTCTCGTGTCTACAGCTTTCTTATTCCTGCATATAAAGACATTACGGGGATTCAATCGTCTAGATCCTCTCGTGTCCGGGTGTTCGATTTATGTCAAAAACATCAAACAGAATTTACCAACCCATTTTAAATTTTCTTCACTATTCTTGTTTAATTTCTTCCTTTTAGGAGCAGAATGCACATCAATCAAAATGTAACATCCGTGTTCACCTAAATCAGTACTTATCTCAATTCAATCAAAATATTAATTCCAGCTATTCAACGAATGAGCAACTTCCTCTCCTTTGCATGCTGTTACCATGCCTGGAGTGCATTTATTACATATTTTTTATTTTCTAAATCAGTATACTTTTTTTTAAATGTGCATTTGCATACATAAATTCTATGAAATCAAAGATGCAACCAACAAACATAGATTTTAAATAAAATTACGTTGGCTCCCCAGCTGTTCTTTCAATAAAATATTATAAGTTTGGTGCATAGGTTCAGATGACCTAAGTGACAGAAATAGTATTGCAAACTCAGGAAAACCTTCCTCTTTTGTATTTTATGTTTTCTTTATCGAAAACAAGCGAATGATAGGAGACGTGCCTATTTCTTTTCAGTGCCCCCTCCCTGCCCCCCGGTCACAGATGTCTAATAACACAGCTTTGCATGAAAATTGACCCCAACACCATATTTTCCGGTTTCCACTAGAGTTGGAGCTTCCAGGTCCAAAAAACCATTAATCACGCTCCGCACACAAAGATCGAAATGTCTTGTCATCAGTTGTAACATTTTTTTTAATCAGATTGCGCAGTTACTTCAAAGGAAAGCATGCAAAATTGACAAAGATATCTGCCTCTGGCCCCTCAATTATCTCAGCTGGGGATTAGAACCAGGGACTTCCAACTACGTTCGAGGGTTTTGAGCCCGGCTGACCACATCAAAGGATTCTGAATAGAAGCCGTCGAAAGAGCCGCAAGTGGAAACCGGACTAAATTCTCATGTAAAATGACCTCCTGAATCTGAATAGGACGCCCATTTTGCCCACCCGCCGTTTTGGGGGGACACTCCCCTATTTTTATCACTTTTCGGTAATTTCATGGCTATAAATTTGATTTGTAGGGAAGAAAAGGATTATTTTAACTGTTAAATATCTTCTGAGGAGTGACAGAAATGAAAAATTCTGAAATATGAGCATTTGCAGGAAGAGGAAAATTTAGGGGGGGGGATTCCCACTGAAATTATAAATTACATTTATTACATTTAATTAATCAATTAAGATTATTATTTATTATACATTATATTTATTCTGTTTTTAAGTGTTAAAATAACACTTTTCCATTCTCCAAATCAAATTCATGACCATAAAATTACCGAATAGTGATAAAAAAATCGGAGGAAAGGGTGGCGTCTCGAGAAAACAGTGGGTGAGTGGGCAAAATAGAGGTCATATTCGGATTCAGGAAGTCATTTTACATAAGAATCAGCAGGAATAGTATCAGGGCTCGAAAATTTTTATTTTTACTTATTTATTTATTTATATATTTATTTTATTTATATATTTATATATTTATATATTTATTTTATTTATATATTTATTTATTTTTATTATTATTATTATTATTATTATTTTTTTGAAGCGCAGTGTAATGGAATTCAAAACTATCACGTGATATAATTGAATCTGAATATTTTTTTTTCTTCTGTATTATTCATTCAGTGTTTTGTTTCGAGATATAATTTTAAGATCGTTTAAGATTTATAAGATCGTTTCAGCTCCTTTCTTTCCTTTTTTCTTTCTTTATTAATAAAAAACGATGGCAAAATGTAAGAAGATGCTCATGTTTATTCATCGTATGAAATACTACTAATCAAAATCTCTTCAAGAATTTATTTCAAAAACAAAATAAGAGGATGCTGATAGCGAACAAATTAGATATTATTCGGGACACAAGCCTTTAAAAGGTAAGCCTATTTTCACTTTTTTTCACTATTTGCATAGATTGAATGTTTATTTAAAAATTGTTTGATTAGACAATATCTGATTGAGAAAATTTTTGTTCCAAATTGGCTTACAGGTTTCTTTTTTAAAAAGTAGTATTGGGGGTCGCCGAATGTGCTGTGTTCCGTTAGAATCTCACAAACTTAAAAATGTTGTTAAACTTCTTTTCATTTCACAAAAGATAAAGATGCAAACATTCGATTTTCAAAAAAAGGAGTTTCGTGACAATCAACTTAGGCAAAGTTTTGACTTCTTTTAGATGGTTTGCCAATAGGGATCTGTAGACTGAAATCAACACAGACAGACCTAGACACTTTTCAACCGCAAAATACTTTCAGTGAGTTTAAAAGGTATAAATTTTTTCTAGAATATGATCTCGAGATTCCTATAAAATACTTTTATTAAATGGAGAAAACTTATTTTTGTATTTGCCTATCAATGGCGACATACAGTGTGGCCCCTATTGAAGGGATACATTTATGTTTAAATACTAGGAGCAATATCAATCATTCATGCTTTACATACAGTTTAATAGGAAGTATAAGAATAGATGTTACACTTACATGTTTTTTTCACAGTTATGGTTAATAATCGGGAAGTGGACCGCCTTTTAAATTTTTTGTGACGCGGAGGCGTTCTTCAGTAGAGGAAACAACATTTTAAAAAACTGGTAGTACCATCCCGAAGAGTTAAACTACGTGCTGTTTACAAGTTTCGTGAGGTCGTAAATAATCTTGTGAAAGACCCCGCGCCGAACTAAGTTGAACATGATTCTTAAGGCCGGTTTCCACTGGAGTTGGAGCTTCCAGATCCAAAAAACCATTAATCACGCTCCGCACACAAAGAGCCAAATGTCTTGTCATCAGTTGTAACCTTTTTTTAAATCAGATTGCGCAGTTACTTCAAAGGAAAGCATGCAAAATTGACAAAAATATCTGCCTCTGGCCCCTCAATTATCTCAGCTGGGGGTTAGAACCAGGGTCTTCCAACGCCGTTCGAGGGTTTTGAGCCCGGCTGACCACATCAAAGGATTCTGAATAGAAGCCGTCGGAAAAGCCGTAGTGGAAACCGGACTTTAGGACCAAAGAATATTCTAATTAATGTAGTACAAAGAAATGTGATCTTCAAACACTGAACACAGTGCAAAACTCACGTCTTTTGGCAGTATATTACACATAGTTCATAATATATGTTGTGTTTAACATGCCCCACAATTATATTTTTAATGTGTCCTGTCAATATGGCCCACCCTGTACAAGTAACTTAATTTTTAAATAAAATAGTTTACTAAACAGCTACAATTACTGCCACTTGCCTACATTCTATAGGATTTATTACATTTTACGCGTTGAATTTTGCATATCCAAGCATTTACTGATAGGTTACTTTCATTGCTTGCTATATATGTTCAAAGCTTATTTTTTCAGAACGAAACAGGATCCTTACGTTGTCTAATTCTTTGCAAGGCACTGATAACGTTCGAAAATCTAAAACACTGCCCAGCTATGGATAAAAATGTTTCCCAGATGAAACAAAAAGAGCAAGATAAATGAAAAAGTCATTCATCGCACATAGATTATGACAAAACTTTGCGGGATATAACTATAATAAAAATGGAAGTATAATGGTTTTTGTGAAGAGCATGTTTCAAAAGTTATAAGATAGTTGGATATAATAGCATTCAAAAAATATTCACAAAAATAATAATGCAGACAAACAGGCAAGTCGAATTTATGAGCGATTCTCGAATTTGTTAGAAAGTGTTAAAAAAGAAAAGACACATATGACTATATTTCTTCCGAGTAGAGGGCAAAGTGCATCAGACTTCGGGAGGTTTGGAAGCACAATTTCAAATTTTACTATTTGTTAAAATTTTGAAACTAAGATAGTTAAAAAAAAGACAAATATTTCTTTAGAAATCGATTATGAATGTATTATAAAATAAAACAAAAGTGATCAAAACATCGCTACTGTCCATGCCTCTGTCTTGAAAAAAAAAAAATCTGGAGTGACTCCACTCGACTTTCCGAACATTCAGTAATTAACAGTTTTGTAGAAAAAGTAAAGAAAGAGGAGTCGTTAAACAAACAAAAGAGAGAGAACCATAATAGAGTGTTTGAGCATTTTTCTTCATATACTACACGATGTTTTACTTAACGCTACTGAAGTTTGAGCCCATAGATCATGAAGATAAAGAATTTTTCGTTGTGTCCCTGTAAAAACCTATAAATGCTAGATTCACCAAAATGCTTATAGTTAGTGCAACAGTGATTTATAATATTCATATAAATTTTCAGCTCAATTGAATAAGGCGTTTAGATGCTATCGCAATTTTAAAAATTTGGTCCCATAGGCCATAATGATAAAGAATTTTTCTTTGTGTCCCTGTAAAAAACCTATAAGTGCTAGATTCTCCAAAATCTATACAGATTGAATATCTGTGACCTATAATATGTGTATAAATTTTTTGCTCAATTGAATAAGGCGTTTAGATGCTATCGCACTTTTAAGATTTTGGTCCCATAGACCGTAATGATAAAAAAATTTTCTTTGTGTCCCTGTAAAAAAACTATAAGTGCTAGATTCACCAAAATCTATAGGGTTCGTACTGTGGTGACTTACAATATACGTACCAAATTTCAGCTTATTCGAACAAAGCGTTTAGACGCTAGCGTGTTCACTCACAGACATACACACATACATACACACATACATACACACATACACACACACACATACATACATCATCGCAAAAATAGTGAAAACGGACTCATTGGACCTCGAAACGTATAGAAACATCAAAATCTCAAATTCGGATTTTTGACATGATTACAATACTTTCCTCACTATAGTGTTCGGAAAGTAATAATCTGGTAGGTGACAATGGTAACAGGGACAGTAGTGACAAAATTAAGAAAATTGTTTTGTAAATACAGCAGGTTAGGTTTAGTATAATCAGATATAAGCAAACAAACAAAAAAAAAAAAAAAAAAAAAAAAAAAAAACTTTTGTTTATTATGTGTTATAACATACGCAATCAAAGATATCTTAAAAAAAATCTGGAGTGACTCCACTCGACTTTCCGAACATTGAGTAACTAACAGTTTTGTAGATAAAATATAAAAAGAGGAATTGCTAAACAAACAAAAGAGAGAAAACCATAATAGAGTGTTTTTTTCTCCATGTATCACACGAGGTTTTATGCAACGCTACTGAACTTTGAGCCCTTAGATCATAATGATAAAGAATTTTTCGTTGTGTCCCTGTAAAAATCTATAAATGCTAGATTCACCAAAATGCTTATAGTTAGTGCAACAGTGATTTATAATATTCATACAAATTTCCAGCTCAATTGAATAAGGCGTTTAGATGCTATCGCACTTTTAAAAATTTAGTCTCATAGGCCAAAATGATAAAGAATTTTTCTTTGTGTCCCTGTAAAAAACTGTAAGTGCTAGATTCACCAAAATCTATACAGTTGGTGCAAATGCGACCTATAACATGTGTACAATTTTTTTGCTCAGATTAATAAGGCGTTTAGACGCTATCACACCTTTAAAAATTTGGCCCCATAGGCCTTAATGATAAAGAATTTTTCGTGTCCCTGTAAAAAAACTATAAGTGCTAGATTCTCCAAAATCTATACAGATTGAGTATCTTTGACTTTTATATGGGTATAAAGTTTTGCTCAATTGAATAAGGCGTTTAGATGCTATGGCACTTTTAAGATTTTGATCCCATAGGCCATAATGATAAAGAATTTTTCTTTGTGTCCCTGTAAAAAAACTATAAGTGCTAGATTCACCAAAATCTATAGGGTTCGTACTATGGTGACTTACAATATACGTACCAACTTTCAGCTTATTTGAACAAAGCGTTTAGACGCTAGCGTGTTCACTCACAGACATACACACATACATACACACATACACACACACATACATACATCATCTCAAAAATAGTGGAAACGGACTCAGGGGACCTCGAAACGTATAGAAACATCAAAATCTGATATTCGGATTTTTGACATGATTACAATACTTTCCTCACTATAGTGTTCGGAAAGTAAAAAAGTAATAGGATAAATTTATGTAGAGGACAGTAGTGATAAGTAATAAACATATTCCGACTTTTCTTTCCATTTTGCAGCCTGTAGCTACTTTTGAAATCCAGAGTGTAAAGAATATAACTATGTGCTTTACACAGCAATCAAGATGGCTTCTTTTGCTATATGCGACTGTATACAAAATTTTCTCTGATTACCTGGTGGTTATGTGAGCTCTTTTCTACAAGGAGGCATCACTGGCATAAACACTAGGGGGGCAATACTCCTCTGTTCCTAAATCAATACAAAATTCTTTTTAATTTACATTTATAAACATATATATACTTTGGAACACGAACTTTTGTTGGATGGTAAGAAACAATTTGTCATTATGCTTAGAATTGTTTCAAAAGATCGGTATATGAGATAGAGGACAAAGGGCAAAAGTCACAAATTGAATATTTAAACTTTTATAGTAGGATTTAAAATTATTTTCATAAAAATACCTTTGGAAAATGTAGAACGATATTACAGCATGCATTTTACGCCCACAAAACTATAGAAATGATAAAATACAGCTTTCAAACTTCATAATGCACAAATTGAAATTATCCACTAATTTTAGAATTACCTACATACACATTATTTTAACAGTATATATTTACAGACGTTTTAATATACAGGATGATCAGTTTAAAAGAGTACCCGTGGGTTTTCTTATAACCCTTAAATCTGACGGATGTGGCAACTATTCTAACATTGAAGTATGATTGTTTGAACCTTGTTTAAGTTTGTGAGACAATTTCTAACACTGTTGGACTGTTACAACTTTATTTGTGAAGTAAAACAAAAATGGAGACGCACAATTTTTTTAACCCTGTAATAATTTTATTTATGAAAAATAAAATTTAATTAAAATTTTTTACATTATCATTCCTCACAGAAAATGTTCGCCAACATTTAGATTGCAAACATGAACACGTCGAACCAGGTTTTTGACACACTTCGCAGCATTGTTGGTGTTATTGACGAGATTTCTTCAGTTATGACCTGTTTTAATTCATCGATGTTTTTGGAAGACTTTTCTAGAAAAGCCTATGAAATGATAATGTAAAAATGATAATGTAATGTAGGAATGATAATGTAAAAAAATTTAATTAAATTTTTTTTTTTTCATAAATAAAATTATTACAGGATTAAAAAATTGTACGCCTCTATTTCTGTTTTACCTCACAAATAAAGTTGTAAAAGTCCAACAGTGTTGGAAATTGTCTCCCACACTTAAACAAGGTTCAAACAATTATAGTTCAGTGTTAGAATAGTTACCACATCCGTCATATTTAAGGGTATTAAGAAAAAACAACGGGTACTCTTTTAAATTGATCACCCTGTATATACGTACACACATTTTAAAATAAAATACACACACACACATTCAAAAAACATACACAGACACATTTAAATATAACACACACACACATTCAAAAAACCTACACAGACACATTTAAATATAACACACACACATACTTTTTTACATACACATACATTTCAATTGTATTATACTTTATATATCATCATTTTATGTACTTTTTCTGTTTTAGCGAAAATTTGGCGCTGGCGGTCGTAAAATTTTGTAAGCTATCTAATATTGTTCTGGTCTGATATAGCGCAATTGCGTCTAAATCCCTCAACAAAAGAAATTTTAAGATAATTCTTTTTAATGTCAACCTATGTTACCGAATATAAAAATAAACTGTAGTTCAAAACTTAGTTTTCTAATGGATTACAAGGGTTCGCCATCGTTTAACTGTTGTTTCCTTTAATCAGCCTCAATTCTAAGTTGTGCGTTCACATCCATTTGAATATATTTCTTTTAAGAAAATGGCATCATTTACGAAATTGGACGACACGAAAGAAGATGTAAGACATTTCTCGAGCAGTTCAATATTGGGGTAAAAAAAAAAAAAAAAAAAAAAAAAAAGAAAGGTTTTCAAAATAACAATCTATTTTGTTTCTGTGTCTTACTATTCTTTTATGATATCGTTGATATGTATTGGTTTTTCAAGGAAAAATACGTAATAGATGAATATTTTTTCCTTTTTCAAAGATCAATAATGCCTTTTGTAACTGAATAGAACAAATGTTGATTTATATCTATAAAGATGTATGAAAGCCTACATATTTTTTATTTTCTTTTTCGTTAATTTCGTTACATAGTAAAATGCAGCCATCTGGGAAAAAACACTTCCGCAACGATTCGATCTATTTTCGTCGATTAGGATCCAACAGATTCTAAATCTTTCTATATATAATATTATATATATTTGCATTATTATTTTTTTTTCCTGCGGGTCAGGTTTAGTTTTCAACGAGTTGGGTCGACTTGAAACCATCTTTCAAAAAATTGTATCATAATGAGCAGAAATTTATTTGATATGTTTATAATTATAAACATACTATATATTCCCATTATTAAATATGTGTGTACACAAGTTTTAACATACATATCTGAGAAAGACAATAAACAAAGAAAAATCACACACGTAAATGGTTAAAAAATATTAATCCATTTTTCCGATTTTTAAATTTTTAACTTAGTGTATCGGTAACTGTTTTTTTAATTTTTTTAAAAGGATTTACCAACTCTATGACAATGAAAATTTATTTTATTTTGAAACTTAAAAAGGTTTTGAATAATTTTCAGATGAATTATTAAATTTAATTTAGTTTTCGGGTATCGGGTATAAAGAAATCGGGTTCGGGTCGATGAATTATTTTTTGTCGGGTTGATTCTAATCTAAATTCATTGAATCAATGCTACTGGAATATGAACATTTCCTATGAATGCAAAATTAATGGTTGAATGATGATTTGTCTTGATTTTGGTGTTTTGTACAAGGAAATGTATAGGCAGTTATGAAACATAATGACTCATTTTTTAATGGTAAAAGTTTTTTGCATATTTCTGTTAAGAAAAAAAAATGGACTGTATGTATTTTTAAATGTTTAACACTTTATATTTTCTATGATATTATAACTATTAAGAAACACTATTTTTGTCTGTAAAAATTCAATTTTTCCATTTTTTCCAATTTTCAAGAAAAAACCCGGGAAAAAAACTGTTTTTTTTTTTTTTTCTTTTTCTTTTTCCGCCGCCTAAACATTTCAAGAAATTTTACATCTCTAAATGCTTAAAAAGTCCAAAAGGTTCCAAAAAATAAACATCATAGCCTTTCAATTTACCTACATATAATTGGTTAAACATGTTTCGAGGCTGCTGTCACTGCCTATTTAAAAAATTATACCGATACCCACAAATAAATAAATAAATAAATAAAATAATAAGCGAAAATATTAAAATGGTAATGGAATTATAAATTCTGTTAATGATTAAAAAGTTTCGACTGTTAAAGTATGAAAACCTTTTCTTGTTTCAAATGATTTTTGTTAAGCTCGAAGTAAGAATATGTTTAAATTAGTACATGATAATATTTTTCTCTATATATTTAAAAAAAGTAACTATCCCTGGCGTCAATTTTTTTTGTCTGCGACAGCATCTCCTCGCGGAGGGCAAAGTGCTCTCCCTCATGAGAGGTATCAATGTGTTCAGTATGCTTCAAGGAAGGCATTTCAGGTAATTAGAAATCTGTATCATCTTAATTAACAAAGTTATTAACTGAAAACGTCGAGTTTATAAAGGTACTCTATTTGCCACCGTAGAAAAAGTTTCTCTTATGACTTTGTTCTTCTGTCATGACATCATTTTCCACGGGAAAATTAAAATGTGATCCATGGTGTAAAAAGTAATAAAATCAATGTCAATGCTGCTATTAAGAAAAATATTTCTAAGTGCATCTTTTCCCAAAGAATCTCCTTTGTCTTTTTCATTTAAAAACATATTTTAAAATACTTCGGATATATTTTGGCATACAAAAATATTTAGATTTAAATTCAAACTGAATTATAAATGAAAAAATCTTCTTATTTAGCATTGATAATTTTTTAACATTACAGAATTAGACATTTCCATGATACATTTCATATTTCTAATTATAGCAAGAAAAAAATTCATCACCTAAAATTCTTTTAATGAATCGAGCAGATTTTATTCTTCGTTAATGTATGAAGTAGATGGTACTTTCCATTTCGCCGGCAAAAATCTCATGGATTAAAAGTAAATTTGTAACTTAGATTTTTTTTTTCAAATTTAAAGTTTATTTATATACGTTATTAAGGATTTGACAAAGTAAATGTAATATTTTTTATGGGACAAAACACTTTTAAAAGCTAGATTTAAGCAAAACTTCAGAAATTTTAATTCCTAAAAATATAAAATAAATAAAATAAAATAAGTAAACGGTTATGTCAATTCGAGATTTCACCTAATTTACACGTTTTGAGGTGTCCTGAATCGATTTTCTTTTGTATCTCAGCTACTAATTAAAATAATTTCATAAGTAATCAATATTTTTTATCTAATATAAGGCGCAGTTCATTTAATATGGGTAGCTACAAATATTGTGCCGAATCATATAATGCAGATCATAAAAACTTCTTTACAAACCAAAAATAATTCGAAAATAATAATCTAATAGCTCGACGATACAATTCACAAGTTACTTAGTTTTCACTTCTATCGGCAGTCTCAAAAGACTGCTTTGATATATATTCTTTTTTTTCTGTTAAATTATAATTTTTTCTTCTTTAAATTATTTTATACCTTCCATACCATAATATGATTTCCAATCATATCAAAAATTGCCCATTGCGCAGTACTAGTGCGACGTAAAAACCAACCAACTAACCTATCACATCAGCAGAGTAAATATGGAGAAGAAAAGGCATTTGTTTTTGCTATTTTGGAAAGATACGAGAATTTAAATATGGATGCCTAGTAGAAAATGCAGAAAAAAAGTAGGGAGAAATTGAAATGAAGTAGTAGAATATAGGAAATATAGGGAAAATTTCGTAAAATATAGTAAAAATGTAAAGAATTATAAAACTAGTTGGCATAGGTGGACTCTGCTCAGTTCCCCATTATATTTATGTTCTCATAAATTTCTAGTGCGAGACGTATTATAATCATGTTAAAAGAAATGAATTTGGCCAAAGCTTGATACAGTGACAGAATGAAATCCCCGCCTAATAGGCTATCCACCATTCACTTCGATATATTTATCTTATTCTAATCAATTAATTTATTTTATCAGGGTCGATTCCGTTCTTTAGTTTTCATGCTACTATTTCCAATGCAATAATCCTCAAAAATCATATTTATATGAAAAATTTACCATTTCGCTATGTCGATAAAATAGTAAATTACGAATAATTTACGAAATTTTCCTAGTAGAATATTTGTATTCAATCATGTGCAAACAAATATCATAAACATAATTTTGAAGTTGTCTAATGTATTTAGGATCCTCCAAATGGAAGTTTATGCTCAATTTTGCCTTATTCTGCCATGTTAAGTAAATCGTAAATTCCAAATAACTTACGAAATTTTTAAATTGGAAAAATCATAGTCTATGATATTCATACCAGTATCCAAAATAATATTTCGAAAGTGGTTTGACATCTTTACGATGAAAATATCCCTCAAGATTGACGTTTATATGAAATTTTGCTGTATTCTGCCATGTTAAGAAATTCGTAAATTTCCAATAACTTACGAAATTTTTCTATTGGAAAATTCCTAGTCATTAATATTCATGCCAGTGTCCTAAATAATATTTCAAAAGTAGTCTGACGTCTTTACGATGAAAATATCGCTCAAAATTGGCGTTTATGTGAAATTTCGCCTTATACTGCCATGTTAAGGAATTCGTAAATTTCCACTAACTTGCGAAATTTTGAAAGTAGCATATTTATAGTTACTGATGTTCATTCCGGCATCAAAACTTATATTTTAAAACTGGTTCGACATTTTTACAGTAAAAAGTTTCCATTTAATGCACGTTTAAGTGAAATTTTGTCCTGTTCTCCCATGTTAAGAAAATCATAAATTTCTCATAACTTGCGAAGTTTTTTAATTCGAATGTTGCAAATGAATAGGGTTCTTGCCAGTATCGAAAGTAATATTTTAAAACTGATCTGACCTCTCTGCGATCATTTCTTCGTGAGATATCGTGTTAACAGACTAACAAACTAACGGACTAACACACTAACGGACTGACACACTGACACACTAACAGACACCCTACAGACAGACGCCATACAAATTTTGTCATTTTCGGATTCCTCACACCTGAAAACGTATAAAAAAGTCAAAAAACCGAGGTCGAAATTTTTTACGATTACCTAAGTTTCCAATACCTACAGTATGATGGGGAACTAATATAGGACGGTTTCCATGATTTTTAAAAATATGTAGGAAAAATAGGAAATATAGGAACATTTTAAGCCCTGTTTATTGTCATCATCATCATCATCATCATCATCTTCTTCTTTTTTTTTTTTTTTTTTTTTTGTCGTCGTAACAAAATTATTTTTTAGTTTCAATCACATTCTCTCTTTGGCTCAATCTGCGAAAATGAGGAAAGGAACAACTCGTTCGAAAATTTGCAAATGAGCTAAGTCTTTATTAGGAGAGAAAATAATACTGAAAATAAACCGCTTTAACCATTTCGATATTAATAAATACGAGAATAATAATCAAGGTCTTGAACGCCAAAAGAAATAATAAATTATCAGATAACCGTTTTGATAGCATTTAGCGTACTGTCATCAGTGCATAAATCATCATCATCACAGGATGTTAGGAAGTTCCTACGGTGGTCGAAACCACCGCTTACCCCCATCTGAAGATGCTGTTGCTTGAATAGAGTTTGCATGAGCAAACGTTTCGGTAGGTAGAACTGATTAAGTTCAGGAAGAATTAGCCAAGAGAAAGTTGAAATATGGTAGTCATGGAAAATGTAAAAAAAAAAAAAAAAAAAAAAAAAAAAAAAAGAAGAAGAAGAAGAAGAAGAAAGTATGGATTAAATGTAAAATTTCTAACAATCAAACAAATGGAATAAGTAAAATCACAATTAACTATGTGAATTAATGTTGTTTATCATTCCTGTGTTTATTTATATAGCAGCAACTCTCTTGGAAATGTCCATTTCGCTATTAATTGATGATTAAAAAAAAGTGTAAGAATATTACTAATTAAAAATGGAAATAGGTCATCAAAGAAAAAATTATCTGATTGAAATACATGAAAGGGAAACATTAAATTAAAATATGTCAATAAAAAAATTATATATATATTATATTTGTTTTTATCCTAACAAGAAAAAAGGATTTCGAAAAAGTCATTCAAAAAGTAAACAAAGTAAAAACAAAAACTGTCTCCTTTTGGGCATTTTCTTAGTCTCTTTTCATAAAAGTTCCCGGATTTTTCATTTTCGGTCACTCGATCCAGTTCTCGGATTCCGGATATCCACGACACTTTTTTCTCTTTCTTATCCTCTTATCCTCTTTTTCATTTTTTATTTATTCTATTTATTTATTTATTTATTTATTTTTTCTTGATGCTCAATGAAGACATTAGAGTTCTTTAAAGGTAAAATTTCTAGCAAGGGAAGGGGGGGGGGGGATGTTAAAGAGATTTACGTTTCTTTTCGCAAAACACCAAAATATCTCACGAAAAGCGACGAAAAGAGAAAAGAAATTCAGCCGCAAAGGAATTTATTTCTCTAAACCTCATAATTCAGTTCTGCGCGCAGAAGAAAAAAAATCATAGTTCTCTTTTTCTCTGCTTTTTCTTAACGCCCCCACTCCCCGCATTTCTTCTCACACGAAACGCAACGACTAGCCTTGGATAACGGCGAAATTTGTGAAGGGGGGGGGTTGCCCCTGACATAATTAATAAGAATGTTAGCAAGAGAATGTTTACATTGATGGTTAGAGTTGAAGGGTTAGAATGATGCTACCTAAGTTATAGTGCTTTTGATTTTTAACTTACATTGTCAGTTTCATAGTTTTTATTCGTTTGTTTCAAAAGTCGAAATCGAAATGGCGTTTGATGTTTATAAATAATACAGGAAATGAATAACAGCATCCTTTGCCCTCTGTGGATAAGTGGTTATGTCTCCACACCGCTTATCACCATCGAGCGTAGATGAATAGGTTCGATTCCCACGCTGGACCTGAATGTTTTTCAAACTGTTTGTATTGTAATTTTGTGTATCAGGAGAAAACGTCTCACGGAAAGCATCCCCGGAAAAAACATCTCCCACAAAGCGTTCCCAGAAGAAAGCGTCCCCTGGAAAGAACGTCCCCAGGAAAAAACGTCCCCGGAAATAAATTACGAATTTGCTAAATTTCACATTAACATCTTTTAGGTCAAATTACTAACAAGATTTGTTTATTGTTCAAAATTAAAAACGAAACTATATATCTATACTAATAAATATTATAAATGTGAAAGCTTGGATGGATGTTTGTTACTCAATCACGCCGCAACGGGTAAACGGATCTGGATGAAATTTAGTACAGAGATACATAATAGTCTGGAGTAGGACATAGGCTACTATTTTTACCGGAAAAATTTTAATTTTTAATTAATTGAATGCATTTTTTATTCGTTCGTCAATTTTCAAACTACCGCTGAGCGCTGCCTCACCACTTCCCACTTCCAATCTACAGTCGGTAACAAAAGTGTCCGAACACTAGCAAAAATTTCAGTATAAAAAAAGTACACTTCATACAGTTTTGTTAAATAAATCCTTATCGAATCATGTTCTTACACTGACTAAGAACAGGATTCGAGAAGGATTTATTTAACAAAACCGTATGAAGTGTACTTTTTTGGCATAGGAATTTTTGCTAGTATTCGGACACTTTTGTTACCGACTGTACATGTAGTGCGACTCATAGCTAACAGTAGGAAGGAGTAATTTTGTGATTATATTTAATGTTTTAATTTTTTGATTATATTTAAGAACTAAAATATTATTCAGCAATTCGCCGGGAGATGAAAAAAAAAAAAAAAATAATAATAATAATTTCATTGTAAAAAAACGTTAGGTGCTTGATTTCTATATTTTGATTTGATGAATATTTATTTGATAGTTATTTATAAAAATATAAGTAGAAAGCATCACATGTTCAATTTTTTTGGTTAATTACTATTCTCATTTTTAACTTTTTAGTTCACTTTGTCATTCAAAGTGTGTTTTCTTATTTTTTGTAACTATAATTTACTTTTTATTTTTTAGTAGTTTTAATTCTTTTGATTTGTTATTATTTCATAGTAGTACTCTGTTTTTAGTTCACTTTAATTTTTTTTTTTTTTTTTTGATAGTTTTTCGAAATGCACGGAAAACGCAAATCTAATCTTTCGAAGAGAAGTAATAAAGCTTGGGCTATGAAAGTAGCTAGAATTCGAGAGACGACTCCTCAAACGGAGCTTATAAGAATTGAGCAAGCGGAGCGGCAGTCTACTTCTAGATCAGCTGAAACGCCGGAGCATTCAGAAATGAGACGAATACAACACGCCGAATATTTAGCAACCAAACGTACCGCTGAAACTTTAGAGCAAACCCAACAATGGCGACTATAGCACGTCGCATATTTGGCAACAAAACGTGCTGCTGAAACTCACGAGCAAACGCAACAACGGCGACTATAGTACGTTGAATAGTTGGCATCTCAACGTACTGCTAAAATTCTGGAGCAATCACAACTGAGGCGGCAACAGCACGCACAAAATTTGGCTTCGCAACGTGCCAATGAATCTCTTGAAGAGGCAGAAAATCGACCGCGAGTCATTGCTGAGCGGATGATACAGCGACGGCAAACGTTTACAAGAAACACGTGGTCAGTATTTGATAAAGCTGCATTTGAGTAAGATTCAACTGTAAGATTCAACTCTTGACTACACCAGTCACAGGCTTATCAAATTGGAGGGGATAAGTAAAGAGTGTAGATTTTTTGCAGAACACTTAAATGGAAGGAAGAAACTGCAGGAATGTGTTGTTCTTGAAGAAGAAAATTTTCCATTCCTTTAATAGAGGAACCGGTGGAGCCTTTAAAACAGTTATTTTCTTACGAGTCAACGAAATCACGGCGTTTTCTCAATAATTATAGAAAACATAATTTATGTTTTCATATTACCTATACATTACGTTCACAAGTAACCCTGCCTGGACAGAAATAACTGAAGTGCTCATGCCTGGCCAGACGGCAAACGACACACACGATTTTATAGCTTGAGTGTTCAATATAAAAGTCCAAAAATTAGTCGCTCTACTTACTAAAGGCCAAATATTTGGAGAGGCTCAATGCTTTTTGTACTTGATTGAGTGGCAAAAACGTGGATTGCCCCACGTACATTTGTTGCTGTGGCTTAAAGAAACAATACGTCCCAACCAAACTGACGACATTATTAGTGCCGAGATCTCTGACCCGAGTACGGATAAAAAGTTTCATGAAATTATTGTAAAAAACATGATTCATGGACCCTGCGGCGTACAAAACCAATTGTCTTCTTGCATGAAGGACGGAAAATGCACACAAAGGTATACCCGGGCACTATTGAAGGATACGTAAATAAATAACAATGGATATCCCCTATACAGGCGGAGAGCACCCAAACATGGTGGTAGGACTACTAAAATTAAAATTCGCGGCGGTCCTGTAAAAGTTGAAGTGGACAACAGTTGGATTGTGCCGTTTTCGCCCCTGTTGTCTAAAATATTTAATGTACATTTAAATGTTAAATTTTGCTATTCTATTCAAGCGATTAAATACATTTGCAAATATATTTGCAAAGGACAAGCTGTTTTTAGTGTCCAACAAGGTAACGCCGGTATTAACCTCAGAGATGAAGTGCAAACATTTAGGGCAGGTAGATACGTCAGCAGCAACGAAGCAGCATTGAGGAGTTGGGCTTACCGCTGTACGAGAGACACCCCGCTGTCACCCACTTGGCAATTCACTTACCCAATGGCGAGCGAGTATACTTCACTGAGCAGAATTTCCGAGACAGAGTAGCTACACCTCCGAAAACAACACTGACTGCATTCTTCCAACTGTGCGAAAATGATAACTTTGCCAAAACCCAGCTCTACTCTGAAGTACCCCGGTACTATACATGGAATGCATCTAGGAAGGAATGGAAGCGTCGTGTACAGGGAACACCGGTTGAAAACTGGCCAGATGTGAAGGCAGGAGACGCATTGGATCGGATATATACTGTGCATGTCAGCAACTTTGAATGTTTTTGCATGCAAATGTTGCTCAATGAGGCGCGGGACCCGACAAGTTTCCAGATGCTTTGCAAATAAGCTTCTGCAAATTGGAGAGGGACGTCTAGAAACGGACGCACATGGGAAAATTTAATTTTCTGAAGAATTTTCCCATCCAGTGGCTACAGAAGATGAACTTATCATGCAAGTATTTCCGATTTGGAGGTTAATATAAATAATGAAGAGTGGCTGTGTGAGAGGGCAGTGCTATCGCCTAAAAACGAGTGGGTCAATAAAATAAACAAAATAATTTTAGACACGACCGCTGACAATTCAAAATTATACACATGCATAGACACTGTGATGGATAATGACGATAGTACTGCCTACCCCGTTAAATTTCTCAACTCTCTGGAGTTAACGGAAGTACCATCCCATATGTTGGAGCTTAAATTTTGCGTTCAAGCTCTGCTGATGCGTGACCTTGATGCACCCAGTCTGTGCAACGGCACTAGACTTCGTATCACAGAGCTGGGCAATACTATTATAAAACGTACCATTATTACAGGAGCTGCTAAAGGAGACAGCGTTTTGATTCCCCGTATAGCTATTATTCCCAACAACTTGCCATTTCATTTCAAGAGGTTGCAATTTCCATTCAAATTGGCTTTAACAATTACGATCAACAAATCCCAGGGCTAAACCTTAAAACTGACAGGCATTCATTTAGGCACTCCATGCTTCTCACACGGTCAATTATATGTTGGTTGTTCACGTGTTTCAAGTACCCAAAACTTGCATGTGTTGACGGAAAATAATAAGTCATTTAATGTTGTATACAGATCAGTATTAGATTAAAAATAAATTTTATGTTTTTCCCATAGATCTTTCAATGAGTTACAATTTTTTTTTTTTTTTGAGTGTATTATATCAGACTCTGTTTTGCACAGCACCACAATGATAACGTTTCATTACATTACCTATTATGATCAAACCGTCAGTTCCCACACATACACATCAAAATTTACACGCGAATGAAGTCGCGGGTAACAGCTAGTATATATATATCTATAATAATAAAAGAAGATGTCTGTCTGTCTGTCTGTCTGTCTGTCTGTCTGTCTCTCTGTCTGTCTGTCTGAGCATCTATACGTTCAGCCCCTACTGAACGCAGAACTACAAAATTTGACATACGGGTGCTCAGAAGCCTGCCCGAGGGGATAGTCAAAACAGAATTTAAAAATTTTAATTAGTTGCGGAGATATTAATTAAAATGTAGACCTATGTCTTAATCAAAAAGCGATCTCAATGACTCAGAATTCACCGAGATTGCATTAAAGTAGATATTTTAACGGAGTTAAAAGCAGACAAAATGGAAAATAAATTAGAAATATTAGTCCGATCATTACGAATTTGGTACCAAATGAAAGGGGAATTTTTTCCGAATCTAAGAGTGCAAGCGGCTTATCGATACGTCAATTAGATTTTTTAAAATTAACTAAACTATGAAATTTAGTTGGCAACAGGCAGACGATTTTCTAAGCGGTCTCGATCGGAAACAAAACACATACGAGACAACTGTCTGTGATGTCTGTGATGAAAACGGAAATGGTTGTAATCAATTAAGATATCATGTGTTTTATACTGGGGGGAAAAATTGCAATTTTCAATTTTTTTCAAATTTTCATTCACGTTACATTTGAATTAATATTCGGCCTAGACAGCATATTATAAAGCTACTGTTCAATTTTCATGAAAATATATGAATAATTAAAAAAATGACATATTTATTGGAAAAAGATTGTCTTCTTTTATTTTTTTGCAGTATTTGCAGTAGTCGAAATTTCGTAGTATGTAGTTTTAATGCCCGATAATTCGATTGTGAATATTTTTGAAAGAGTACGATTATTAGGGAGGGCTTGAGGAACAGGGAAAAAAGGCAAAAAAAAAAAAAAAAAGAGTTGCAGCGTTTGAAATTGGTTGGCATATTAAGATTTTAAGGCAAGGTATTTGGTTTTCTTTTTTATCCCAGCTTCTAATTAAAATAATTTCATAAGTAATACATCATTTGAAAGCTCTGTTGATTTGGAATTGAACAGTAGATTACAGAAATTTCTACCGCCAGATGGCGCTGAAATATTTTAAAATTTTTTGCAAAAAAAATTATTACTGTATGAAACCTTTCATTTTAGCAGTTGCTCTATCTGATGTTTAATATCAAGTTAATATCATTTCACTGAACCAAGTACTCATTAAAATTAATACTGGAAACATGGAAAAATTTTACAAAATTATCATTTTTACAAAACAAAATCTTATGAAAGGGATTTTTTTTTATAAATCTAAATTTTGTGAAGGGGCCTATTTTTATAGATTTGAATTTTGTAAAGGGACTCATTTTAAAAATTTGAAAAGGAGCAGCAAAAGGGTCCCAATTTTTGCTTGGATCAATCCCTGGGTACAGCAACTTTTTTTTTTTTTTTTTTTTTTTTTTTTTTAACCTAAAGATATACATATCTTTGCTAGTCATCAGAGTTGAATTTGCAGCTGGGCTCATTACTGAACTGAAAATAATCGGGCTTCTGACCTAATGCATGCAGTACAACTAACTGTGGTATGGCACTATGCAGTGGTGAGAGGACAGTTAGTACAATGACCTCTTTAATCTTAGCCTTTCCTTCCCCAATGGCCCATTTGCTGAATTATCTATGAATATTAGTGTCCCTGTTACACATCAGATAACTGGTTGCCAAAAGTTAGTCATTTCAGTATTCTGTATATAATATACAGTATGTGCCTAAGCAATTTCATCGCATTTGAATGTTTTTTTTTTATTTTTTCCTGGCATACCTAAAAAATCTTAAGATTTTTGACAGGCAAAGAAAAAAAAAAGGGACTTAGGGACCATTTTGCCAAAAAAAGGGACTTTTAGGGACCTAAAATAAATTAAGGGACTTTTAGGGACTTTAGGGACCACACTAAATGCCCTGTTATTATTATTATCATTATCATTATCATTATTATTTTTGTTTTTTAGAATTATTTAATTATAACTATTATTGTGTTATAAACATAATGAAGGAAATTATTTAATTGAATTAAACAAATTTTTCAGGCTGTAGAGCAAAGTGGAATCACATTTTTCATTGACAATTTTATCACGATTAAGGTAAATAGCTAAATTTTCCAAAAAATCCAGTTCGGAAATGCGTTTGGCATGAATGATAATTTTGGCACTCTTAAAATTAATATATTGGTCAAACAAAAAGAAATCTTGAATGCCGTTTACGTGAACATTCTCGATATGTTGTTAATCAAGAAATTTCTAAATCTTCTATTTCGAAACACAGTTGGGAATTTGATCATAGTTTTAATTTTAAGAGTGCCAAAATTATCTTTCATGCCAAACGCATTTCCGAACTGGATTTTTTTGGAAAATTAAGCTATTTACCTTAATCGTGATAAAATTGTCAATGAAAAATCTGATTCTTCTTTGCTGTCTACAGCCTGGAAAAATTTGTTTAATTCAATTAAATAATTTCCTTCATTATGTTTATAACACAATAATAGTTATAATTAAATAATTCTAAAAAAATAATGATAATAATAATAATAATAAATAAAAATAATAATTATAAATAAATAAATTTTATTAAATTTACTTATTAGTATAATATTAATTAAAAAAAATAAATACATAAATAATAAATCATAAATAAATAAATCATAAAAAAAAAGAATTAATTGTTTATTTCTTCCCTCCCTCCTTTTGTTTTTGTGTGTGCATGTGTGTTCCTCTCTGATTGGTCCTGCATGATGCTTCCTATTGGTTGTTTGTGTTGCTCCTCCCCCTCTGGATTTTGCCCTGCTTTCAGTCTTACTTTTGCCTCCAAGGCAGTAGCACGTGTTTTTTGCACCTGATGAAGGAAAACTACGTCCTTTCGAAACCGGTTGTGCTGTCTTTAAACTCATGGTGTGTGAAGAAGTCTTATTGTCTATTTATCGTTTGTACACCAGTTTTACATTTAGTTTTGGTGATTAACCCTGTAGATGGTTTGCCAATAGGGATCTAGAGACTGAAACCATCACAGACAGACCTAGACACTTTTCAACCGCAAAATACTTTCAGTGAGTTTAAAAGGTATAAATTTCTTCTAGAATATGATCTCGAGATTCCTATAAAATACTTTTATTAAATGGAGAAATCTTATTTTTGTATTTCCCTATCAATGGCGACATACACTCATACAGTGTGGCCCCTATTGAAGGGATACATTTATGTTTAAATACTAGGAGCAATAACAATCATTCATGCTTTACATATAGTTTAATAGGAAGTATAAGAATAGATGTTACTCTTACATGTTTCTTTCACAGTTATGGTTAATAATCGGGAAGTGGACCGCCTGTGAAATTTTTTGCGACGTGGAGGCGTTCTTCAGTAGAGGAAACAGCATTTAAAAAAACTGGTAGTACCATCCCGAAAAGTTAAACTACGTGCTGTTTACAAGTTTCGTGAGGTCGTAAATAATCGTGAGGTCGTTTCGTGAGGTCGTAAAGGCCCTGCGCCAAACTAAGTTGAACATGATTGTTAGGACCAAAGAATATTCTCGTTAATGTAGTATAAAGAAATGTGATCTTCAAACACTGAACACAGTGCAAAACTCCCGTCTTTTGGCAGTATATTACCATAGCCTCCTAAAGTACATGCCTGTCGCGTTGCTCGGAAACTTGGCAACAGTTGAAGCGGTAGACAGCGCCACCTGGTACAGATTGCGCGACTTTTTTATTCAACAGCTACCAAAAAATTTTAAAAGTGGGATATGATATACATAAAAAGCGAATAGAATCGAAGAAAAGTCGATTATATATATCATATATCACTTCTTAAAATTATTGGTGACAGTTGAATTAAAATGTTGCACAGTCTGTACCAGGTGGCGCTGTCTACCGCTTCAACTGTTGCCAAGTTTTGAAGCCACACGTCAGGCATCTAGTTTAGGAGGCTATGATATTACACATAGTTCATAATATATGTTGTGTTTAACATGTCCTGTTGCAAATTGAATTGTCTTTGCATCCTCTCAGGCGGCGCTACTAGTCGTCATTTTTCGACGCGCCGATGTATGTTATTACTGACTAGTTAAGAATGTGATCTGAAAGGATTCGGTCATGTTTGACCGTTTAAAAATATAGCGTTAATTAAATGTTTATTTATGTATTTATTGTGGATCCGTGTTCTATATGTTTTGTGAAGTGAATAAATAAAATGCAAAAGAACAATTACTTTCATCATTTATTGGCTTTTAAATGGATTATTATGGATCGCGGATGAGGATAGGAAATTTTTGAAATTTTTATGGAATGATGGGGAGGGGCCCGATCTCCATTCCGATGCTGCTAAACAAATTAGGACATTACAATTCTGCAGAGTTCCCTTTGGGGTGAAATGTTCCCCTTTTCTATTATCGGCAACAATCAGGCTTCATTTGAAAAAAATTGAGAATGACTACCCGGAAGCAACAGAAATGTTACAATCTCTCTACGTGGATGATCTCATCTCTGGCACTGATGATGTGAACAAGGCATTACAATTGTCTAAAGAAATGATGTACATTTTAGGTGAAGCTAGCATGAATCTCAGGGCTTGGATTTCTAACTCTTCTAAGCTTAATCAGTTATGGAAGACAGACAATTTCGAATGTCGAGAAGATCCGGAGGAATCCAATGTTGAACTAAAAATATTAGGGATTATTTGGGACAATACGAATGACGAATTACTGATTGACACTTCACAATTTAACAAATTACCGGAGGACAGATTTATAACAAAGCGATATATTTTGGCTGTTTGCGGAATGTTATTTGATCCATTGGGGATCATGAATCCATTTTTGATTCGCATAAAAATTATATTACAATCAGTATGGGAAAATGGTAAACAGTGGGACGAACCTGTTCCACATGAAACTGAAATGTTGTTTTTAGAATGGAAAAATGAAGCTAAAAATTTGAAGTTCACTGGAATTCCTAGGCTGTATTTTAACGAACTCTGCTGGAACTCAGTAGAGGTACACATATTTTCCGATGCTAGCCCAAAATGTTATGGTTCAGTGGCTTATTTTCGATTTACGAATTCTGAAGAATGCAAAACAAGTTTTATAATTTCTAAGTCTCGACTAGCCCCTTTGAAGAAGATTACATTACCGAGACTTGAATTACTTGGCACTTTAGTCTCAGCAAGATTGGGATCATATCTCAAATCTGTTTTTCCTATGCTGGATCCCAGAAATATTTTTTATTGGACTGACTCTCAGATTTGCCTTCATTGGATAAAAAATTCAGCTAACGATTATAAGCAATTTGTGAAAAACCGAGTGATTGAAATCAAGGAAAAAACTGATCCTGAAAAATGGCACTTTTGCAAAGGCAAGGTCAATCCGGCGGATAAATTAACAAGAGGTGTAAAAGCAAATTCCTTAATGAATGACAAAGTATGGAGTCAAGGACCAGCTTGGTTGTCAGAATTAAGTATACC
This sequence comes from Salticus scenicus, assembly GCA_963930645.1. Lineage (NCBI taxonomy): Eukaryota > Metazoa > Arthropoda > Arachnida > Araneae > Salticidae > Salticus > Salticus scenicus. The sequence goes on from OZ005650.1 coordinate 371,209,232, forward strand.
GTATGACTCTCTAGTGGAATTTTCCTGTGACATGGACAGCGTGGTTGAAGAAAGACATGGAACTACAACACTCCAGGTTAACGTAGAAGTTCCAATGCCATTATTAAATCTGGAGAATTACAGTAGTTTGAATAGAGTTTTAAGAACAACCGCCTATGTTTTTAGATTTCTAAATAATATCAAATCTAGGTCTGAAAAACGTTCAGGAGCGCTGACAGCAAATGAAATATCTGCAGCAGAAAATTATTGGCTTCTATTTGTGCAGCAAAGTGAATTTAACAAAGAATATACTACATTAAAGGCAAAAAATTCAGTTTCTCCTGATTCTAAGTTATATAATTTGAATCCCATTTTAACAACAGAAGGTCTAATAGTATTAAAAGGAAGAATTCAAGGTTCTAATTTTTCTGATGAATCTAAGCATCCAATTATTTTGCCGAACAAGGCTCGATTTACTAATCTTTTGATCATGAAGGAACACGAAACTTTAGGTCATTCTGGTATATCTGACACACTCACTCAATTAAGAGAACGTTTTTGGATCATTAAGGGCAGGCAAGCTGTGAAATCCTGCTTGAACAAATGTTTTCTATGCAGAAGGTTTAAGGCCAAACAAGGACAGCAAATAACAGCTCCGCTACCCATAGCAAGAACTAGTGAGGCTCAACCTTTTGAAGTCGTCGGAATCGATTTTGCTGGAACCTTATTCACAAGAGACAACAACAAATCTTACATTGCATTATTCACGTGTGCAGTCACTCGAGCAGTGCACTTGGAAATAGTCTCTAGTCTCAGTTCTGAACATTTTTTACTTGCATTCAGACGTTTCATCTCCAGAAGAGGTGTGTGCAAGGTTGTGAATTCCGATAACGCTCTGACTTTTAAAAGTAGTGAAAAGGAACTAAAGAAACTTTATACGAACATTAAGAACTTTGAAATACAGAACTATTTTGGTAATAAGGGTATCAAATGGAATTATATAGTAGAAAGAGCCTCATGGTTGGGGGGTTATTGGGAGCGAATGGTTCGTATGACAAAGGTCATTTTGAGGAAAATTCTTGGTAGGGCATTGGTAACATTTGAAGAACTGCAAACTATACTTGCAGAAATTGAATCTATTATTAACTCTCGACCTTTAACTTATGTATATAATGACCCTGTGGAGCCATTCCCTCTCACCCCAGCCCATTTCTTAATTGGAAAAAGGTCAACTGTATTGCCACCACAAAGTGGCCGTTTAGTGATTGCAAGTCAATCTAGTTCTCAAAAACTTTTAATTAAACGATACTTGTATCGTGAGAGACTTCTTAACGAATTCTGGAAGCGCTGGAAATTTGAATATATTTTGCAGTTGAGAAATGCTAATGTTGTTAATCCAATTTCTAATTTTAATATAGGTGATATAGTCCTAATAGGTGAAGACAAGGCCCCAAGACAAATTTGGAGGTTAGGAAAAATAATCGAGACACATGTAGGACGTGACAATAAGGTAAGATCTGTAACCTTAAAAACTTCATCAGGAATGTCAAAGAGACCCATTCAACTTCTTTGTAACTTGGAAGTCCAAGGGGACTTACCTTAATTAAACCAACTGTTCACCTGTAAGGTAATATTAATATTGTTTTCATTTTTCAATTGTATCCAGGTAACATTGATTTTTGTATTTGAGATAATTTCTATTTTCAGTATTATGTGGTTGTGAAATTTATTATTATGTACTATTTTTTTTTATTGGTTGTAATTTTTTGAATTGTATTTGATTTGGATTTGTTCAAATTTTTGTATTGAACTTAACTTACCTTTCGGGGCGGGAGGATGTTGCAAATTGAATTGTCTTTGCATCCTCTCAGGCGGCGCTACTAGTCGTCATTTTTCGACGCGCCGATGTATGTTATTACTGACTAGTTAAGAATGTGATCTGAAAGGATTCGGTCATGTTTGACCGTTTAAAAATATAGCGTTAATTAAATGTTTATTTATGTATTTATTGTGGATCCGTGTTCTATACGTTTTGTGAAGTGAATAAATAAAATGCAAAAGAACAATTACTTTCATCATTTATTGGCTTTTAAATGGATTATTACGGAACATTGAAAGATTAATGAACATGTCCCACAATTATATTTTAAATGTGTCCTGTCAATATGGCCCACCCTGTACAAGTAACATAATTTTTAAATAAAATAGTTTACTAAACAACTATAATTACTGCCACTGCATACATTCGATATGATTTTTTACATTTTACGCGTTGAATTTTGCACATCCAAGCATTTACTGATAGGTTACTTTCATTGCTTGCTATATATGTTAATGTTCAAAGCTTATTTTTTCAGAACGAAACAGGATCCTTACGTTGTCTAATTCTTTGCAAGGCACTGATAACGTTCAAAAATCTAAAACACTGCCCAGCCACGGATAAAAATGTTTTCCATATGAAACAAAAAGAGCAAGATAAATGAAAAAGTCATTCATCGCACATAGATTATGACAAAACGTTTCGGGATATAACTATAATAAAAATGGAAGTATAATGGTTTTTGTGAAGAGCATGTTTCAAAAGTTATAAGATAGTAGGATATAATAGCATTCAAAAAATATTCACAAAAATAATAATGCAGACAAACAGGCAAGTCGAATTTATGAGCGATTCTCGAATTTGTTAGAAAGTGTTAAAAAAGAAAAGACACATATGACTATATTTCTTCCGAGTAGAGGGCAAAGTGCATCAGACTTCGGGAGGTTTGGAAGCACAATTTCAAATTTTACTATTTGTTAAAATTTTGAAACTAAGATAGTTAAAAAAGACAAATATTTCTTTAGAAATCGATTATGAATGTATTATAAAATAAAACAAAAGTGATCAATACATCGCTACTGTCCATACCTCTGTCTTGAAAAAAAAAATCTGGAGTGACTCCACTCAATTTCCGAACATTGAGTAATTAACCGTTTTGTAGAAAAAGTAAAGAAAGAGGAGTCGTTAAACAAACAAAAGAGAGAGAACCATAATAGAGTGTTTGAGCATTTTTCTTCATATACTACACGATGTTTTACTTAACGCTACTGAAGTTTGAGCCCATAGATCATAAAGATAAAGAATTTTTCGTTGTGTCCCTGTAAAAACCTATAAATGCTAGATTCACCCAAATGCTTATAGTTAGTGCAACAGTGATTTATAATATTCATATAAATTTTCAGCTCAATTGAATAAGGCGTTTAGATGCTATCGCAATTTTAAAAATTTGGTCCCATAGGCCATAATGATAAAGAATTTTTCTTTGTGTCCCTGTAAAAAACCTATAAGTGCTAGATTCTCCAAAATCTATACAGATTGAATATCTGTGACCTATAATATGTGTATAAATTTTTTGCTCAATTGAATAAGGCGTTTAGATGCTATCGCACTTTTAAGATTTTGGTCCCATAGGCCGTAATGATAAAAAAAGTTTCTTTGTGTCCCTGTAAAAAAACTATAAGTGCTAGATTCACCAAAATCTATATGGTTCGTACTGTGGTGACTTACAATATACGTACCAAATTTCAGCTTATTCGAACAAAGCGTTTAGACGCTAGCGTGTTCACTCACAGACATACACACATACATATACACATATATACACATCTCAAATTCGGATTTTTGACATGATTACAATACTTTCCTCACTATAGTGTTCGGAAAGTAATAATCTGGTAGGTGACAATGGTAACAGGGACAGTAGTGACAAAATTAAGAAAATTGTTTTGTAAATACAGCAGGTTAGGTTTAGTATAATCAGATATAAGCAAAAAAAAAAAAAAAAGAACTTTTGCTTATTATGTGTTATAACATACGCAATCAAAGATATCTTAAAAAAAAAAAAAAAAGTAATAGGATAAATTTATGTAGAGGACAGTAGTGATAAGTAAAAACATATTCCGGCTTTTCTTTCCATTTTGCAGCCTGTAGCTACTTTTGAAATCCAGAGTGTAAAGAATATAACTGTGTGCTTTACATAGCAATCAAGATGGCTTCTTTTGCTATATGCGACTGTATACAAAATTTTCTCTGATTACCTGGTGGTTATGTGAGCTCTTTTCTACAAGGAGGCATCACTGGCATAAACACTAGGGGGGCAATACTCCTCTGTTCCTAAATCAATACAAAATTCTTTTTAATTTACATTTTTATATATATATATACTTTGGAACACAAACTTTTGTTGTATGGTAAGAAACAACTTGTCATTATGCTTAGAATTGTTTCAAAAGATCGGTATATGAGATAGAGGACAAAGGGCAAAAGTCACAAATTGAATATTTAAACTTAAATAGTAGGATTTAAAATTATTTTCATAAAAATACCTTTGGAAAATGTAGAACGATATTACAGCATGCATTTTACGTCCACAAAACTATAAAAATGATAAAATACAGCTTTCAAACTTCATAATGCACAAATTGAAATTATCCACTAATTTTAGAATTACCTACATACACATATTTTAACAGTATCATAAAAAACGGCAGTTTTTTGAGTGACGCAGCAAAGCTCAAACAAAGCTTAGCAGAGACACTCTATTATACAGCTAATTTAACATCAAAGGGATTTGGGAACGCCGACATTTAATATCTCAGTAAATAGGAGATATTTTGATCTGATGTTTTCAGAATAACCTTTTTTCTTCTGTCTGATGCTATCCTGAAAGTTTCACACTTCAAAATTGTATATATTTTGAGATCTGGAGATGTAATTTAAGACTTCGAAGGAAAAATGTGTTTTGTGTGAGTTTTTTTTCTCGAAAACGGCTCGAAGACATTTTATGAAATTGATATATGATATTAATTTATTTTGTCTGTGAAGCATGACGTTGCCCGTTTTTCCCAAAAAACTCTTGTTTCTTAAATAATTTAGCTTAAAAATCGAACTATTTTTTCCTCCGCAAATACATGTATTTGAACTGCATATTCTCAGAATTCAGAACAGGCGTCATTCGGTTTTCTGAGGCTGTGGTTGGTTGGTTTAATCTGAATGCAGTCAATAAAATAGTTAGATTTTTTTTTTTTATTAAATGCAAAAAAGAAACTTCATTGTTTGTTTTAAATATTTATTATATATTTAAAATAAAAGAAGTATTTTTTAATTATAGATATTCTATTTTATCGTTATTCATAATAATAAAAAAAAAAAAATTAAAGCAAAAAAGTTTAAATCACTCATGCACACGAATTTATACTATGGTCCATGGTCTTTGGAGCGCATGCGTACTTTATCCAGATCCAAAACTCTTGGCGCTCGCTAAAGACAGGGCTAGCTAGTTTGGTTTGTTTACGTACTGTATTCCTCCGCTTGTGGCGGCTTGTTAAGAATATGATACGCGTTTTATTTTTTATTTTTTCCAAAATCAATACAATTTTTTATTGAGAAGTATTGTAGATTACATTTTTAACGGGTATTTGATGATCAACTAGACTGAAAGATTATTGTTTCACGTATGTGTTTATTAAATATTTTGTCACATACTACGACAATTTTATTTCAGTCACTAATTATAAAATCCGACATTCGGGAGTCACACTGTATATATTTTTTTGCACTACCCTTCTTTTTTTCAGGTAAGTGTTTGTTTATATATATCATAAAAAATAAAATTACATTAGTTTAGTGAAACTAACGGCTATATTAATCACTTTCGAAAATATCCTCATTTGACTTGCAGGTCTCTAAAACCTATCTGTACTAATTTTGAACGGTCTAAATGTGTTTCTATTTTTTCACTTATGCATTACATTTTATTTTTGTTTATTTATGTTTTACATTCCTCGAGACATATAGTTTTCTTTACATTGACAAACAACTGTTTTTTCTTGCTTATATATATAAAAATTGTATTTTAATAAGATAATTATAAATTTTTTTCACAGAAGACTAGATTTTAATAACTATTTAGTGTTGCTTTATTCAGGGGTGAAACTTTTCATTTGCTATCCCTGAATTCAGTGTTTTTGAAATTTTTGCTTTCTTTGAATTTCATGTTAAATTATTTTGTTTTTGCAGAAATTACTCATTTTTAATGTTTAATTAAAATGTAGTTGTTTCCTTAAAATGTATTAAGAACTCTTCAAAAATCACTTATAATAAGTAGCCATGTAATATATCACTAATAAGTGTGCCCTATCTGCATGCAGGTATTAGTTTTCAGGGTTTTTGTGGCCATTGCTATTTGGACCATCAGTGCAATTAGTGTGGAGGCTATTCAGACCGCTTCCTTGTTGTGTTGGTCATAATAATGATTTTGCTTGTTTGATCTTGAATTTTCTCTGTAATATACTAATGCAGGGCCTAAAATTTCAACTCCGATTACACTCACCCCAAAAAAAGTTATACTCGCTGCAAAATAGGGTTGTCTTTTTTTTTTTTTTTTTCTGTTTTACGCATTTTGGGTTTTTTTATTTTTTCTAACTATCTGAAATGCTTTTACAAATATGTCTATAATTATATATATTAAAAGTGTATCGTATATATCATCATGTCTCATAATCATCTATAATCAAAAATTATTATAATGCATTATATTTGAGATCTGAAAAAAAAGGTTAAAATATCTATCAATGGGAAGAGTCATTAAAAAAAAAAAAAAAAGAAGAGGAAAAAAAAAAAAACTTTTTCAATCAACACCCTGTGAAAATCTTATTATGCAAGATTAAGCTTCCTTATTTACCTATTTATATATTTAACTTTTTACATCAGAAATATCTTTTTCGTCCATTTTATTTTTATGATCAGATGGAATGTCGATGTGTATAACTTGTTCATTGTTGTTATTTGAAATAGCCATTTCGGAATTACATGTTCGATAAAATTGTTGCTTACAAATCATAACAAGCATAAATTCTTGGTGTTTCAGCAAAAACTGGAAAATGTTAACTGTTTTTTTTATCATTATTCAACAAAATAAACATAGGCAGTATCTTTAAAAGGGCTCGGGATCATTTTCATGCGCCAATATCGCATAGGCAAACTTTCGAATTTTTTTTCTCTTGGATTGTGGGCGTCTAGCAAAGAGGCTCTCTACTTGTCTATTCTCACTCTGCTTAAAGAAATCACAGCGGGAGAAACGAAACTGCCTAGAGATTAAAACTTTTATGCGTGTACTTTTATGCATTTTTCCTTTCTCAGGCTGGGACGATTGTCGGTCAATGTGCACACAGACTCAACACTCAAAGAAGAGAAAAAGGAGAGGTTAAATATGAGGTTATAAGATGGCAAGATTTTGCCATATTTAAATCTATAAAAAGAATGTTTTCTGTCACCTTATCATGTAAGAATTCTACCTATAACTAGACCAAATTTTTACTCGCCACAGTAAAAATTCCACTCACCAATGGCGAGAGGAAATTTCGTGCCCTGTACTAATGATTTTGCTGGTTTCAACTACAAATTCAAAATTTTAACATTTTGAAAGTGTATAATGCGATTGATCTACAATCCATGTTTATTTCAACATTGTTGTTAGAAAACATTACAAAATAAGTACAAAAGTCATTTTCTGAAAAATCATACATATATTTGTATAGAAAATTGGGTTTGGTTTAGAGCTGTACCGAGTACTCGGTACTCGGCTAATTTGGCGAGTACTCGTTACTCGGGCGAATTTGGACTAAGTATTCGGCCAATACCGAGTAGTTGTAAGAATTTCATTATTTTTATATATTATTAAAAGAAATGTAACATTCATAAGAGTTGTTTATTAATAACTAAACTAAAAAATTATGAAAATATAAATATAAAGTCATTAAACTTTTGCTGCAAACAGTTTTCACAGTGAAAATGGGCGAGTATGCCACCAAACTCGGTATAGCGACAATTCATGGTATGAGCTTATCCCTTTTAGTTACAAGCAGGGTTGGCAGGTTTTTGACACATGACAGTTTTTGACGGTTTAAACCATGGTTAAAACCGTCACGTCAAAAACCTCCTTGTCAAAAATGTCAAAAACTGTCATGATAACCTATATTTATAATTTAATTGTCGTAAAAAAACTTAGTTTAATAAAATATAGTTTATAAAGATTTTTTGAAAAGTAAATAGATTGATGTTCTTTAAAAAACACATTTTTACAACATTTTGATTAATATAAAAAACAAAACATTAGGCTTTTAAAATTTTATTATGAGTTATTTCTATGTTCATTCAAAATATGCTGTGGCTGTGATACTTTTATATATTATTACGAAATTTATTTATAACTATGCTTAATATAGTATATGTTAAACTTAGTTATGTGTACTTCAAAAATATAGTTGTTTTCAATACGATATTATTTATAGGTATGTTTTAAAAGGTAAACATGTTAATGTTTTTAACATTTTGATTAATATAAAAACAAAACCTTTCTAAAAATTTATAATTTTATAAATAATTTTGGTTGAAAATCATTTTATTTGCGATACAACATTGTATATTTTAATTTTTTTAGTATTATGTATTTAACCAGTAAAATAAAAATGCATAGCCTAATATTTTGTATTTAAATATTTTATAGAAAAATATAACTTTTTTTTTTTTTTTTTTTTTTTTTATGACTGCTGATATTGCAACTTTTTATGAAAAAGCAATAATTCTGAATGTTAAACAAGCTTGAATTGCATCTGAAATTCTTATAATTACCGTGAGACAAGAGAAATATGAATGCTTTCTGGACATGTATAAATTGTAATACATTTAATATTTACTCGTACAGATTTTTAAAAAAATTATTAGTCTAAGCTGTAGGGCCTATCAAAGGCCAAGCGGTTCTACGCTCAAAGTTGGTAGATGTGAGGTGCCGGGTTCGATCCCAGGGCGTGCTTGTCGGCCTAGCTGTTCAGAGTTTTTTGTGGTTTTCTCCGAAACTTTTATAAATATGGGCTAGAACCCTTTAGAAAGACACCCCCCCCCCCCACAGAGGACACTCCCCCTTAGGTCTAAGACACTAGAGTAGTCAATAAGCCTTACTCCCAAAATACCAAACACCAATAGTCCAAGCTATAAGCAGGTACAAATATTTATACAATCAATAATAATAATAAACAGATAAAAAATTATTAATAAATGATAAGTGTAATAAATATAGATTATAAATATAATTATTTTCAAATTAATATTAATTTACTGCCCACATATATTATGTATGTTTTACTTTTAAAAAAAATTCCAGTATTCCTGTGTTTTCATGGCTTATGTGAAAATTCATAAGTAAACTTTCGCATCTGAGAAAGACTATATAATAAAGAATGAAATTATCAATTATTATGGTTTTAATAATCCACTAAGCTGGACATATCAAATATAACAATGAACCTAATTGTGTATACTATACACTACAAAAGTTCTGAAACATTTCATGAAAACATGCTGTTTGCCATTTAACTTAATTTTGTGTTCAAAAAGCCTTTTTTTAATTTTAACATGTGCAAAATTCTTCATATATACATCAATTCTTCATTCTTTCTTATGATTGTTTTTTGAATGAAAAAGAAATTTACATCTCATATTTAAAAAATATTCACATTATTTCTTTTTAAAACAAATTTTTAGCTGAAACCTTATTTTGAAACATAACTGGGGAGAAGGGGGAATAACAGTCTTGTATTTATTATCCTGCAATTCATACAGACTAGTGCTTAAAACAAATCACTATTGCATCAACATTTAACAAAATTAATCAGTGATGAATATTATTTCCGAACTTTCAAAAATATTTTGCTTCGTATTTTTTAAATTTGTTTGTTTACATTTTATATGTGCCTATTATTTGAATATGCTTAAATTATTTACCATCATATATGAATTATGATAGATTAGTTTTATTAATATTGAAGAAATATTTTATTCAAAAATTATTAGAAATCGTCTATCCATTTTGATGTCTATTTATGAATTAATAATAACTGACTCTGTATCTGCAAAAGAAAACTGTAAACAAAAGCAATGATCTTTAACCTGCGAATTCCTGTAATCCGCCTAACCTCTGGACAAAACTTTTGAGAGTTAGAGGGAGTTGACTGTAAAACAAATGAAAAGTTTTTTAGTAGTTCAATACTGCACTTTATTTTTCAATCTTGGAGAACCTGCAAGTTAGCCATTAGTGAGAAATCTTTCAGTTAAAAATAGATTTTGTTAGTTATTTTTAAAATAAATAACGCATAAAAATTTTATAAAGGACTGAAATTCAGTTTTATTGAAGAATTTTCAGTTTTTTTGTGAAAAGAAAGTAAACAAACATTTTACAATTTTTAAGTTTTAGAAAATTTTGAATGTGAGCAAATTTCTTGTAGAAATATATTAAAAATATTCATTTCACGTATAATTCATGATTGTTTAGCATCATTAAGATGAAATATGCAATAATAGGTATAGTGATTTTCATAAGAATTTAAAAAATAATACTTTGTTTTCAACGCCGATATTTCTGGATCAACAAAATTCTGTTAATTTTGAGCCATGTTATTATACTATTATAAGAAAAGTTTTTTTCAAAGTTTTGTACTAATTACTTACAATGTTATTACTGTATGTATTATAACTGCAGTGAAAACTTTTTATTTTTAATTAACAAATCACAAAACAAAGACGTATGTAGGTTTAAATAAGATTAATAATAGGAAAAAAGTTGCCAATGCAAATTACGAATATTCCACGAAACTTTGAGTATATATCAGCCAGGCCAGCCAAAGCTTTGACCTTACCAAGGCTTAATTCCATCTCTAATTTTTACTGTATATTTACTAAAAAATCTGCTCAACGTTTAAAGTTTTTCAAAATGTAAAAATTGTTAAGTATCTGTTTACATTTTCCCACAAAAAACTGAAAATTCATTAATAAAACTGTATTTTAATCCTTAATAATACTGTTATATGTTATTTGTTTAAAAAGTTAGTAATAAAATCTATTTTTAACTAAATGTTTTCAAACTAATGGCTAAAATCAAATTTTGGAAGGAGTTGGTTATTGGTGTTGAAAACGCCAAGTACTATTTTTTTAAATTCCTATAAAAATCCCTGTATTATTCCATATTTGATCTTAATGATGCTAAACAATCATGAATTATACTTCAAATTAATCTATTTTGAATATTTTTATTATATTTTTACAAGAAATTTGCTCAACATTCAAAATTTTCCAAAATGTAAAAATCATAAAGTTTCCTGTTTACTTTTTGTTCAGAAAAAAACTGAAAATTCATGAATAAAACTGAATTTTAATCCTTTATAAAATTTTTATATGTTTATATATATTTCAAAAATGAGTAACAAAATCTATTTTTAACTAAAAGATTTCTCACTAATGGCTAAAAATCAATTTTTGCAAGTTACCCAATATCGGCATTGAAAACAATGTATTATTTTTGAAATTCCTATGAAAATACCTGTGTTATTGCATATTTCATCTTAATGATGCTAAACTATTATGAATTATATCTCAGACAAGTCTCTTATAAATATTTTTACTATATATTTACAAAACAATTGCTCAACATTCAAAAGTTTTCAAAACGTTAAATCTGCGAAGAATTTGTTTACTTTTTTTTCACAAAAAGCTGAAAATTCATTAATAAAATTGAATTTTAATCCTTCATAATACTGCTATGTTGTATTTATTAAAAAAAAAAAAAACAAATTAATTAAAAGATTTCTTAGTATTATGTAAAACCAATTTTTGGAAGCTACCAGATAACATTAGAAAAAAAGTGCTTTTTGTGAAATTCTCAATAGCAGCTATGCGATAGAAAAAAAAGAATCAACCTACCCTTCCTATGAGGTGGAAGGACTTGTTTTAATCTTTAGATCAGTTGATCATTAACCCCTAAAAAGTAATGATATCAGAACAAAAACCCTTAACGGGTTAAAAGCTTGTGACGCAGCATTTTATTTCGATATGAATTGGAAATATGGGTCTTAAAAGTAATGATATCAAATTTGAGTGACGCTTTGCTATTAATTGAAATATATTACATAGATTTTCTTATTTCATCATTTTTTTTTTCTTCTATTTACATCACAGTGTATACATAATATTTTCAATTTCAGCACGAAATATATATAGAATTTACTCCCCGATACTTTTTCATCTGCACCTCATGAATTCAAAATATGAGTTTTAAAAGAAATGATATAATTTCTGTGACGCCTCAGTGTTACTTTAAAAGATTTATTTTTAGATTTCATTACAATTACTTTTGTTCTGTTGAATAAAGTATATTTACACATTGAAATAATGCTTTTAATTTTCAAATATACTGTCAAATAATCGCACTTTTATTGAATTTATATTATAAATTGAAATTATCTAGTTCAATAAATTGATTTGTCTATTGCGTCACGCTATCCAAAACTGAAAGTAAAAATTTTGTAAATGTTACTTTGTATCATAGTACTAAGTGAAAATGTGTGCAAAGAGTTTGTGTGATGCAAAGAAAACATTTACATAATTTTTACTTTCAGTTTTGGATAGCGTGACGCAATAGACAAATCAATTTATTGAACTAGATAATTTCAATTTATAATATAAATTCAATAAAAGTGCGATTATTTGACAGTATATGTGAAAATTAAAAGCATTATTTCAATGTGTAAATATACTTTATTCAACAAAAAAAAAGTAATTGTAATGAAATCTAAAAATAAATCTTTTAAAGTAACACTGAGGCGTCACAGAAATTATATCATTTCTTTTAAAACTCATATTTTGAATTCATGAGGTGCAGATGAAAAAGTATCGGGGAGTAAATTCTATATATATTTCGTGCTGAAATTGAAAATATTATGTATACACTGTGATGTAAATAGAAGAAAAAAAAAATTATGAAATAAGAAAATCTATGTAATATATTTCAATTAATAGCAAAGCGTCACTCAAATTTGATATCATTACTTTTAAGACCCATATTTCCAATTCATATCGAAATAAAATGCTGCGTCACAAGCTTTTAACCCGTTAAGGGTTTTTGTTCTGATATATTTACAGACGTTTTAATATACAGGATGATCAGTTTAAAAGAGTACCCGTGGGTTTTCTTATAACACTTAAATCTGACAGATGTGGCAACTATTCTAACATTGAAGTATGATTGTTTGAACCTTGTTTAAGTTTGTGAGACGATTTCTAATATTGTTGAACTGTTACAACTTTATTTGTGAAGTAAAACAAAAATGGAGACGCACAATTTTTTTAACCCTGTAATAATTTTATTTATGAAAAATAAAATTTAATTAAAATTTTTTACATTATCATTCCTCACAGAAAATGTTCGCCACCATTTAGATTGCAAACATGAACACGTCGAACCAGGTTTTTGACACACTTCGCAGCATTGTTGGTGTTATTGACGAGATTTCTTCAGTTATGACCTGTTTTAATTCATCGATGTTTGAAGGACTTTTCTAGAAAAGCCTATGAAATGATAATGTAGAAATGATAATGTAATGTAGGAATGATAATGTAAAAAAATTTAATTAAATTTTGTTTTTCATAAATAAAATTATTACAGGATTAAAAAATTGTACGCCTCCATTTCTGTTTTACCTCACAAATAAAGTTGTAAAAGTCCAACAGTGTTGGAAATTGTCTCCCACACTTAAACAAGGTTCAAACAATTATAGTTCAGTGTTAGAATAGTTGCCACATCCGTCATATTTAAGGGTATTAAGAAAAAACAACGGGTACTCTTTTAAATTGATCACTCTGTATATACGTACACACATTTTAAAATAAAATACACACACACACATTCAAAAAACATACACAGACACATTTAAATATAACACACACACATTCAAAAAACATACACAGACACATTTAAATATAACACACACACATACTTTTTTACATACACATACATTTCAATTGTATTATACTTTATATATCATCATTTTATGTACTTTTTCTGTTTTAGCGAAAATTTGGCGCTGGCGGTCGTAAAATTTTGTAAGCTATCTAATATTGTTCTGGTCTGATATAGCGCAATTGCGTCTAGATCCCTCAACAAAAGAAATTTTAAGATAATTGTTTTTAATGTCAACCTACGTTACCGAATATAAAAATAAACTGTAGTTCAAAACTTAGTTTTCTAATGGATTACAAGGTTTCGCCATCGTTTAACTGTTGTTTCCTTTAATCAGCCTCAATTCTAAGTTGTGCGTTCACATCCATTTGAATATATTTCTTTTATGAAAATGGCATCATTTACGAAATTGGACGACACGAAAGAAGATGTAAGACATTTCTCGAGCAGTTCAATATTGGGGTAAAAAAAAAAAAGAAAGGTTTTCAAAATAACAATCTATTTTGTTTCTGTGTCTTACTATTCTTTTATGATATCGTTGATATGTATTGGTTTTTCAAGGAAAAATACGTAATAGATGAACATTTTTTCCTTTTTCAAAGATCAATAATGCCTTTTGTAACTGAATAGAACAAATGTTGATTTCTATCTATAAAGATTTACGGAAGCCTACATATTTTTTTTTTCTTTTTCGTTAATTTCGTTGCATAGTAAAATGCAGTCATCTGGGAGAAAACACTTTCGCAACGATTCGATCTACTTTCGTCGATTAGGATCCATCAAATTCTAAATCTTTCTATATGTAATATTATATTATATGTACATTTGCATTATTATTTTCATAGTACTACAGCGCAAAATTACAGAATGGAAGAAATAGCATAAGTACTTTTTTCAATCTTCAATTTTGCACGGTCTCCAAATAGATTATTAACCTGGAATGAATTTCGATATATTTCCACTTAGACAAGGTTTGTGCATTGTAGAAATTTTGAATAATTTTCATCCGACCTATAACCCCATTATATTCAGTTTTTGCTAAGATTCAAAGTCCATTAAACTATTATATTTAACTGTTCAATTGATTATGTGCCTTTTCCGATTAGCGATCTCTTTCCCACATTTTTTTTTTTTTTAACAGAAATATAAAAACGTGTAATAACGTTGATCGAAAAACTGTTTTAATTATAAATAGCAGCAAGTAAATTTATCAACATTTTTATTCAGGGGTCAAAGCAATCAAATAGGAAAATATAGGAATTTTTTCCATACTAATATAGGAAAATAATTTCAAGAAAAGATTGAGAGATTCAGTAAAATCGAACTTTCTTTAACATTATTTTGTAATTCGCAATAATTAAAATGACTTGCATTTGTAAACAAAACATTCTAATTTAATCTCAACTAATTTAACAGATAAAATAAATGAGCTGATTTTTTTTTTCCTCATGTGATATTCTCTTAAGCCCCAAGTAAGCTCTATTACTGTTTCCACCTTTCACACTGGCCCAGCATAAAAATTATAAAAATTCAAATTTGGATATATATATATATATATATATATATATATATATATGTATGTATGTATGTATATATTCTGCTACTTCATTAAGCAACAACTAATAACTCAAACATTTGTCAGGGTGTATTGTGATTTAAATCAGTTGCTGATAAATAAAATAAAAAATCATCAATTCAAATATCTTTTTAAAATATCACAACTATCTGCTTTAATCGAATGAAATTGTTTATCTAGCTTAAAAAAAAAAAAAAAAAAAAAGTGTAAATTTAAAGATATGATTTGTAAAATATAACAAATATTTCATTAAGTTAACAAATGTTTTTCACATCTTGATTTTAGAGTAATTTCTAATAAATAACATTAAATGTTTACACAAATAAATTATGACATTTTTTTTTTATTATTTATTTATGTTAATAAAGCACAGTTTAATGACTGGTGTCAATTGTATATATCAGTTAGTGTATAACTCATTGATTAACATATATATGCTACTCGCCTAGCGGGCGATATTTAGAAAAGAATTCATTTTCAAATTTATTATCCCTTGCTTCTTTAAATCTCATACCAATTTGTATCATTTAACAAAGTTTCACATGATATTTTTTTAAATGATGGTAGGTAACATCTTTTATATCATAATTAGAGATGGAAATGGTCCGAAAAAAAAAAAAACGGACATTTTGGCAAAAGAACTAGATTTTTTGGGGGGTTTTCCGAAGGGGTTTATTTCCACCCGGAAAAATTGAAAAATTTGAAATTTCTAGCATAAAATATCTTATTCGGAAGTTTATAATACTTACATTCCGATGCTGTTTTCTTGAAATATTTTTTCATGTTCAGTATCTCACATGAAAACACTAACTTTGATTATGTTGATATTCCAAAAATAAAGTTTTAACCATACTAGTGGTCGCCCAGTGGTCGAAATTCGACCATAATTAATTAAAATTATAAGTTTAAACATTATTAAGGTTCTATTGTCAAAGACTATACTTCTATAATCACAGATTTTGCCAAGGCTACACTGTTAATTTACCTAGTTTTTTCAAAAAATTATATGAAATTTAAATAAAAAAAATCCAAAAAATGATTAAAATAAAGAATGCCTTTTTTTAATTTTTTTTTTATTGAAACAAAAAGACATGCGATTAAAAAAAAAATGCTGTCCATTGAACTTGACATACATATTTCGATAATTTAATTAATGTTACAAAACTTCTCTGTAAACGATGTTTTTTGTAAAAACTCTTTCGTCGTTTGCTAAATGTCCTTGACCATTATATTCGGAAATATAAAATCTCAAACCGTCGAATGATCGAACTCTACTTGCTGCGACATACAATTGCCCATGTGTAAAAACTGGTCGATTCAATAAAATTCCAATTTTTTCGAATGTTTGTCCTTGAGACTTGTTTATTGTCATCGCAAATGCAGGTATTATAGGAAATTGAGTTCTTTGAAGGTTAAATGGTAAAGTAGTTCCGGAGTATGTTAAATTTATACGTGGAATCAAAATTCTCTTACTGCGTGCGGTCCCAGTTAAAACTTCGCAGTCAATTGCATGTCGATGCATAAATTTGATGCGCATTCTTGTTCCATTGACTAATGCTTCCTTTGTATTTAAGTTTCTGATCAGCAAAACGATGCAATTAACTTTCAATACTAACTTATGTGGTGGTAAACCACTAATAGTCAAAGAATTTAAAAACTCTACCGGATAGTTATTGATGGCATTGTCATTATCACAAATTATTTTATCATAGCTATGATATGTTCGCTGTTCACCAGGAATTTGATTAAGTATATCAGTATTAATCAAAGTACAATCATCATTTGTAGGCGCTAAAATAACGGAGTTCAATATATTTTCTGAGAATATGTTTTCGGAAATATTTCCATACACCTCATCAATAATATTATTTTTATCTCCTATTAATTGTTGAGGTATTTCGATAACATTTTCACCAAACTGAGGGAATTGTGGGGCTTCATCATTACCAATTTTTTTCAAGAATTCTACAAATTCTATTTCATATGGTAAGGCTCTCATATTTCGAGTAAATGTAACTTTATGAAAATAAAGAAATTCATGCCAACTTTTGACACAATTTTCAATTAAAGTTCCACGTGATCCATTTGGGATAACTGGTAAGATTTGCCGAAAATCACCGCACAGAAGTATCGTTTTTCCTCCAAATGGTTTGTGTTTATCATTTTCATCGGATAGATCCCGCAGTCATCTGTCTATGATTTTCAACACTTGCAAAGGGCACATAGAAACTTCATCAATAATTATCAATGATGATGAATTTATGTAACGACCATAGCTACTATTTGCAGTAATATTTGCTACAGAATTTTCTAAAATGGGTATAGGCAATTTAAACACATTGTGTAAAGTCCTACCTCCAAGTAATAAAGTTGAAGCTATGCCACTGAACGCAGTTGCAATACAACGAAGATTAAGCGAATTTAATTTGTGAATAATTGCTGTTTGACTGAATGTTTTGCCACAACCTGCATGAGCGGTTAAACAAAAAACATTGGATCCAGTATCATGATACAAAATTTCACGAATCACTTGATCAATGAGATTACGCTGTTCAATATTTGCAGCTTCATAATACTCACAAAACAGCATCTCTTGCTCTATTATATCAATAGTATTTGCTTCTTGTATTCTCTGCGAGTATGTGGGAACTGGTAAACCAAGTATCTGACCTGATAAATTATGAACATTCAAAATATCATCAATTTCTAATAGAGCTCTATTAAAAGATGCTTCTTCGTTATAAAGTCTCAGAAAATCTTCACTAAGATATACTTTAAATTCATTCCATAACGCTGATGCATTGGCTGGCACATTTATTGCACAAATGTAACCAAATAAATTCCGCATTTGTTTTGGTGTATGTAATTCTTTTGCTTCATTTAAACATTCGCGCCATTCATTATCATTTGAAGCAATTCCGCGAGCATGGCACGCTTTAACAAAAGAAGTGTATATAATTCCATTGTATGTTCTAACATCCTCAAATGATTTTGGACCACAAACATGTAATAAAAGCAATCGTAAGTGGAAAAGTTCGATGTCTTTTGGTGACACTACATACATCCGTGTAATAATTTTATCACCTCCACGGCTTCTCTTCTTCCATTTTTTTCGGGAATCTTCCCACACATAATGCAAAGGAATTTCAATATACTTATATTCTCGTGCTGATGGATCTGATCGATTCAATTCAAAAAATGCTAATAATTTTGTGTGTCTTACATTGTCAATTGCTTGACGTTCTTGCCCTTCTCGAAAGTAAACATTCTGTCGTCGCGGTAAATGAATATCAAGTCTGATGATAACATGTGACTGAAAATGCATTGGTAATTCATAGATGCGCCATATAGCTTCAGTTGATCCAACATAACGACCAATTAAAAAATTTTTAACTTCATTAATTTCTATATTTTGACCTTGTTCATTTTCCCCAGAATCTAATTCAACGGATGCACTGTCATAGCCTTTATACACGTATTTATAAATGTATTTGACGCTTTTGACTGTAGTACATACTTCAACATTTATATGGCAATTAAATTTGGCAAGTAAATATGGATTGTATGGTACAACGTACCGATTGTCAAGGCAACTACCACGAATTTCTGCATGCGTACCATTATCACGCCTTCGGTATAATGGATATCCATTTAACGATTCACATGTAAATTCATTAAATCGTTTTGGATAATCTTTTATGCATTTTCCATCTCTCATACATACAGAATTAGGATTAAGGACACCGCATGGACCATGCATCATGTGTTTTACAACATATTCATGTAATGTCGGATGTGTTTGAATGTTAGGAATCTCCGCAGATACAACTTTATCAATATCGATAGCATTAACAATTTTATCTTGCTCATTTAAAGTGAGTAAAATGTGAGCATGAGGCAATCCTCTTTTTTGAAATTCAATTGTATAAATGAGTGCTTCAACTTTACCAAAGATATTTTTTTGTATAAGGCCCTCAATTAATGCTTTCAATTTTGACTTGAATACACGCACAATAATTTCAGGTCTAAAATTAGCAGTTTCACCTACACCAATATTGTTAACTATTTCCTTCCAACTTGGATTGCAAGTCATTGTAATAAATAAAGAAGGTTTTCCAAAATGTTGTACAATTGACATTGCATCTAAATAATTCTGATACATATTTCTTGGAGATCCATTGAACGAAGATGGTAAAATTACTCTACGGCCAACATTACTGGCATTGATGTTCGATTCTAAGTAGTCTGTTAAATTGTTGTAAACTTCAGACCTAAGAATTATTTGATTTTGTCGAATGAAATGTAATCGTGAGCCCTCTATTCTCACATACATATCAACTATCCATTGCAGAAATAGCTTTTGTGAATGGTGTAATATGCTGAAGTCTTCTCTAATTGCAAGTCGATAGGCTGCATGCTGAAGCATTGTTAATTTATTTCTGGGCGCTCTTGAATTAGATATAGTTGGTGCATTATGAGTCATATTCATATGCCACCCAGTATCACCATTTGGAAAAAGTAGTGGATACGCTAAAGGATCTAATGATGAATCCAAAACTGAGATATTTTTAATGATACCATTA
Source organism: Salticus scenicus (assembly GCA_963930645.1). Lineage (NCBI taxonomy): Eukaryota > Metazoa > Arthropoda > Arachnida > Araneae > Salticidae > Salticus > Salticus scenicus. The sequence goes on from OZ005650.1 coordinate 371,229,196, forward strand.
ACTTTTGAAAATGAAATCATATTTCGTTCAAAAGGTGGCTCACCATCAACTGTACTAAATATTACTGCTACATCAGTTTGAACTGCATCATTGAAACGGCGTAGATCTAAATCATGATTTACTTTAATGAGCATACAAATTTCTTTATTTTGATTTTCAACTCTTTGACAATGATGTTTCATTGCAATGAATGACCGAACAAAAGGATTACTGCGTTCCAATTCGAGAGAAATTTCGCGCATTATGTTGTTGTTACATGTTTGATTAAAACGTTCTTGTAATCTATAATTGATAGCAGTGTCAACATCATAAAAATATAATTGCGCATAACATGGTGAACGACCATGTGCAGCAGTCATTGGACCCGATCTGTGATAAAAAACATCATGTATTTTGAAATGATACACTCCACTTGTAACTGCCTCGGATACTTGAGCTTCTGAGCTAACCATAGCAAATGATGAATTGTATTTGCGAATATTTTCAAAATAATTTTTTGACTTACTTTTTATTGAAGGTTCATTTGAAATAAGTCCATCATACAATGATTTAAAATATTCATTTTGACTTAAGGGCGGTAATATTGCTTTACCCTTATGACAACATGAAGTGAATGCAGTTCTGTCACCTAAAGTGACTTCAGATTCAAAATGTTTCGCATTGCAAAACCTGCATTCCAAATCCATTAATCCACAATCATAACTATAAAAAACTTTTGGAATGACATTTCGTGCACATTTAAATTTATCTGTCAAATTCACTTCTTCATTCTGTATAATATTAACACTATTTGTATTTTCATTACTATTATTATTATGTGTCCGCAAATATAGATTCCTTCTTCTTTGTCTCTCACTCCGACCCGTTAATGTTCTATGTCGAGGCATAATAAAAGTAGAAAAAAACTTTCATCGTCAGTAGAAAAAATCGTTATTTTTTTTTATTTTAGGTTGATTTCTTTAGAAACTGATCTATACAAATTGAATGAGTTGAGTTGAGTTGAGTTGATTAATTAGTATATATATAATGCAAAACTTGTGTGTTTTTAAAAAATATTAGCATTCTGCGATAACTCTTTCAGATGAAACTGGCTATTTAAAAAATAACTCATTGTTATTAACTTTTATTATTGTTATTAACATATTAACTTTTTATTATTAATTGAAATTTCAAAATTTTGGCAACAGTATAAAAAAATGAAAATGCTAATTTTAATCTGGAAATAAAACCCGATAATATAGGCTTTGAATTGCACCTTTGTCGTTTCACAAATGTTCCAATTTCTCGTCTTTGTCGTTGTATTTTTAAAAAATATATTAGCATTCTGCACTTCTTCTCTATATAAACTATAAGTGTGCGAAATTTCATAATCCTCCGTCCGCGCAATTTTCGTAAAAAGGGGTACAAAGTTTTTGCTTCACGTATTAATATATTTTCGTAAAAAGGGGTACAAAGTTTTTGCTTCACGTATTAATATATTTTCGTAAAAAGGGTTACAAAGTTTTTGCTTCACGTATTAATATATAGATAATCAAATGGTAATCGTGAAATATTTAAGTATTATAATGACCTCCCTCCCATTACATGCATTTGAAATTACTTACCATTTTCAAGTTTCTTTATACTTCTTTTTCCTTGAATATTTATTCTTAGACCTGGCTAACTGTATTATTTTAATGCGTGTACATATTATATATACCCATATATATATATACGCACACACATATATGCATAAATACATGTAACAGTTAATTAAAAGAAAAAAAAAAACTGAGCAACTTTTTGTCAAGAAAATTATTTCATATTTTACAAAAATTATGTGCACAAACCTACTTCATGTCCTTTAAGTCTGAGTTAAAAACTTACATATTAAAAATAATAATAAATCAATAATAAAATGTTGCTTTAAATTTCTGAAGTTCAATTAACTTTAAATTAAGCTTTTATGCTTTCTTTGTGATTAACTTTATTTTAAGTCAGAATCTAAATTAGAGTCCATCATCGGGTCTTTTAAACCGGTCAACCTGACCCAAACCCGACCTATGTGCGATCAGGTTTGGATCAGATTTACGAAATTTTTTTCTCTTGCGTCAGGTTGACTCATTTATTTTTCTTACGGGTCGGGTTGAATGAATTGTTTTTCTGTGGGTTGGGTTTAGTTTGGATTAACTGATTTATTTTTCTTGCAGGTGGGGTTCAGCTTGGGTTGACTGATTTATTTTTCTTGCGAGGTGAGTTCGGATTAGGTTGAGTGATTTTTTTTTTTTTTTTTTTTTTTTTTCCTGCGGGTCAGGTTTAGTTTTGAACGAGTTGGGTCGACTTGAAACCATCTTTCAAAAAAATTTATTATAATGAGCAGAAATTTGTTTGATATGTTTATAATTATAAACATAGTATATATTCCCATTATTAAATATGTGTATACACAAGTTATAACATACATATTGGAGAAAGACAATAAACAAAGAAAAATCACACACATAAATGGTTAAAAAATATTAATCCATTTTTCAGATTTTTAAATTTTTAACTTATGGAATCGGTAACTGTATTTTTAATTTTTTTTTTAAAGGATTTGACAACTCTATGACAATGAAAATTTATTTTATTTTGAAACTTAAAAATTTTTTGAATGATTTTCAGATGAATTATTAAATTAAATTTAGTTTTCGGGTATGGGGTATAAAGAAATCAAATTCGAGTCGATGATTTTTTTTTTTTTTTTTTTTATCGGATTGATTCTAATCTAAATTCATTGAATCAATGCTACTGGAATATGAACATTTCCTATGAATGCAAAATAAATGGTTGAATGATGATTTGTCTAGATTTTGGTGTTTTGTACAAGAAAAGGTATAGGCAGTTTTGAAACATAAAAACTCATTTTTTAATGGTGAAAGTTTTTTTCATATTTCTGTTAAGAAAAAATAATATGGACTGCATGTATTTTTAAATGTTTAACACTTTATATTTTCTAAGATATTATAACTATTAAGAAACACTATTTTTGTCTGTAAAAATTCAATTTTTCCATTTTTTTTCAAATTTTCAAGGAAAAAAAAAAAAAAAAAAAAAAACGGGAAAAAAACTGTTTTTTTTTTTTTTTTTCTTTCTTTTCTTTTTTCCGCCGCCTAAACATTTCCGGAAATTTTACATCTCTAAATGCCTAAAATGTCCAAAAGGTTCGAAAAACTAAACATCATAACCCTTCAATTTACCTACATATAATTGGTTAAATATATTTTGAGGCTGCTGACACTGCCTATTTAAAAAATTATACCGATACCCAAAAAAAAAAAATAATAATAATAATAATAAAATAATAAACAAAAATATTGAAATGGTAATGGAATTATAAATTTTGTTAATGATCAAAAAGTTTTGACTTGTAGCGCTTGGCAACAGCTCCCATTCAACATTTTCCATTCTCGGAGCTTCCCGGAGTGGCAACGAATTTAATTCAACGTCAGAAGAGCTGAGTTATAAATACTAAGCTAGGAGTTGGAGCATTGGCTTCATAAAAACTATTTTTGTTATCATTTAATTTATTTAATTTAAGTTGCAAGATGCAACATAATTTTTTTTTTTATTTTTTTTTTTATTATTATTATTATTATTATTTTTTTTTTGTTAATGTTAATAAATATTTTATTGTTTTAACTTGAGTTAGTTTTACTCTTAAAACCAATTAAATACAGCCTGTTTAAATGTCCTGATGAATTTAGTTGCTACAGTGTGTTACAGCTTCATTGGCGACAGACTGTTAAAGTATGAAAACCTTTTCTTGTTTCAAATGATTTTTTGTTAAACTCTAAGTAATAATATGTTTAAATTAGTACATGATAATATTTTTACTTTAAAATTATCTTTTTATGTTATTCTTTTGAAACCATGGATAAAAATTTACTTTATTATTATATAGTGTTGCACGTATGGCTTTTTTTTTTCTGTTAAATTATAATTTTTTCTTCTTTAAATTATTTTATACCTTCCATACCATAATATGATTTCCAATCACATCAGTAATTGAGCACTAGTGTGACGTAAAATCCAACCAAGTAACCTATCGCATCAGCAGAGTAAATGTGGAGAAGAAAAGGCATTTGTTTTTGTTATGTTATTTTGGAAAGATACAAGAATTTAAATATGGATGCCTAGTAGAAAATGCAGAAAACAAGTAAGGAGAAATTGAAATGAAGTAGTAGAATATAGGAAATATGGGGAAAATTTTGTAAAATATAGGAAAAATATAAAGAATTATAAAATATAGGACGTTTTCCATGATTTTTAAAAATATATAGGAAAAATTGTAAATATAGGAACATTTTAAGCCCTGTTTATTGTCATCATCATCTTCTTCTTTTTTTGTCGTCGCAACAAAATTATTTTTTTAGTTTTAATCACGTCCTCTCTTTGGCTCAATCTGCGAAAATGAGGAAAGGAACAACTCGTTCGAAAATTTGCAAATGAGCTAAATTTTTATTAGGAGAGAAAATAATGCAGAAAATAAACCGCTTTAACCATTTCGATATTAATAAATACGAGAATAATAATCAAGGTCTTAACCGCCAAAAGAAATAATAAATTAGCAGATAACCTTTTTGATAGCATTTAGCGTACTGTCATCAGTGCATAAATCATCATCATCACAGGATGTTAGGGAGTTCCTACGGTGGTCGAAACCACCGCTTACCCCCCCATCAGAAGATGCTGTTGCTTGAATAGAGTTTGCATGAGCAAACGTTTCGGTAGGTAGAACTGATTAAGTTCAGGAAGAATTAGCCAAGAGAAAATTGAAATATGGTAGTCATGGAAAATGTAAAAAAAAAAAAAAAAAGAAGAAGAAGGAGAAGAAGAAGAAGAAAATATGGATTAAATGTAAAATTTCTAACAATCAAACAAATGGAATAAGTAAAATCACAATTAACTATGTGAATTAATGTTGTTTATCATTCCTGTGTTTATTTATATAGCAGCAACTCTCTTGTAAATATCCATTTCGCTATTAATTGATGATTTAAAAAAAAAAGTGTAAGAATATTATTAATTAGAAATCTAAATAGGTCATCAAAGAAAAAATTATCTGATTGAAATACATGAAAGGGAAACATTAAATTAAAATATGTCAATATATATATATATATATTATATTATATTTGTTTTTATCCTAACAAGAAAAAAGGATTTCGAAAAAGTCATTCAAAAAGTAAACAAAGTAAAAACAAAAACTGTCTCCTTTTGGGCATTTTCTTAGTCTCTTTTCATAAAAGCTCCCGGATTTTTCATTTTCGGTCACTCGATCCAGTTCTCGGATTCCGGATATCCACGACACTTTTTTCTCTTTCTTATTCTCTTTTTCATTTTTTATTTATTCTATTTATTTATTTATTTATTTTTTCCTTGATGCTCAATGAAGACATTAGAGTTCTTTAAAGGTAAAATTTCTAGCAAGGGAAGGGGGGGGGGGGATGTTAAAGAGATTTACGTTTCTTTTCGCAAAACACCAAAATATCTCACGAAAAGCGACGAAAAGAGAAAAGAAATTCAGCCGCAAAGGAATTTATTTCTCTAAACCTCATAATTCAGTTCTGTGCGCAGAAGAAAAAAAAAATCATAGTTCTCTTTTTCTCTCATTTTTCTTAACGCCCCCACTCCCCGCATTTCTTCTCACACGAAGCACGGCGAAATTTGTGAGAGGGGGGGGGGGTTGCCTCTGATATAATTAATAAGAATGTTAGTAAGAGAAAGTTTACAATGATGGTTAGAGTTGAAGGGTTAGAATGATGCTACCTAAGTTATAGTGCTTTTGATTTTTAACTTACATTGTCAGTTTCATAGTTTTTATTCGTTTGTTTCAAAAGTCGAAATCGAAATGGCGTTTGATGTTTATAAATAATACAGGAAATGAATAACACCATCCTTTGCCCTCTGTGGATAAGTGGTTATGTCTCCACACCGCTTATCACCATCGAGCGTAGATGAATAGGTTCGATTTAAAGGGCAAAATTAACGGTCGCCACCGGCCACGTGGCGACTAAATAAAAAAAGATGGCGATTAAAAATTATGCATCGATCGCCACTAAAGTCGCCACTTTTTATGATCATTAAAATAATCTAAAAATCGAGCGACGATAGGCAATCGAAGCCTTGTGATTTCCAATCTTTTTGCATCCATGGCATAAATGTCAATGTTCATTTTAAACTTGCTTTATTATATTCTACAACCTATAAAGAAGTAGAATTGTTTAATATGTCTCACTCATATAATTTTTTGGACCCCCCCCCCCTTCCCTTTCCCTCCCCCTAACGATCTGTGATCACACAGCTTATAGAAAGCTTTATAATTTCTAATCATTCTCCATTTGCTGCAAAAATATAAATATATATTTTAAACTTACTTTATTAGATTCTAGAATCTGTAAAGAAGTAGAATTGTTTAATATCTCTTACTCATAATTCTTGTAATCCCCCCCCCTACCTCCTGCAACGATTAGCAATCACATGCTCCACTGAAGTCTTGTGGTTTACAATCTTTCTCTATCCATAACATAAATGTAAATATCATTTTAAACTTTCTTGATTAGATTCTAGAACATATAAAGAAGAATATAGATGTACCCTTCCCCCCCCCCCCACACACACACATACACACATGTGAGCTCCATTTCCACAAGCAGTTAATGATCAAATGTCCTGCAAAGCACAATCTTTTTCCATTAATATCTCCATAGTATTTAGTGTATATTTAACCCATTTAAGATAGTTGACAAATGTGTGTATCAAAATTTGATTTGACTTAAATGTGTATTTTTCAAAAATTTTTGTATTTGCTTTCTTTTGTGTAGAAATCTTCCTTTTCCCTTCCCATTTTAAAGTAGAAATCTCCCTATTTTTAAAGCTACAAATTTGGCAGCTAAGTTTCCATATCTATACTTTTTAAGAGGAAGTATTTTAACTCTATTGAAATAAAATCATTTAAAAAAGTGTGTCTTTAGAAATAAGAAAAAATAAATAAAACTGTTAACTGTATTTACACATGACCATGTAAAAGGTTGTGATGATGATCAATCAGCTGATTCATTTACTATAAAATATCAATGTGAACTGTGAATGATAACAGCTTATTTCACTTAAATAAATTGAAAAAAAAAAGTACTACTGAATTATCTGAAAGATAAAAACTTTTGCTGTTATTATTATACCCCTAAGCAGATTTTAATTTAGGATGTGCAATTTAGGATTTTTAAAAAGAGTGTAATTACAAATTACAATTTCAGTGTCCCTGTGTTAATTTTATTATTATATGTATTTCTTATTTTCATATTTTTCTCGTGGTAATTATACCGCAAAATGGTGACAATGCTTTTTGCAGTCTGAAAGAAATAGTCTTATCATGTGAAAAGTGGCCACTAACTTAAAAAAGTGGCTACTAATGAAACTGACAGTACCGGCCACTGGCCACTAATGAATTTTCCCAGTTTTGCCCTTTAGTTCGATTCCCACTCTGGACCTGAATGTTTTTCAAACTGTTTGTATTGTAATTTTGTGTATCAGGAGAAAGCATCCCCGGAAAATACATCTCCCACAAAACGTCCCCAGAGGAAAGCGTCCCCTGGAAAGAACGTCCCCAGGAAAAAACGTCACCGGAAATAAATTATGAATTTTCTAAATTTCACATTAACATCTTGTAGGTCAAATTACTAACAAGATTTGTTTATTGTTCAAAATTAAAAACGAAACTATATATCTATATTAATAAACATTATAAATGCGAAAGTTTGGATGGATGTTTTTTACTCAATCACGCCACAACGGCTAAACAGATCTGGATGAAATTTGGTGCAGAGATACATAATAGTCTGGAATAGGACATAGGCTACTATTTATACCGGAAAAATTTAAATATTTAATTAATTGAATGCACTTTTTATAAGTTCGTCAATTCTCAAACTACCGCTGAGCGCTGCCTCACCACTTCCCACTTCCAGTCTACATGTAGTGAGACTCAAAGCTAACAGTAGGAAGGAGTAATTTTGTGATTATATTTAATGTTTTAATTTTTTGATTATATTTAAGAACTAAAATATTATTAAACAATTCACCGGGAGATGAAAAATAAATTAATTTCATTGTAAAAAAAAAAACGTTGGGTGCTTGATTTCGATATTTTGATTTGATGAATTTTTTTTTTTTTTTTTTTTTTGGGGGGGGGGGAAGGGGGGGTTAATTACTATTTTCATTTTTAACTTTTTAGTTCACTTTGTCATTTAAAGTGTGTTTTCTTATTTTTTGTAACTATAATTTACTTTTTATTTTTTAGTAGTTTTAATTCTTTTGATTTGTTATTATTTCATAGTAGTACTTTGTTTTTAGTTCACTTTTAATTATTATTATTATTATTATTATTATTATTTGATAGTTTTTCGAAATGCCCGGAAAACGCAAATCTAATCTTTCGAAGAGAAGTAATAAAGCTTGGGCTATGAAAGTAGCTAGAATTCGAGAGACGACTCCTCAAACGGAGCTTATAAGAATTGAGCAAGCGGAGCGGCAGTCTACTTCTAGATAACTGAAACGCTGGAGCATTCAGAAATGAGGCGAATGTAACATGCCGAATATTTGGCAACCAAACGTACTGCTGAAACTCTAGAGCAAACTCAACAACGGCGACTACAGTTCGTTGAATATTTGGTATCTCAACGTGCTGCTAAAATTCTGGAGCAATCACAACTGAGGCGGCAACAGTACGCACAAAATTTGGCTTCGCAACGTGCCAATGAATCTCTTGAAGAGGCAGAAAATCGACCGCTAGTCATTGCTGAGCGGATGATACAGCGACGGCAAACGTTTACAAGAAACACGTGGTCAGTATTTGATAAAGCTGCGTTTGAGTAAGATTCAACTCTTGACTACACCAGTCACAGGCTTATAAAATTGGAGGGGATAAGTAAAGAGTGTAGATTTTTTGCAGGGCACTTAAATGGAAGGAAGAAACTGCAGGAATGTGTTGTTCTGGAAGAAGAAAATTTTCCATTCCTTTAATAGAGGAACCGGTGGAGCCTTTAAAACAGTTATTTTCTTACGAGTCAGCGGAATCACGGCGTTTTCTCAATAATAATAGAAGACATAATTTATGTTTTCATATAACCTATTCATTACGTTCACATGTAACCCAGCCTGGCTAGACGGCAAACGACACACACGATTTCATAGCTTGAGTGTTCAATATAAAAGTCCAAAAATTAGTCGCTCTACTTTCTAAAGGCCAAATATTTGGAGAGGCTCAATGCTTTTTGTACTCGATTGAGTGGCAAAAACGTGGATTGCCCCACGTACATTTGTTGCTGTGGCTTAAAGAAAAAATACGTCCCACCTAAACTGACGACATTATCAGTGCCGAGATCTCTGACCCGAGTACGGATAAAAAGTTTCATGAAATTATTGTAAAAAACATGATTCATGGACCCTGCGGCGTACAAAACCAATTGTCTTCTTGCATGAAGGACGGAAAGTGCACACAAAGGTATCCCCGGACACTATTGAAGGATACATAAATAAATAACAATGGATATCCCCTATACAGGCGGAGAGCACCCAAACAGGGTGGTAGGACTACTAAAATTAAAATTCGTGGCGGTCCTACAGGAAAGTTCAAGTGGACAACAGTTGGATTATGCCGTTTTCGCCCCTGTTCTCTAAAATATTTAATGTACATTTAAATGTTAAATTTTGCAATTCTGTTCAAGCGATTAAATACATTTGCAAATATATTTGCAAAGAACAAGCTGTTTTTAATGTCCAACAAGGTAACGCCGGTATTAACCTCAGAGATGAAGTGCAAACATTTAGGGCGTGTAGATACGTCAGCAGCAACGAAGCAGCATGGAGGAGTTGGGCTTACCGCTGCACGAGAGACACCCTGCTGTCACCCACCTGGCAATTCACTTACCCAATGGCGAGCGAGTATACTTCACTGAGCAGAATTTGCGAGACAGAGTAGCTACACCTCCGAAAACAACACTGACTGCATTCTTCCAACTGTGCAAAAATGATAACTTTGCCAAAACCCTGCTCTACTCTGAAGTACCCCGGTACTATACATGGAATGCATCTAGGAAGGAATGGAAGCGTCGTGTACCGGGAACACCGGTTGAAAACTGGGCAGGTGTGAAGGCAGGAGACGCATTGGATCGGATATATACTGTGCACGTCAGCAACTTTGAATGTTTTTGCTTGCGAATGTTGCTCAATGAGGCGCGGGGCCCGACAAGTTTCCAGATGCTTTGCAAATAAGCTTCTGCAAATTGGAGAGGGACGCCTAGAAACGGACGCAGATGGGAAAATTTAATTTCTGAAGAATTTTCCCATCGAGTGGCTACAGAAGATGAACTTATCATGCAATTATTTCCGATTTGGAGGTTAATATAAATAATGAAGAGTGGTTGTGTGAGAGGGCAGTACTATCGCCTAAGAACGAGTGGGTCAATAAAATAAACAAAATAATTTTAGACACGACCGCTGACAATTCAAAATTATACACATCCACAGACACTGTGATGAATAATGACGATAGTACTGCCTACCCTGTTGAATTTCTCAGCTCTCTGGAGTTAACGGAAGTACCATCCTATATGTTGGAGCTTAAAGTTGGCGTTCCAATTCTGCTGATGCGTGACCTTGATGCACCCAGTCTGTGCAACGGCACTAGACTTCGTATCACAGAGCTGTGCAATACGAAGATTATAAAATGTACCATACTTACAAATACAAATACAAATTACGTACAAATACAAATATTATAAAATGTACCATTATTACAGGAGCTGCTAAAGGAGACAGCGTTTTGATTCCCCGTATAGCTATTATTCCGAACAACTTGCCATTTCATTTCAAGAGGTTGCAATTTCCATTAAAATTGGCTTTTACAATGACGATCAACAAATCCCAGGGCTAAACCTTAAAACTGACAGGCATTCATTTAGGCACTCCATGCTTCTCACACGGTCAATTATATGTTGGTTGTTCTAGCCCGAGCAAACAGCGGCTGTCCAAGTTGTCCTGAGCAGAGCTTATCATGCGGCAGTAAAAGGAGGCTTAGCTAAAAAGGTAAGCGAATGCAGATCCTCCTAGTTGGCATGAATGTGCGAATCGGCTAGTGTGGTGAACGCCGTTGGGAGTGCGGCAGTTTGGATGGCCTTGTGCTGTTCTCAGAAGGTAAACTAGCCTTCTGGCCGCCAAACCGAGGCTCGGCCAGGATCGAGGGCACTAAGTGATAGATGTATTATCATCTCCATAAACTTTTCATTTATTTACTGTCATTTTTTTCAGAACTATAAACAAAGTAATATCATCTATAATTAAATTTGACCTTGAACACCGCGAGTGAAAGATTTATAGACTCATAATAACTTTTTTCTCTCTCTAAATAAACATTTTCAAGACATTATCTATTTTACAGAACTATTAATTTCAAACTTTATGGGAAATCATGTTATTCTAAATTACTATTTTATTTCTTTCAACAATGTAATTTAATGATGGTATAAACAAAATAGGATATTAATTTTTCCTTTCAAATGTCATAATATAATATAATATAACAATTTATGATCCATAATGATATACTTAAAAATTGTAATTTAAATTCTCCTGGCAGTCTGTAACATTTCCTCAACCAGAAAGGATGCATAAAAATGCACTCCTAAAATATACACTAATAAAGCTAATTACAACACGGAATTATTTTCAGATTCATTTAAACAAATTCAAATAATTATTTTTTTACATTATTAGTTGTAATATATGCTTATTAGAGAATGCTTAACAACTTTGAAGAAAACAATTTTGGATTATAATATCATGCCGGAGAAAGAAGCTCCTACTGCACTACTAAATACAAGGTAAGTGAAGAACTTATTATTTTTCTTTAAAGTCTTACCTTGTAGTGATTTATCAATAATAATTTACTCAATACTAAGCCCCGACATTGACTAACTTAGGTTGGTCCGACGGTGGAAACATGGGCCTTGTAATCCTGATTGCCGGCCTTGCCTGGGCTACTTCCCTGCTGTCGTGTGGCAGGTACATTGCTGTCGTGGCGGTTAGGACTTGCACGATGTTGGGGCGTCACTGACGGGACTGCATGGATACCCTTAGTATCTGGGACAGTCGGTGTTGGAGCGCGCAAGCGCGCAACCTGTCTTACATGTTGGTTGTTCACGTGTTTCAAGTACCCAAAACTTGCATGTGTTGACGGAAAATAATAAGTCATTTAATGTTGTATACAGATCAGTATTAGAATAAAAATAAATTTTATATTTTTCCCATAGATCTTTCAATGATTTATGTATTTTTTTTTTTTTTTTGAGTATATTATATCAGACTCTGTTTTGCACAACATCACAATGATAACGTTTCATTACATTACATATTATGATCAAACCGTCAGTTCCCACACATACACATCAAAATTTACACGCGAATGAAGTCGCGGGTAACAGCTAGTATATATATATATATATATATATATAAAGGTATAGTTTGGCCCTCACAAAACTTTTTTCTATATAATTTTATATAATAGCAGTTACCGTACACAAACATAGGCGCCGACGTTTCAAACATTCATTGGGGTTACAATCTGTCTTTCTTTTTTCTGGGAGTTAATGCTTTGCTCAACCCTCCATCTCCCTCATTTGCATAATCAAGCTTTACTTGATTAAAATTTTCTTTCTTTCTTTCTTTTTTTTTTAAGATAATAATTTACATCAAAGAAAAGAAATAACTTTTCCTGTTCCGAGCATTCTGCTGTGCTCTTTAGGTCAATGTCAAATAAAACATTGTTACCACTTAAATGAAAAAGACTTGATTGGAAAATATTTCAGAAAAATAATTTTATTTTGTTTCCCAAAAATGTAAGACGAGAAATTAATACAATGAAAAATATAAGAAATCCCATAAATCTAAATTTAGTCTCTAAATTTACAAACAATAACTTATAAAATCTACTTACGACAATTTAACAGCCCTTGGATATCGAATAAATTCACTTTGCTCCAGGAAAAAAAAAAAAAAAAAAAAAAAAAAAAAAAAACTTAATAGTATGCATTCAATATGCAATTATAAAAGTTTTAAATCCAAAACATCATTTACAAAAACAAAAAACATTTAATGTTCGTAGTCCATATTGTGCTGGAATCCTTTTTTATGATTCTGTTAATTATATACTAAATGTGTATGTGTGTGAGACATGTATTTCTTCCTCACATATTATATTGTAAAAAGTTTCAATTAAATGTATACAATTTCTTTCTATTTTTAACAGTTTTAGTTTATTAAAGTGTAATTCAAAGGCTTGCTGATTGTAGATCGTTATGTAAATCATTTATATATATATGGCACCACTACAAAAGAATTCTAAATGCTATATATGCTATTTTTCAACAGGAAGTTCTATATGAATGGCTTTGCAACAATTTGGATGCGCTCCCGCAAATTATTTTAAGGAATCCCCTACTTAAAAAAAAAAAAAAAAAAAAAAAAAAAAAAAAGGTTTTTAATACCTTACTTTGTACAAGACATTGTTTAATCACAGAAAATTGCTACAAATTATATATACAAAAAATACTGGTATAAAAAGATCATAACACTTGCAAGCTATGTTTAAATGACAATAATTATGTATATATATATATATATATATATATATTATTATGGTGCGCAAAACTGAAATAAGAATTTTCAAATTATTAATATATGCCCTTGTCCAATGAAACTTTCAAGCTGTACTTGCGCCCACTTTTTATCACCTGATGAATAATCGTAATTAATTATTTAGACTCGTAAAAATATTACAAGTTTTTGAATTCTTGTGTTTATTAATTGTTGTTCCTTATGCTATGTCAACATTTCTAAGACAAACGTAAAAATGCGAATCATTAAATAGCCTGGAACCTTTCAAAGATGTCTATTCAACAATAACTTAAATACTTCGTTTATTTATGCAACAAAAGAATAATTTCGTGTTCATAGTAATTATACTTTCATTTTTGTGCAAATTTTAGACATAAAACAGCTTTGATTACAAATGATTGAAGTCATACAATTAAAAGATAAACAAAAGCAACAACATTTCGATATAACACATTTGGGTAACAATAAAATCTGTATATTACTAGAATATAAATTTGTGAATAAATAAATAAATAAATAAATAAAATAAAATAAGAGAATGAAATATTTGAAAATAAAATACGGAATCACAAGTAAAAAAAAAAAAAAAATCATTGAATGCCTCCTCCTTTTCGGAGACGCCCATCTGCAATTTAAAACTTGCCCTAATATACAGTGCGGTCCTGTTGAAAGCGAATAATATTAGGTCGTTGCCAAAGTTCGTGCGGACGCGGATCATTTTATTGCCTTCAAAGACGAGAGCTTCTATCGCCGTGGTATACATTTGTTACCCGAAAAATGGGCAAAGGTTGTAGAAAGTAATGGAGAGTATTTGATTAAAAATTGTCATTTGATTTGATGTATTTTTATGAAATGAAGCAATAAAAAACCGCACGAATTTATGCAAAGAACTAATAAAAACTCGTAGTGTATAATTTTTTTGAGTAGGTGATTGGTGATTGGGTTTTACGTCGCACTAATGCTGCGCAGATGGGCAATTGGCGACGGTCTGGGACACACCCCTAGAGGTGGTCCGGAGACATGCCATCACAATTTTGATCCTCCACGGAAGGGATGGCTCTCCCGCTTCGGTAACCCCCAGAGGTATAATTTTTTTGAGTAGGAGATTTCTTCAATTTTTTTGCGGGAGGACTTCCAAGTTTTTAGTGCAGCCACTGATTCAGAACTTTCCTATTGAAAAACAGTACACTGGTTCTCATAATTATAAGGACACCTGTTTTTCTATATTAACTAAACACTGAACACTATTATTTAAGCAAATATATTTTTTATTAATTTCAATTTCATTAATAGACTATATTTAAAAAGTTTTATCGTTTTCTATCTTAAAAAACTTTAAATACGATCAAAGAGATGATTTTTCAGGTATTCACAATTATAAGGACAGCTCGAATCTTAGTTTTTTTTTTTTTTTTTTTGAGTTATTCTTTAAATTAATATTTTATGCGGTCTCTTTTTAGGGTGAAACAGTCAGACATTCTCTCTGGTATATATATATATACATATATATGGGGGGGAGTTGCAGCTCTATATTAGCTGATATCTACTTACATATTTATGAAAAGAACAATAAACTAAACACAGAAACTTTATGTTGTAGATACATCGATGACCTAGTATTGATAAGGTTGAATGGTGAAAATACAGACATTGATTTTCAATACAACCCTAAGAATTTAAAACTAGAGCCCTCCTCAGTTAATTGTAAAAATATAAATTATTTAGATGTAAATATAAAATTAGAGAATGATAATTTAGTAACTAGAATTTATGACAAAAGAAAAGACTTTAATTTTAAAACAATAAAGCTAATGCATTTTACATCTAACGTACATATTTCAGTTAAAAAGAATGTTTTTAGAAATGGTTTAATACGTATTGCTAGATTAAATTCGGACTTGGAAGAGATGTTTGAAGATATGGTAGAATGGTGTCGTCAGAGCATAGGTCAGGGTTTCCATAGAGATTTGGTGAAAGGTATGATGTACCAATTCGTGAATCAGTATAAAAGAAGTACCGAGCTGAAAATGTTGTTTGAAAGGAAGGATGGGTTAGAATTGGTTTCATGAGTTTTCTTTGTTTCATTTGGTCTTGACAGGTGAGGGGAACATTGCATGCGTAAAACTGGTTTAACCCTGCAGAGCATGTTGTAAGCCATGCCGCCTGTCTCCATATTAAATTTAATTTTGCTCTGTTTCATATTTAGTTTTGGTTTATGTTAGAGATATTTTTCGTACTCAATTTGGTTTTAGTTTGTTTGCTAATTTCGTTAAGTTTTTGTTGACTTGTTTTAATCTTGAATTTTATGTTTAAATATGAGTTCGGTTTTACTTTTCAATGGGATATTTATATACATATATATATATATATATATATATACATTTTTTTTTTTTTTTTTTTTCTTTTTAATATTCAGTTCCAATACCATTTCATACAGCATAGATGATAGTCTGAATACATTTAAGCTATTTAAAATTGCTTTCCACTTGCATGCACTTTTCTAATATGATAAGTTAAGGTTTTTTCAACTTTTAGGCCACGGGAAAGGTAATAATACAGATGGTAGTCTTGAATTTTGCACACTAAGAAATAGTCTGTTGTAGAAAATAAGAATTTACAAATATGTAAAAGAGAAGACAAAAACAAGATTCGAGCATTAACTTAAATTCTGTTTAGGAAGGAATTATTTTATTTATTTTCTGGCGAATTTGTGAACGGTAAAAGAGAGATGTGTCTACTTCTTTTCTTTCTTTCTTCCCCCATCCCCTTGTTTGACATTTACCCCTTTTACTCTGATCCTTCTCCGATGAACATTTAGCACGTGGAATCGTAAACTCGGGTGATGTTCTTGTGATCTCAATGGATTTTTCGTCATGACTTACTTAGTACTATAATAATAATTTTTTACAAAACTAACACGATATATATTATTTTAACCAGACCAGACGGCTTTAATTAATATAATAAGAGAAAGTTGAAAGTAAAGGTTTCTTTATTTCATTTTATTATGTTTTCTTTAATTATTGATTAACCGATGAATTTATCGTATTATATGTTTACGGCTTTAGTCATCTTTTTTTAAGTCGTGGTCTTCCCAAAAATTATTAGGTATAACGACTTACCACGAGCTGAAAAAGGAAAATTCTATAACCTTTCTTAAAAAAATAAAATCGATCGTTTTGCGATCTGAAATAGGATTTCTGAAATTTGCGACTGTGGAAAAGAAGCCTTGGCCTGTTCTGTGATTCCAAGAAGCATCGATCCTCCATCCCATTTGGTTAAAACGAGCGAAATCTTTTCGTTTCATTCTCTCTCTCCAATTTGTTAAGGAGAGATGCGCGCTTCCGCAATCAAACATATCCCGGAGGGGAGGGCGTCCCGCAATTGCAATCTTCGCTTTGCGGAAAATAGGGTTTTAAAAGACTCATTATTTTGGAGACATTTTTCATTCCGATCGAACGTATGAATTAATGTCTGCGGTCGAGAAGGATAGCGGAAAAAGGATATTAAAAGAGGGGGATCGGAACAAGAAAAGGAATCGATTTAAAGGATTTGAACGAAAGACTCTGTTTATTAAATCGTGGAATTAAGACGCCTTTGAAAGTTTCGGAGAGCGATCTTATTCGACATGTTTTATTCGTCTGATGTACATTAAACATGAATTCCCGGTGGAGCAAGAGGCCTGGATAAATGAGATATCGTTTGAGACGTCTGATCTTTCGAAGTGTTGCTGGTAACGGGACGTCTTGGAAAAATACAATAAAGAGGGTGTTGATACTCCTCCTACAAAGCATAGATACTTTCAATTACCTAAAATTGCCTTGTCTTGGATCACAAAATTTTGTGGAAAAAAAAAGAAAGTAAGAAAACATATTTATCGCTCTTTTCTCGGCATGTATAAAGAGCTTTCTTCTTGTTAGCCTATCAGCGTCGGAGAAATTGCTCGTAGAAACAACTTTTTATGACTGGCCAGACCATAGACCTTATATACTAGACAACGCTACCAATACGGCTGACCATTACAGCGAATGTCTTCAACATGAGGGTGTAATCTGATACCTCCATCCTTTGTTCTGAGTCTCGGAAGTCACGTGATCTTGGCCTAGGGGTGATTCCTCTCTCTCTCTCTCTTTTTTCCCGTATGCAAGCATAATCTCATACTTCTCTGACTGAAGTAAGAATTCAAACGCAATTTTTTCGCTTGCAAAATGATTTATCATAATTTTTTTTCCAAGGTAATTAATCTATGAAAGTTTAGCTTTCCATCCATGTGTAAATCTAAATGCTAAAATAAAAAGTGCGTGCACAATAAAAATATTAAAAAACACAAAATTCGTTCCTACAGAAAAATAACATAGTGATCATTCTCCACTCTTCCTCTAGACCAACATCACGTGACAATTTTGCTGGGGAAGCTCGTTCATGATGCAGTCAAATAACGAGGGGAAATGCGTTGTCTAGTATATAAGGTCTATGGGCCAGACAAAAAAATGTTCGTACTTCCAACTCTTACTACACTGGCGTTGAGGCGATTAGAACCATCAAAACTGGTTCAAACTAACAAATGGCTCGAAAGTCACGCGAAAAGTTTTCATATGCAATGACGTCGTAAGAATAATTGATAACAGAACTCGAACAGCATTTTAAACAATTTTCAAATATAGCTCCCAGTACACCCGAATATTTTTGTTTGGCGCTTTAAATAAATGGTGAATGGTTTCCACATCATCTATTCTGTATGAAGTCTGCTCATGTTTATATAAAAATTATACGTTGATTTCGTGAATTTTAGTGCAGTGTAAGTAAAGATAATTATATGGGCCAACGCGAAATTCCGCTGATATTTGTGATGCCCTTGAATACCGTTGTATGTCCATGTACTCGAAGCATTTGTTTGGCCTCAATAACAATTTAGAGCAATACCCCCATGTAATGAAAATTTATAATACCGAATTTGGAAATACCGCTACCTGTTTCTGCGGTAAAAACACACTCATAACCAACTGCTAGAAATGAGATTGTTTGGAATCACGGAACTTTAAAACGTATAATCATAGCACAAACTTAGTTATCGGAAATTTTATCCAAACGCAATACTGTGTACGATATATGGTTAAAAGAAAGAAAAAGTCAACATGAGGACACCATGCAAGCTATAATGCAGCCCTTTCTAGAGAAAACTATTTGCTACACTTGTCTCCCCTCCCCCTTTTTTTTGTGTGTGATATAGGATTGTGTTTCATTATATTGAAACGAAAAAATTTCTGAGTGGTTTCGCAGTTTGTTATACAAACAATTTCTATCATTTAAAAATGAATTACTAGAATAAGTGAAAATGATCCGTTTTTAATTGTTTTGTGCATTTAAACACTTTCCAGCAAAATTGTAAAGTGTTTTTGAGTTCTGTAGGTAATTTTAGAATATCTTGAAACAGTATGTCATTTTATATATATTTTCTAAAAATGCAACTCACTCAAACATTTACTGGCACAGCCTCATTTTTACTGCCTTTTACCCATACATATATGACACAGAAGTATTTTTTGGCACAAAGTTTTCGAAATTAAAATTTTACTATATTTATACGTCCCTCCGTATTATTATTTATTTATTTATTTATATTTATTTTTGTAGCAGTTAGTTTGTGTGTGTCTGTTATCAGCATATCTGAAGAAACCCAAACCTAGTTTTCTAAAACTCTATGATATGGGAGTGTTATTTTTATTGAGATCGGACAAATAGTTCTTGTACAGGGACACCCAAAAGAAATTCAATACATCACGTCTATGGGCAAAATTTCAGAGCGATACAACATTCTTCAGACCTTTTTACTTCCATTACCATACTACCGTAGGTAATGGAAGTATTGTATTCGGTCTGAAAATTCGATATCTGGTTTTCACCTGATTTACACGTTTTAAGGTCCCCTGAGTCCAAAAAAGGGGTTTTTGGCAATTGGTCAGTGTCTATGTATGTGTGTGTGTGTGTGTATGTATGTATGTGGAGAATATTCTGGCTATTATAGCTCAGAAACTAATAAAGATAGAGCTACGAAACTTTAGAATTGAAATATGTCTGGTGTACAGATGAAATTTCGAAATTTTGGTGAAAATTGAGAAACCGGAAGTGGGACATCGGAAACCGGAAGTGGGACCGTAAGTCCGTATCTCAAAAACGGCTCTAATGATTTTCTTCAAACTTGCTATATAAACACTCAATTAGATGTCCTTTCGAATGATATAGTTGGTTAGTTCAGGAAAATTGATAGGCGTCCTGTATAAATAGCTCAATTTCAGGCCTCGCAAAAGTGTTCCTTTAAAAACGGTTGTACGGATTTTTTTTTTTTATTTTTTTACCTCGCTATATGTAAACTTCATTTGATATGTCTTTACATGTGTATAAAGTTTATCTTACCAGAAAAATGTTAGGTTTCTACTTCTTTAGGTCACTTTTATATCTTCTGATCACATTATCTCCAAAAAATGCATATCATATGTGTAATAGTGGGTAATGGAAGTCGTGTGGTTGTTTCACACCAGATTTTTTTTTTTTTTTTTTTAATTTATAAAAAAATTGTCTGGCATAGAATATGGTATAGAAATCATTCACCATTCATTTACGTATAAGACCACACAGCAGGCATATTACAGATATATTTGGAAATTGCTCGATGTGCTTTTCAAGTTAGCTTATATGGGTTTTTCATAGTACATAAATTATATACACACCTATATATAATTTATATACAGGCAATTTTTTGGTGTGTGCATAATTTATAGGCAACATACAAATGAACACAAAATTAAGTGAAAACATTCTTTTCTTTTGAATATAACTGCTGCAAGTGCTTTACTAAATTTTACCAAGTCCAGGGAAACTGATTAGAATTAATAATTACTTTCTCATACCCATATGGCAGACAAAGTTTCGTTTGGTGCCCAATTTTCAACTTTTATTTATTTATTTATTATTCCTATAATTATGAGGTCGTCTGAATTCGAAAATTAATTTTTAGCCGTTAAGAGGATATATTTGTATCAATATCTTATACTATTATGTGAGCAATATTTGTATATATATCTGTATATTTCACTGTTCTCGAAAACTGTAGCTCGGACAGTCACGTGATTTAACACAAAAGTGCACTCCGTAGGGTCACTGTGCACATCGGAGTCAGATTTTCGAATTTTTGATTAGTTTTCTTTTAATTAATAAAAATATGAAAATAAAACTTCCCATTTCTATAATGACGCAGAATGGAGAATCTTAGGAGAGATTTGATTGGTTTATTTGATTTTCATTGATTTGAGTGTATTTTACATTGAACTACAAATACGTTATGAGGAATTACAAGAGATTTGATTGGTTTATTTGATTTTCATTGGCTTGAGCGTTTTTTACGTTGAACTAGAGCTACGTTGTGAGGAATTAGGAGAGATTTGATTGGCTTATTTGATTTTCATTCATTTGAGTCTATTTTACATTGAACTACAGCTACGTTATGAGGAATTACAAAAAATATGACTGGTTTATTTGATTTTCATTGATTTGAGTGTATTTTACGTTGAACTAGAGCTAAATTTAGATTTTATTTAAAAATATTTGAATTTTTAATATTTTAATATTATGAGACTTTTACAGAGAACAAATTACGATTGGCGCCGCAGGCTCCCGAGAGCATGTTTTTTGGTAAAGATTTTCATGGGTGTCTGGCCAAGCTGGTGAAGCCAGCTAGTAACCTAAAAACAAATAATTACTGGAAAATCAAATTGGGTATTTTGAAGATTATATAGGGTTGTCATCACTTGAAAAATTTGATCAAGTTTGGTAAGTTTCAAGGAATGCTGAAAGTTGTCTAAATAATTTGGAATAAACTTTTAAATTTAATAACACTTCTTAAATTTGTTTATAAATGTAGGTCTTTTCAAATAAAAGGGTTGAAAGGGGCAGTAGTCCCCATCAAATAGAAATATCTGTCGAATAAAATTGTTTCTAAAAGCACTTCGAACTCTTAAAAAGTATGTTCATAGTACTTGTATCTTACCTTTTCCTTTGTAATCTCTGTTTATAGTAGACAAATTCATGGTAAGAGAAATTCGTATGAGTTCCACACCGCATTATTTAAAAATGCAATTCACTCAAACATTCACTGGAACACTCCGTTTTGTACTCTCTCTTACCCATACATACAGTCGGCAGCAAAATTAGTCAAGCGCTAGCAATAATTCCTATGGAATAAAGGTGCACTTAATACTGCTTTGTTAAATAAATCCTTGTCAAGTCATGTTCTTAGTCCGTCTAAGAACATGATTCGAGAAGGATTTAATTAACAAAACAGTATTAAGTGTAATTTTTTATTTATTTATTTATTTATTTTTTTTTTTTACATAAGGATTTTTGCTAGCTCTCGAATAATTTTGCTGCCGGCTGTACTATATATGGTAAAAAAAGTGGTGTTTTCACGTCAAATTTTCGAAACTTTTTTTTTACATGTTTTGAGGGAACTGAATCCGAAAAAGATGTTTTTTTTTTTTTTCCGAGATGTGAGTGTATTATCAAACTAACTCCACAACAAAACTTAGTAATTCAATCCTGCAATTTTAAAGCAAGCCAAAATCAAGTATTCAAGTTTACAGCTTGCTTTAAGTTTGATCATTCAAACATAGATACCAATATATGTATGAAGCTTTGACAATGCTTCCTACAACATATATAAACCAAATACTTGTAAAACTGGTTTCTGAATAAAAATTCATATATATGTATATATATATATATATATATATAGATATATATATATATATATAATATATATATACAGTGGAACCTGTCTAAAGTGACCACCCTAGGGACCGGCTAAAATGGTCACTATACGCAGGTGGTCACTTTATAAAGTCTCTTTAAAATTGGAAAATGGTCACTTTAGTCAAGAAAGTGGTCACTTTAGTCAGGTGGTCACTTTACCAAGGTGGTCACTTTTACAGGTTCCACTGTATATATATACATTTAATACTTGGGACATACAGTTATTTTGTTATTTATTTTATGTTTATAATGTTGATTTTCCCACTATTTGAGCATGAGCAAACTAAGAACTGCACGCACAATTTCCATATTTTGACGTCAAAGAATTTTTAAGTTTGATTTGGCCCATATGATTGTCCAAGCTTGAATATAAAAATCCATGTTTTATCATTAGAACATACACATAAAACGTGTTACATATAACATATGGTAATAAAAGAATTCACCATTCGCTTTGAAAATTATATCATATGCAGGGAAATTGCTTGGGAATAGTAACAATTTTTGTTATTCATGTAGCGGTCAAAATATTATTTTGGAGTCCAATTTTTAGGCGTTGAATTTTTCCGATAGTTATGCACTTTTAGGTCCTCTGAAAACGAACGGATATTACGTTTTTAACTTTTGGTCTTTAATTTTGTTATCACTATAATTTAAAAGTAAACACATGAAGGAAGTTCAACTTTGGAGACCACAGCGGAATTTCACTTGAAAATTTCGACTAATGTCGGTGAATTTCAAAGAGTGGTAAGAGTG
This sequence comes from Salticus scenicus, assembly GCA_963930645.1. Lineage (NCBI taxonomy): Eukaryota > Metazoa > Arthropoda > Arachnida > Araneae > Salticidae > Salticus > Salticus scenicus. The sequence continues at coordinate 371,252,449 of OZ005650.1, forward strand.
AAAGCCGTCAAAATAATTTGGATTTTTTTTTTTTTTTTTTTTTTTTTTTTTTTATTATTATTATTATTTAATAAAAAAACTGAAATCTATATATATAAAAATGAATGTTTGTCTGTATGTTATTTATAAAATCGTAAACGGCTTGACCGATTTCGATCATTCTTTTTTTGTTTTTTTCCTTATAGGTTAGGGATGGTTTAGGAAAAAAAAAATTGAAAAAATCTTTAAAATTAATAAAAATATGAAAATTATAAACTTATTGACTTATATTGACTTAATATAAGCCATTTAAGTTTTTAATTGTTGCCAAAAAAAGTTTACGAGGTGTATTTATTTATTGTTTTCAGCATAAAATGAAATATGCTTTCACGCGAAAAATAAGAAATTACTAAATGTTAAATTGGTCGATGAGAAAATGACACTTTATAATTTTAAAATAAAATAGTAATATTACAAATCTAACATATTTCTTCTGAATTTTATTTCACAGCATTTTTTTATATACCTGAACTTCAGATTTTTTTTTTTTTTTTTTTTGTAGTATGGCGGATGAAACAGGCTTAGCACAAACGCTAATTCAGCAATATATTAAAGGTATTTTCTTATTGATAATTCTTGAGAATTTTTTTTATAATTTTGATGCTGAAGTAGATCGGACATTTTTCGCCAAGGAAAAGATAGAAAGAAACCCAAGTAGCACAGGAACGTTCTGTGAACGTCTAATAACGGTTTCAATAGTTCAAACACCGTGTTTCGTGTCAAAAGAACGTTCTAAAACACGTTCAGAAATGGTATTATTTAGAACGTTCTGAAAATGTTTGATTTGTACCATCTATAAAACGTACAATTCTAGTTCTATATAGAACGTTCAAGCGTAACACCGTCATAACACGTTCTGTAACAGTGTAATTATAACGAATATGACAAAATGACTTTTTAGTACTATTGGTTGAGAAACTAGGTTAATCATGAAAATTTTTGACTTCAGTTTTTGATTTTTTTACACGTTTTCTGGCGTGAGGAATCCGGAAGTCAAAAGGTTGGTATGGTATCGGCACCTATTAGCGTGATAGCCCGTTAGTCCATGTACACGATATCTCAAGAACAAATGATTGTAGAGAGATCGGACCAGTTTTAAAATATCGCTTATGATATTGATAAGAATCCTATTGAGAGATTTGTAACATTCTAATTTAAAAACTTCGTAAGTTATTCGAAATTTATAATTTTTAGCTTGATAGAGAATAGAGCATTTTTTACATTTTCAGTTTAACGTTTTGTTAGCACGTCAGTAAAGAATGCTTTTCAAGAATCAGTAGCGGTGAGGTGAAAAAAAATTACAAAATTTTAAACTCATGGAAAAATTTTGTGAATTTTGTATTTCATGAATCAATGTATGGAATTCAACCAAACTTGTTACATAATTAGATCTTGCCCTAAATTGGAGGTTATTTAAATTTCATTTAGGATATATCGTCCGATAGATTGCGGTGCTATGTAATGAAACCCTCCATTTATGGGACGGCTATATCTCAGCTTCTATAGTGTACAAATGCATTAAACTTGATATATTGGTATATATCATGATAACCTCTGCTAATACAATTTGGATGTATACATTGTCCAACAGGTGGCGTTGTAATCTGCAATTTAATCATTTTAACGGAAAGGCAATATTTTAACTCTTGTGATTTAACACTTAAATTTTGTGATACACTGAAGTTATAAGTGAAATCGATTTTATGTAAAGCTTTACTGGTCCATTTTGGATGCACATCGGCCAACAGGTGCTATGTTGCAATGTAATCTCATAACGGAAACGAAAAATCTCAACTTCTGTGATTTATAAATGTTGTAAATTTGGTACGTGAAATTAATATTACGTAAAACTCTACAGATTGCCTTTGGGTGCATATTGGACGACAGGTGGCACTGCCACGTTCCAATATTTTCCATTCACAGAAAGGCTATCTATCAGCTTCTGTAATATATATACTCACCAAACCTTCTGTGTGACATACATTTGATATACATTATTGATTCAATTTGGCTGTATAACGAGTAATAGTCAAACAGTTTTTTTTTTATTATTATTATTCATAGGACATTGTTTTTTCCCCTAGGAATAAGTATACGGGGATGGGGGAGGGGTGGATAAAAATTTTCACAATGATTATCTTTCAAAAGAATTCGATATCACCTTTAAAACGAATAATTGAACCATCGTTTTCTGATGATTTAAAACAAATTTACCGTTTTTTTTTTTTTTTTTCATTTGTCATAATAATAATAAACCCTTAGAAAAATAAATTTTCTAAGATCTTCTACATAGCATAAAAATGATTGTCTTCTGTCATGAAAATCTGCTAATCAAGGATGTTATTGAATAAATAATCTACTGCTTGATCAGCAAACTGCACAAGGTTCGGTCTGCATAGCATCAACATAATTGAAGAATGTGACAAAAATTTTCGCGCTTTAACTTAACGATAAGCAAGCATCTGCTATTACAGGAAGTCAAACGGTTTGGCAGTTTTATCGCTAATTTGGCTATTTTTTTCCTCTCTTTAATTATTGCTTATATTTTTCTTTCTTTTCTTTCTCTCATCCACAGATATGGATAAGAAAAATCCAAAATTTGACCCGAAAGTATTGTTTTTGGGTCAAATTTTGAAACTGATTTTTTGCAATATTTTTGCACATTTTGAGGTCCCTTGAATCCAAAAATCAGGTTTTTGTATTTGATCTGTGTGTGTGTGTGTGTGTCTTTGTGTATGCCTGTACGTGTATGCCAGTTATCAGCACATTTCAAAAACAAATAATTCCAGAATATGAAAACTTAGTATTCTACATTTGAATCATGTAAGGGGATGCTGCACTTAGCTTTTCCTTGAGATCAAGCAAATGCTTCGTGTACAGGGACGTCCAAGATAATTCAAATACATTAGGTATGTGAGCGAAATTTTTTTGCTATTTACAGTTTAATATCTGTAGCCTGTACTAAACAAAAATAAGTTAACATATATTTTTTTATATGCATAAAAGTATGTTTAGTGTAAAATATGGCATGAAAATCATTCCCCATTCATCTACAGGGCTACCTAGGAATGATAATTAATACTTCAAACCTACAGAGTAAACAAAGAAATTTTTTAAGTGGAAATTTTAACGCTTTTTTTTCCCTATAATTACACGTTTTGAGGTTCCCTGAATACTAAAATCAAATTTTTAATGGTTAATCTTTGTGTATGCCTGTTATCAGCTAATTTTAAAACAAATATTTGCAGATAATTCAAATTTTGTATTTTGAAGTTTATTTTGAGGTTGCTAAAAATGTTTGTTCAAGATTAATAAGCTTGAAAGAGTGGTGAGAAAGAAAGTTGACTGAAAAATTTGGAATGAACTTTTAAATTTAATAATAGCCAAGAATTTTTTATAGTAGGCATTATGCAATATATTTAAACGGGGTCCCCCCCCCCTCCTCATTGAGAGAGTTATTCGTCAAATAATATCTGTTCCTAAAACTAGTTTGAAATTTTTAAAACGTAGATTTATATATAGTATTTGTTATCTTACACTTTAATCTGCAATCTGCATTTATAGTATTCAAATGCTAGGTAAGAGTAAGAGACAGCCATGTGAGTGTCCCACGAAATTATTATTAATATTTAAATAAAAACAGTCTTTTTTAAATACTGATAATGCATAATTAAGTAGTAATTTTTATTTTATTTTTATCTATTTATTTATTTGGGTTGAGAAGTGATGTGTCTGTCAAATGAAAGAAGAGATTTAATTGATGGTCTACATTTATGATGACGGTCGTTATTAAAAAAAATAGCGATACCTTCAAATTTCACACATTATAAAATCCAAAATTTTGCTTCAAATTATCTTGGAATGGCGAATTTTGGTTGGTGGGTATTGATTGAGTGTATGTAATAGGCACTTCGGTGGTATTTCGCGAAACTTCTAACTTACCCGCCGAAGAGGGAGAGTAAAAAGTGGGTAAGACGCTGCCGAAAGCAATGGAAACCCAGACTAATCATGTTGCGAGCGGAAGAACCATTACCAAACGCAGCTGGAACATCAACTTAAGTTTCGATTGATTTCAGCGATTTTTTTTTTCTTTTGAGATTTTGTTAATAATGACATGGAATTTTGAGAATTTATTTAAATATACTATGCAGCAAAGCGGGCAAAGCCTGCTAATGTTTATTTAAAGCATACTTAGATATGCTACACGAAACGTAATAAAATTATGAAATACTGTTCGTATGCACATAAAACATGTTTCCTATAAAATATTTTATTGTTAGCTTAGATTCATAAGGCCATATAGAAATATTTAGATATATTAGAGGATAATAAGCGAAAATTGATCGAAGTGTGTTTTAAATTTTGTTAAACGTTTTCAACTTTCCAACGAGTTAAAAATATGCTTAAAATTTAAGTTTGTCAACACCATTGTCTGTCTATTCGTTCTCTAATTTCAAAAATATATTTTATAATTCCTCAGTTACATCGTAACCGTGCTCATTTTTTATTGAAAGTATGTGTATACCGTAAGCGGTTTGATATGGGGACTCACTAAAATTTTAAACGTACAAAAGTGTATGTTTAGGTGTAGGGTGCAGGTGTTTTATAAACTAAGTGGTCCGCATGATTTTTCTTTTTTGTTTATTACTAAATATAGTAAAAATGTAGCAATTTCTGTAATATTTCAATAAAAATATAAATATCTTGCGCATTAGTAAAAAAAAAAAAAAAAACTAGTTATACTGTGACGGCTTTAAAAGTTTTTTTTTTATTCCATTCTATATAATAGCGTCACCAACGATTTATTCGCACAAAATTTCAAGAAACTTAGCTTCTCACAATTAACTTTCTATACATATAATTTCGTACAATTTTCACCAATAGGTGCTGCTGTATAGGCAACTGGAAATCCCAGACACTAACAGCAACGCCACATTGTGGATAGATTACATCCGAATTGAATCAGCATACATTTTAATAATATAAATATCATATACCAATTTTGGTGGATTTAAATAACAATAAATAACATACGAAATATATATACCTTAGAAGAACTACCTACTCTGAGAAGCAAGGTTTTACCTTATCAGAAACGAAATTAAATTGTCGTCTGTTAGCTTTTTGTACCCAAATAAAATCAGTACAGATTTACATGATTTCCATCACATGTACAAGCTTAGTGTATTTATAACTATAGATGATTAGATGGAGCCTGTCCAGTAGAATTGCAATATAGAAGCAACATGTTATGAAAGCCACATATTAAAATCTAATTAGCAGTAATTTAAGTCTAGCCAAATATTAAGTTTGGTTAAATGCTGTCCACTGGCTCGTGAGAAACAGAGTCCAAAATTTTCTTTCTGACACACATACAAAGACATTTTCTAACAATAGTCGAATCATATTCCAAAAATCACAAACTGTGTGAATTTATCGAAAATCGAAAGTCGGAAATTTTCACGAATCCAATACTTTCTTCTTGACAGATGTAAGTAAAATAATAATAATAATAATAAACGGTAATCATACGCTTGATCCAATCTTGAGGTTGAAATAATTAAAAACAGCTAAAAAAAATATTTTATTTATTTATTAATTTATTTATTTTCTCCTATATTAACCCTTTGCCGGCCCTAGTGCTCTAAACCGCTATACATAGTATTGCCAAATTGAGGGACTCTTTTATTTAACGAACACCAATAATTTTGAGGAGTGATATTTGATATACATAATGGACGAATAAACTTCGAAGTGATTAGACAACCGATGCAGTAGAAATTTATTGGTGGATATTGAACAAAAAAAATCCTGAAATTTGGCAACATTCAAAAAAGGAGAGGGAAATTCAATAGGACCGGCAAAGGATTAAATTAAAGGTTTAAAGGATAAAATTTCGATCCGTGCAGTCATCTAGAATAACGTTTAGTATAAAAATACACAGATTATTTTAAACTAATGGTTGTGAAATGATTATATATATATATATATATATATACACACACAATACTGATAATTATTCAAAAAAACTTTTTGTACATTCGGCAGAAAAATTACTGAAGCACACATCCACGTTTCATATATACTAGCAAACCCGTGCGGCATTTTCGCACTTTATTTCTTTTCTTATTTACCTTTAAAATTTGAAACTTATAAATATTATATCAATTTCACCCCTTAATTAAAATTTTAATTTACCAGAAGCCAAATTATTATTAGATACAAATAAATATTGTGCAATAGTGAAACCAGAATTATTCAAAGAAAAGCTTCAAAATAAAATTCATGGTTTATGACTCAGTTTTCATACTTCCGCAGGCAGTACGGTTTTAGTAAAGGACCCCTGTGACGCCTTTTAAATTTTAATGTATGCAATGGCATTTTATTTATTTTAGCGTAATTTTTTGTAAAAAAGAAAAAAAAAATCCTAGACTTAAATTGATAATATTTTTTTATGATTGCATTTTGTAGCCAATTTATGATAATATATCATGTTCTGTTTATATCTTTGAAATATTGCTAGGTTTATACTGACTCTTGCAAAGATTTTGCAGAAATAACTTTCAAAAATACATTTCTCATAAAATAATGTCCTCAAACAAATATCGTCATGTTTTCTTTATTAGATCATTGAACTGAATCCGCGTGCTTAAATATTGTTCATTTTTAAATACTATTTTTTATCCTCACGTATTTTATTAATTTTACCACTGTCGTATCATTTCAAAAAATATTAATTGAAATTGGTCCACGTTAGAGAAATATTATATAGATATTAGTTTGATCACTAATTTTTATCATCAATCTACTTTTTTATAAACAGCTTAAGACTAAGATTATGACTCGATAAATATTTACTCAACAAAACAGTTTAGGTGCAAATATTTTGATTTACTAGAGCTTCAATAATATTTCTGCCGACAGTATATGGAGTAGCATCATTCACAACCGCTCTTTCGTGCCGGCAAAATGATTTTAATATTTTTTGAAATAGCTCACAATTTTTAAAATGAATAGTTGAATCAAGCTTCTGTAATAATTTGAAATAATTGAATTTATATATATATATATATATATATATATATAAACAAATAAATAAATAAATAATATTTTTTTCCATTATTGGTTTTTTTCCTTTCTCTCATTTTTTTCATAAATGTAAAATGCAGAAATAACTACTTTTAATTGAACAACGTGGATTTGTTTAAGAAAATATAAAATACAGTTTTGTAATGGCCACGACGTACTAGCTTGATTTTGTAATTATCATCCTATTTAGTTAGATAAGCTTTCCTTGAAGTGGCATTTTATGTAATTCAATAAAACAAGCATGCAACATTTTAAATACACCACGAATTTTTATATCTTGCCTCATCATAAAAATAAACTATTTAACAAAATATTGTTAAATACAAACTCTGTAACATAATATTTAAATAACATTTTTTTAATACAATTGTTGAGTTCTGCATTTTTCATTAAAGTAACTACATAAAACAAAAATAGTTTTTTTAACCCCTAATAATTAAATAATGACTATGCCACAAAATGAAAAGGACTACTTGTGTTGTTTTATCTCAAAATAGAAAGCTGCCAAATTTGACTAGACCGCCAAATTACCAACAAGGGTTGCCAGTTCCATAATTTTCAGGCGCGAAAACCAAATGATTTCATATCAATTTTCTCATGTTGATGACTTTCTGATTATCAAAGAGAGACGTAAGAGTGAATTTACTTTATATATCTTACATACATATATTTTGATACATTATTAATACTTTATTCATACTTATAATAAAAGTTTGTATATAATTATTAATCAGATGCTAAAAAGTTTGACTTGTTATTTTTAAGTTTTTTTTTTTTTTTTTTTTTTTTTTTTTATCTCGAGAAATTGAAAAATGCTGTTAATGTAAATCTAACTACTAATTTGTTTTCTAACAGCATTTGAATATTAGTATTACCAATGAATAAATTTTACAAGCAAAACTTGTCACATAATAGTATTATGACATCAAATATTTTTTCTGTTATAAATAAGCGGGATTTTTGTGTAAAAAATAAACATAATTTAAATTTCTCATCAAGAGAAAAAAACATATATTAATTTCTTATAAATCTAATTTTAAGGTATGTGTGCTTGTGTCATTTTGTCAGTCTTGTATGGTGGACGTTGAAAATCTTTCTTTGAAATTATTGTCTTACAATTGTTTGTATTGCATATAATGGGTCGTTCAATGTAAAGTGAATTGTTTCCTTCTAAATAGATTTTGAAATAACGAACTTTTTGCAAATTTATATGTAGGAAAACAATTTAAGATTTTGTAAGCATTACCTATTTTTAGCGTTTAAAACAAATCAGAGTAGTAAGAATTTATAAATTATAAGAAAAATAACTTAGAAGTTTCATTTTTATAATTATTTAGAAGTTTTAGTTTTCTGAAAAAACAATGTAAGGCCATTTATGGGATTTTAATGCAATAATTAGAGGTTTTTCACTTTTATAATGAAAGATGTAACTAAATGTGGTAAAATTAAGCAAAAATATTCATATTTAAAAAATGTGGAGTTTACACCGGTTTCACAGCGTATGTTTCACAGTGTCTGTATATGCATTGAAATGTATGAATATTAAATATATTAAAATTTCCTGAATACTACCAAAGTTTAAAAAATTAAAATTACAAATTTTAATCTTTTTTTGAATTGTTTAAAATGCTTTAGTCTTAAGTTTTTACTTCGATCTTATATTATTATAGTTTATAAATATACTCTAAATGCATCTGTACATTTTTTGTGGATTTATTTATAAATATATATATATATATATATATATATATATATATATATATATATAATTTTTGAATTAGAAAAAAAATAATTGCATGAAAATTCCACAGTTAAAAATATTACAAAAATAAAAATTAACTCATCAATCGATCCACAAAGTAAAGCACAAATGTATTCAGATTATACTAATAAACAATATTAGTGCAAAATCAAGGAGAATTTTCAAAAATTAAATAACGTAGATAATTTTTTTTTTTTTTTATATTATGAATTTTATTCTTTTAATTTTTATAACCGTTTATGACCATGTACGTGTGATTCTACTGGTCAGACAGAAAATTATATTTCAGTTTCAATATCCATGTAATAAATGCTAAAAAAGAGATTATGTATTAGTTTTCTTAAATTCAATAACATCGATTTTCTCAAGACATGTGAGTAAAAGCCTGCTTATAAAAATGCTAATTTAATTTAATGTTGTAAATGTTTACAGTCAGTTACGGTTAATATTAAGAGAACATGTTTAAAAACAGAAATTTATTAAGAAATAAAAACAGAAATTTTACAAGAAATTTTTATAACAACAGTTTCTAAAATTTCCGTTTTATGGCAGAATTTCTTGAGATTATTAATTTCTTATCCAACATTCATTGCAATTTCGTATATTTTTTAAAGTAAAAAAGTTTATTTTACATTTAGATATTTAAAATATTGTATTAAGTTTCATGTTTTTATATTTTTGACAAAATATACATATATATATAGAGAGAGAGAGTTTGAAATTAAGATAATTTGTGAGTTGCGTTTTACTATATAGCAATTCGTAAGATATCTTTCTTGTAAAATACTAATAGATAGCAGCACTACTCCGAAATTCACTTAAAATTTACGAATGCGTAGTTGCTTTAATAATATTTCGGTGCTTTCTTTTTTCACTTGAAGAAGAGTCGGACTGATAATTTGACCTGAAACAGCTATTGCGTTTCTTTTATTTTCAATTTATAACCTATTTGTCACCTTCATATCAAATGGTAATGAAGTAAAAGAAAAAAAAAGTGCATTAAAATTTAAATAAAATCTTATTTATAACCGTTATGTTTATGCATAATGTATAAATTTCATAGTATAACAGCTTTTTACTTTTGTTTATTTTAAATAATTTCTTTAAAAGAGAAATCTTTATTATTTATTTATTTATTTATTTGTAGTATTTATTGGAAACAATGGTAGTATATAGCTGAAAAGATTAAACTTATTAAAATTAAAATTTAATTAAAATTAATTTGTTTTTTTTTTATTCATTCATTTCTTTTTAAAGGAAAATGTACTTTTTCGTTTTATTATATTCATCGAAATCAAATGGTAATATAATGGAAAGAGCAGGGGCTATAAAATACATGCTTCAAAATCTAAAGAGGTACAGTTGACTTTAACATTGTAGTTCTTAAATAATAACAGATCCACCTGTTGTTGATAAATACTCATTTTATCATGAGATATTTAGATGAATTTTTTTTTTTTTTTTTTTTTTTTTTTTTAGCTTACTTACTGATTTTTTACCAAGCAACATATATTATATATAATATATATATATATATATATATATATCAGTCGAACCTCGTTTACGGGAATCTCATGGGGAATAAAAAAAAATTGTTCATGTTATCAGTAGTTTATATTGTCAGTAACTGAGAAACTGACCTTTGTTTTAGCGGGGATTGTGGAAACTATTCACGATAAGCGGTTTACGTTAATTAGATTCGACTATATATATATATATATATATTGTATCAGAAAAAAAAAGTAAAAAATTTACAAATTTAAACTCTCAAAGTACAGAGTATTGTTATAAAGTTTGGAATAAAATCACAACACAAAATATGGAATAGAGTTTCATATTTTTTTCCCTTTATTTTTCTCATATTCCATTTTCAGATTTAATGCATCTTTTTCAGACGTGAATTTTACTGTAATAATTTGCTTAAGTCAACTCTGATAGACAAGTTTAATGCATCTGAATGTTTGCATACATGTATTTCAATTTAATCTTTAAAGCGTTTTTATTATACCTCTTTAATTAATTGATTACGAAAATATGTCTGCTATATTCAATATTTAACATTCTTCAATATATAGCTAATAAAGAAATTTCTAAAAATATTTCTTCTTGTAACCAAATATATTTATGTTAAATGTGTAAAAGTTATTCTCACTTAACCCTTTGAGGGACAAGATAATTTTGATCATTTAAAATTATCTGCCACCAGTACGTACAAACAAATATAAGTGATTAAAAAGAAAAATGGAGTTTTTCTTCTATATTATTAAAGTAAAACTTTGTAAAAAAAATTCTTGGACAAGTTTTTACAGTTGGGAATTAAAATTAGGTTTGATATAATGTATTCCAAAGCCTTTGAAAGGGTTAAACGAATTTAAATAAATAAAAATGTATAAGTCTGCGTTGCTTTATATTTTTCTTTCATCTGAATTACATAGAGATCTACAAAAATATAATTAAGTGAACCTGAACATTAATGTTACAAACAATACTCTGGTTAATATAATCCTTTTTTTTTTTTTTTTTGGTATCTGGTTGCGTAAAAACATTATGTAACATTGGGCATTATGTAAAATCACAATGCACAATATTGTTTTAATTTAATCTTTTAAAGTTTTATTTTCGTATGCATTTCGCATTATTAAGATATATATTTTTGAAAAATTTAAAGTGTTGTTCCGAATTTATCATTTTTGGTGTATAACGTACAAAACTCATAAATATTAAATATGTACATAGTAGACATACG